>VZTN01005272.1:713470-752631 GCA_013400515.1 Erpornis zantholeuca | reverse complement strand
TATTAGGTATCTGGTACTTATTAGGCCATTTTCTCATACCTTCCTCCTTTTTGAAAAATTCCAGTATTTCACTTACAAAATTGATACAAGTCAGTGCTTCCATCACAGAAGAAAGGAAAGCTCCAAATCTTAGATACAGAAAAACTAGTAGGAGGCAAATCATTAATTTATTTGCCTGTGGAGTCTCTGTACAAAACCCATCTTTGGGGAAACTGTGCTGGGGTTTGCCATGAGATGCAGATGAACCTTTAAAGTGGATGAATGTGAGAGTGTGGAAAAAGCATGTCTGATACTCTCCTGCAGTTTGTGCAACACTACCCCCAGGGTAGGACCTACCTGAGAAGAAAATAAGGCCTCAAAGAATCCTTGCTGGGTGAAATAAATATCCTATAAAGCTTTTCCTAGATGTCGAGGACCTGGTTTTGGTAACATTCTTGTGAAAAAAGACCAGTGTGTACTTTACGTGGCCAAGGGAAAAAATAGAAACCCAGAACCACAGGTTCAATTTCTTCTCTGCTTCCTTGGCTGACAGGCTAGAAAATCTAACTAAAAATGACCATTAGAGACTCTCCTGTTCAGGGCCAGAAGTGGTGAAACATTTCATTTTGACATCTCTGTCATAAAATGTTTCATAACATGACTTTGACATGAAATTCAAACAGAGTTTCCAGTCCATGACAGAGTTCTAAATTGAATGTTTTTCTCTCCATTTGGGATGAAGTGAGCTCTAAACCAAGCAAAAAATCCCCTAATTTTGTGTCTAGCTGTAAGCAGAGGTGCCTTTCACTAGCACACAACATTCTTAAATCCTTATGTACTTTTGAAGATCATAATGTCTAAATATTTATGCAGTCAGTTAACATAGGCTGAAATTTTCCCACAAATTTCCAAGTGATGCTTTTAGCAAAGAGCCAGGTTAAAAAGCCTTACCTTAAAGTGCTAAAGATTCCCAGTGGGTCCTGTTTTTGCAGATCCCCAGCACATGGAGACACAGGGCACATCAATGGGAGAGATGGAAAAAACTCATGGGAAGTTGCTTGGCCCTACAGGCGATCAGGAAAACCAGAAAACTGGGTCAGAGGAAATGTGTTTGGGGCCGTGGAAACAAATCAATGCAGAAATGAGACAAAACATTCTAAATCATTAGATAACACAACATAATTGTGCTATTTCAGACCAATCCCACTATCCTGCTTTCAGGCAAGAGCAGAGGACTCAGAAAGAGTGGAAGAACATGGGGGATATAACACATCCCTCTTACACCCCCCCAGCCTCCAGAAATTTGTCTCCTATCATTTCCTGCCTAATTTTGTCCCCATATCGACTTTTCCTTCTTTAATATCCTAACAAGGAAGTCCAGTTTCTTTCAGGAAGTTTGACGTGAGACCTTGCAAAACCTTCTGGAAATCTAACTGCACCTTTTTGACACACGTTTACTTCGAGGAGCTTTCACAAGTTGAGAAGCCTTTACAAAGCCATGTTGATTCTCCATAAATGTATTACATTTATCAACATAAATAGTTCTGTTCTTAACTCCGGTTTTTACAACATAGGAAAATGAGGTGTGCCAAAATTAAAATGGATCCTAGTATTTGTGAGGGAGTGATTGAGGAAAATGCAGGAGAGTAGTTGAGCCAGGAAACAAAAAGTTGGATTTCACAGGAGAAGCATTAAAGTGACGGAGTGTTTGCTGATTACACTATTTTAGTCTCTAAGTAGTAGCAAGCTTCCAACAAGCTGCCCTTGGTGGTATTCCTTCTTCTCATCCCATCTGAAATTTTCATGATAGTTTAGGCAAGGGATCATTTAAACACACTTCATTTGGCTCCACATCAGATTTTGTTTGAAACAAGCTGTTATGAAAGCTAAATGAGGCCATGAGTTTCAAAACTGATCAGGTTTTTTTGGATGCCTCCATTTATGATTAATAACTTGAGATACCATGAAAGGACTGGATAATTCGCAGAGCTCAGGATACCTGCTCAGAACAGCTTGTTTTAATCTGGCCAGTCAAGAACAAATCCATTCAACCTCACCAGTCACCTCTAAAAGTTGTTGTAATGACCAACAGAAATATTGCCAGTGACAGGTTGTGGTTTTGTTTGTTTTTTAATGAAAATTTAAAGCTGTTTTAAACAGATAAACACTTCCAGGAAGGATCAGGTACTGAATACAAAAGCCCTGACAATGTGATTCTTATCATCTGAGCACAGGGAAATTCAAGTGATGGAAGAAGTAGCAGAAACAGCAGACTGTGCCCTGGGCTGCAGCATTCCTCCACTGGCACCTTGCACAATTAATGCAGGAGACAGGAGACGAGAATTAACATGTAATTAATGTGACTTGGGAAATGAAAGAATAAAGCAGAAGTCTGAGATTTTCACAGTTTATGGGGCAGGCATCAAGGAAAAATTCGAAGAGCTGCATCCTGAGTGCTCAGTCTCAGCAGCTGCCACCTCTGCTGTGCCATCACATGAAGCAGGTGCTGTTCAGTACCAGCAAAGGAACCAATTCCATTTTCCAATATCTTATTTTATAGGCTCTATTTTAAAGCTTGAATAAACACACCACGGTCATAACTGCTGGAGTGCCCTCATGACTCCCTTTTATTCTCTGAACCACAGTTGCTCAGTTTTCCAAAACTGGGTGAGGGGCTGATTTCAATGGGATCTGAACATCCAAAACTCTTGAATTGCTTTAAATTCCTAAGATCTAAAATACATCAGTGTGAGTTTCAATTGTTACAGTGAATGTTGTTACAGTTCCAGGGATAACTTATGACATGTGAAGATCTGGTTTGGTGCTAACACTCTATGAGCTGACTTCTGGAGTCATCAGGAGCTTGGCCACAGCTAAGCAAGAATAAATAATGAAGTAAGTGCTTCTTAATCTATCAAATGTTATTTTTGGAAGCTCAGGATTGTTCCTTCAGTGCTCTCAGAGGAAAACTGGGTCAAAATACTACAGAGATGTGTGACTAGGCAAGAAATCTGGGCAATTACTTCAGTTATGGCTAATGAAATATGTTTATCAAGACAAAGGCTGGTGGATGTGTCTGGGCCTCTGTTTAAATCACACTGGCAAAGATTTCAGGCCTGGCACTGGCTTAGCAAAGTGGCTTGGACTGAGGTGGCCCAAATTGCCCCCAAGTTCTGCATCTGATGCTTTCAATTTGAGCCCACAGACACGACTACACACAGCACTGGGCTCTGGAACTTCACGTGGAATTAAGGACATGCAAATTCTCAGTCTCGGTACCTTCCCCAGGAGAAGAGGACTGGCCAACCTGCCAGGTGCTTTGAAAAGAAACTTGTTACGAACTGAAAAGTGTTAATACACTGAAGCAGCAATGTGCAAACATGTTTGGCATTCCCCATCCACTCCAAGAGATTATCAGCAACATACAAAGAGGACTTGATTTCATCAGCTCTTACACAAACTCCATGAACACTTGTGCAAAGCACAACTACCCATCCAAAAAGGTATTATTCACTACAACACAAAACTTCTTCTTAAATAATTGAACAGTTAATCAATAGTCCAGCAAAAATATAATGAAAATATTGCATTAACAACACCTAAAAACATTGCTGAACCAGTGCCCAAATCCACATAACTGCTGGCTCCTTTTCAGAGAGGTCAACTTGGAAAAAGATTTTCTGTGATTTTCTGCCTATAATTTTGTACTTGTACTCGACTACCGGTGTAAAACTGGAAGCCAGCCCTCTGAACATTTGGCCCTTGTAGTTATTAATCCAAACTCAAGCCCACTGAAACGTTTGTGTTCCTGCTAGTGCCTAAGCCTGAGCTGCTCTTCCAAGTCGGAGCAGGGGCACCGCTGATGTTCCACCAGCACCTTCTGCCAAAAGGAGCTCGGTGCTGGAAGGCTACAAAGGCAAAATCCTGGTCCCTGAAGGACTTCAATACAGACAACATCCTGCAGGCTGGGAGACTCTCCTGGGACAGCTTTCTCTGAACCCTCTCCATTAAAACATGGTAAACAAGGAAAGTCAGGAAGAGGCACTTTGTGCCTTTGGCTGCTCCCTCCACCTGAGCTCTGCCACAGGGATGGCCAAGGAAGGAGCCAGGCTCGGTGTCCCCTCCCCTGCCCCCAGAACTCTCACTTAGTGGAATGGTAAAGCTGCTGGAAGCTGTGTGGGGAGTCACACTGGCTCCTGATTGAACAGTGTATTTATATTCCCCATCCCATGCATTTTCAGAGATGCCTCCACAGACATTCCAACAGGAGAGAAAGTGGCTGACACTCATCAAAAAGCTCATCTCTGAGAAGCTAAATGAGCTTGAATTGAGCTCACACACAGCCACCCACCCAACCCATGTGCAAGATGGCAAACAATTACAGCATATGCTTCCTTAGACACTTAGAGCAACAAAGGCCTCGAATCCCCAGAACACCCAGGATAAATAAAGCAACCCAAGTGTTACAGCCATGCCCAGATGAGGAATAATGTTTCTAAATATTTAATTTAAAACCCTCAACTATTTATTCCAACAGACTTTTTTACAGCATTTAAAGAGTGCACATAAAGATGACCTGAAAATGAGAGCAACAAGCAATAAAATAAAAGGATGTTCAATAGACATACAGTGAAATAAATCAACTGTGATCTGTGAAAGTGCTGTGAAAGTCAGAAAAAAAAAAGCAGTTTGAAAATGTAAAATAACCTTTATGGTTATATATTTTTAAAAATTACTTCTATTTGTCAAGAACAATTGACCCTTTCTTTTTGTCTTCATTTATATCAAAGGAAAATAAAATGAAACAAACAGCAAAAAAGTCCCAAGTACAGTGAACAGCTGAGCCAGGGACAAATTAAGTAACACAGATTGATGGCTGTTGATCTACAGCAGTAGCATCACATCCCAATACTACAGCTCATATTTCATTTAAAGACCCATCTCTTTTTTCCCAGAAACAGTGCAGTATTTATGGGAGAAGGCTAATTTTCAAGTCTTGATGCTGCACTGAGGATCCAGATTCAGTTTTTCCAATTTGGCCTTAAAGTTCATGAATTCCTTGGACTTTTGAGCTACCAACCCAACTAAAACGAAACCAAACACTGGAATAAAATGAACACTGAGACTAAACGTTTATTTTTTTAAAATGCTGCAGGCAGGGCAAAGTTTTTTATTTTCTGTATCTTCACCAGGCAGTAATGAAATTATGTTTGCCACCTCTGCATCTCCACCTTTACTAACCCCACTGGCCCAACAGCACATTATCCTCAGCTGTTCTCCTGGGGCTTTTCCCAGAGCTTTATCCTCCCTGGCATTCCCTGTTACAGCAGCATGCAGGTTTTCTCTTCCTGTATTTCATTCCCCTCTCAGCCTCTTGAAACCTTAATCTAAGAGTTTTGAATTTCATAGCTATTAAAGACATTGATAGCCCAGACAGAACATAACTTTTTCTTTAGATGTCTGCTAAATGTAAGATAAACGTTCAATCAATTTTTAGATTTCTAATGGCTTAAGAATTAAAGTGGCCACGTAAGAACTGCCAATTTTACATGAAATACAAGAGGTTTCCTCAGAAGCTGCAATAATCCTTTGTGCTTTCCTGTGTTTCTTACAGACACATCTGGAACACTGTCAATACTGGAGGATTGATATTTGGTTCAATCAAAGCCTCAAGTTAGAGGTCCACAAGATTTATCTGATTTTCAGAGCACACACAAATCTCTGAGAATCAGGCTGGTTACTCAGGTGCCTGGCTATAAACTCCCATTTTCAGGCATCCAACATGGAAAACAGGCTGAACAGATGTGCCTGTGTGTCACCTGTCTAGGTGACAAAGCTGATGCCATGGAGAAAGTGTGTGAAGAAGATCTTTGCAATCTCTGCTTGATTCCCCTTTGAACCAGGAAGGAGGAGTGAGGGCACTCAAGGGCTAGATCTGGGCTGGGGAAGGTCTCTGCAAGAAGCAAAATGTCCCTGCAATCCAGACTTAAACCTGGATCTCTCAACCACCCAGCACTGAGGGTAGGCCCTGAGGCTACACCAGCACAGAGGCCCCTGATCAGACTCAGTGCAGCAGCTGCACCTTCACCAAGAAGGGTCTACACTTCTGTGTCTGCTTTCTCCTCCATGCAGAGCAGAGAAACAAAGAGACTGTGCCCAAAACTTCCAGCAGATCTAAACAGTCCTCCAAAATCTCCTCACCTTTCCAGGAACAATCACAGATGCTCTTAGAGCAGTAACTGGAGAGATAAACGAGAACATGACCCCAGCCTTATTTAATTTTACATCACTATGCAAAGCTCTTGACTCTGCTATCTCCATGACCTACTTTATCTATTGTTTATTTCTTTTTTTTTCTTTTTCCAGGAAACCCTTCATTAGGGATGAAAGCACCTGGCTTACAGTAAGAGGGCTCTGTGCAAAATGCCTGTCAAAAAGTCAAGGGAGGAACACTCATAAATACATCAGAAAGAGCAAACCCACAAAGAACTGCAGGATTGCAAGGGAATATCTTAGGTAGAAGAAAGGCAAAGAAGATGGAAGGGCCAAAGTCTCTACTGGTGTAAATGGCTGAAGTCCACTGCATTCACTGTGCCAGTTTAAATCTGGGGAGAATTTGGATGTGCCAGCTCAGTCTGATGCAGATGGCACTGGAGCTACTCAGGTTAGAGCCAGAGTCTGTTTTCTGGCAGGAAAATGGGAGCTGGGAAAGCCACTATGGACAAAACCAGACCTGAACAACTGGTGCATGCAAGTACCTTGGCTTCCTCTTCCCCCTCTTCCTAAATTTGACACTAAAAACTTATTTAACTGCTTTGAGAAAAAAAGGTTAATGAAAATTATGAAAGAGAGCTTGTGGGGTAATTTTAGGACTTCATTCCCTTTATTTTCAGACGCACTAATTAAGGATTTTTTCTACCAGGTAAAACAAGCACAGTTTTCTCTGTGTTCTTTTTACATCATGTATGTACCATCTGCTGAGTCCTCTTACTGAGCCCTCTCCCTAGCTTGTTCTCAGCTCCACTGCTCTCAAATGATCAAGGACAACACTTCACTACCAGCCCTCTATCAATCTCTCTGCAGAGGCCAAAAAATTGGAGCTTAAAAGTTGCTTATATATTTTCGAACTTAGTGTAACTTTAGTTGAGCACAGCTCAGTCTGTGTTGAGGTTCTCTGAGCAAACATCACTTACCCTGCTAAACAAAACCAAACCCAAATCCTCCTCTCCACACAGTGGGCACATGAGGGGTTGGCTGGCAGGAAGCAAGGGAGCTTCCCATTTTCCTCTCCTCTCCCATCAGATATCAGCTTCAGTGCAGTTAGAAAATAAAGCACAAGCCTTAAGGCTTTTTTTTTGTTAGCACCACTCTTGTGGAAAACTTCTATTTGTGTGAGCTGATGTTGGTCTCCCTCACAGAGCTCAGCAGTAATGAAGGGTTTCTAAGCTCCCCACAGATTATTCCCCTCCTTCCACCTGCTCCAGTTCTTTAGGTACATGCTACGAGTTCTGTTCCCCTCCTCAGCCATTTTTCTGACCATCATCTTCTAGGTGTTGTTATCTCACACACTTATGCCCAAAGCTCCTCTGGAGAATTCCACTTAGAATTCTATGGGAACTTCTGCCCAGGATCAACAGCCACTTGCCACATCCCCTTCACAGAACTCACTACAGGCAATTGCATTTCTGTTTATTTAGACTTCAACTCAACTCAGTTGGTCTCCAAGGGAACCTGTGCATTTTCTATGCTCTTAGCTATGAATTCCAGCACCTGCTGGAACTCCAGGAGTGCCATGAGCTGCAGGGCAAAGGGTCAAGATTGTGTAACTTAGTGATGCCTCCTTTGCCACAGAACAAAACAAGTTGTCTCTGTGCATGAAAATGTCTGAGTGGAAGTAGGACTGGTGATTGTAAATTTCTGCCTGCTCATCAGCACCTCAGGAGGTGTGTGACTCTTGTGTCTTCCCACCTCTTCCTCCTCCTTCCTTCTTCCATGGCATTGCTTCCTTTCATGGAATTCCTTTCTTCAGATATGGAGAAGCTAAACTCCAGCTCATCTTCTCCTAACCTAACACTTTTCATGAGTTACTGCTGTTATAGCTGGAGATGTTTAACAGGCATGTATGAGCCAGAGAAATTGCTGTCCAATTAAAAAACTGTCACTGGGGTAATAGGAAAACACAGCAGCAAAATAGCAGAATAAATCATTGATTACTGGTTTATAACCTGGGCTATGCAAAGAACTCCTGAACTGCTCCTTACAGTGATTTTTGAGGAATATGTTGTTAATACACCTTGAAATATCCTTTGGATTTTCTACCAAGAAGAAAAGACGCCACAGTGTGTCCTCCTCATCTGCTGAGGAATGGAACCCCTCATCCTCTGCCAAAGCAGACACAGACACAAGTGGATATGGGGATAGGATGTGTTTTGCTCGTCTGTTTATTTGTTTAAGCTTGGAGCCCACCCACCAGCCCAGACATTCATTTCTCAGCCTATTTCAATTCTTTGGTTTGCTAACTAGGAAGTCAAACAGAAGGTGGGAGTAGGAATGAGTAGGTGGGAACCAGAGCAGTCAGAAGTTTTTAGAATGTTATTCTAAGAGCTTGAAAATCAGAAGTTGATTTTTAAAAATTACAGTAAACTTCTCGTGTTTTTTAAAATACTCTGCCAGAGATTTTTATCTGTCTGTAAGTTACTCCTTGGAAGGACTTAGTCAAAATGATGCCCTCAAACCTTTAACACCTCCATGAAAACAGGCACAAAAAGGCCAGCTGTAAATCTGGATTGTGGTTTAGCTCTAAAAGACTTTCAAACTTCACAATTTAAAGAAAATATTTACTAGCAATGTCTCACCTTATTATCATGAATTGAGAGCAAATTGAAATTTCATGCAACTGAATAGGCTAATCACATACACAGACACATACTTTAAAATCTAGGCTTTTCATGTTCTTAAGTATAAGCAATTAAGGGTAAGAGTAACATTTCATAATTATGTCACTGATCTCAATTCCTTTTCATTTTCCTATGAAAGCACTAAACTTACATAAGACACATCTGAGGTTGTTCCTGTTGCTCAGATCCACATTTGTTCTAATCAAATATTCACCTCTTGGCTTGTTTTTTGAATTTTTTTCAGTTTTTGCCTTCACACAAAATTAAAATTTGGAAAGTCTGAATGTATCATTAACTTTGAAAAATGTACTAAAAACTCATTTAAAAAAAAAAAAAAAAGTCATAGTGAGCTGTGGGAAATTCTGTCTTAGGCTGGCCTACTAATTAAAATCAACTATGCCACATTATTTCCACTGTTCAAAAGTATCCGCCTACAGATCTCAACTCTTTTCCGAATGATTAAAATCAGGAGTAAAAAATCCCAAATCTCTTTCCTCTTTCATGTGGAGCCACACAGAACACACTTTTGCAGCTTTCAGAGTCCATTAAAGCATCACCTTTGAAAACAGATGCACAAGCAGGCCCAGGAGTGATTTATGCAAGCGGGAGGCTCAGAACTGCCAGCGACTCCTCATGTTCAAAGCACCCCCAGCAGGCTCAGCAAGGTCCACTTTGGATCACTTGTAATGAGGATTCTTCAGACCAGAAAATCAATAATATAATTAGTAAATGGTATATTATTTCTCAGAATCTTGCTGCAACATATCTGCCTTTGATCAAGCTGAGTTGACTGCTAATGACATTTAATATTAATTAATGAAAATGCATGTGATAAAAAGGTCTTTGGAGAATTATCTAATTATGTACCATAAAAAATGAAGTCTGTAATAACTGCAATTCATGTTTAGATCAATGACTATTGTTTAGGACAGTCTAAGAAGACATTGGGATTATGAGTTATCTTTAGCTCCACTTTCTCCTGCCTTACAGAGTCACTTAGAGCAGATGAGCCATGTCACTTGTGAGCTTTGTCTCATTTACAATACCAAGGGCTGCAGGTAAATCCTTCCTCAGCTCTGGGACAGCACCTACAGAATATTTAATGAAATTCACTTCTCTTTTGACAATGGATGATTGACAGGGAACCATCACGACTGAAGGTACTGACGAAATAAATAACGGTGGAGATTAAGCAGGATTTCAAAGGAGCAACTGCAGTCCTCAGGGAACAATGATTACAGAAAGGCAAAGTACTTCATTAACTCACAGAAATGCAACACTGTTACCCCTCCCTTTGACTGCCTGAGACCCCAGCTATTGAGAAACATTTACATTTTAAAATGTTCCAGTTTGATGTAACATGTCTAAGTAACCTCTCATGATTGTCAGGCAGCGGAGAAAGGCAAAGGGAAAATTTTCATTTTTATGAAACACTGTGGGATTCACCAGAAACATCATACCCAGTTTAATAAATCTGGTTCAAAACCAGAAAGGAAAGGTGGAATAAATATATTGTGTTAACACCATAGGGCAGATTCTATGGTTAATATGTCATGTCAACTACTCCCATTTCCCAAGACATTTTGGCTTTGGGGAATAAACATATAACAACTGGGCAATATAAATCGTAATACTATTGCTTTATATCAGCCATGTATAGTAACTGACCCAGGTGGGATTATTCTAATCGCATAATCTAAGTATCCACCTGATTGCAACAGCCTTTTCCAGTGCAGGTGAGTAAAAAAGGAACAGCTGTCATATGATCTCACTCTTCTCTCTGGTAACCATACAGAGTAGTATAATGTTATTCAGAAATTGTCAATATTCTTCCAGCAGCTCCATTAATTCCACATAGGATATTCCCAGTTGTTCACTGGCACACTGTTGTCAGTGTGAGTGTGGAACACTGAATTTAGAAGTAAACTAAGGTTTTTAATGATATAAATTCCTGGGGAAAAAATTATAATCTCTGACAGTTTGGTTTCTTTTGAAAGACAACATGTGAAAGTGCTGAGAGCAGAACATCGACTGAATAGGTGCCACTTGTTCTTGTCCCAGATGTGAAGGAGCTGCTGGCTGCTCAATACAAAGTGATTAATGATTGCTTGCAATCAGCCCTGGAAATCATTGGCATTGAGTGACAGAATGATTCTCTGACATCACACAGCCTCACATCTGATGCTTGTTCTCGGCCACGTTGCTCCTTGTGCTGCCATTTTTGGCACTGTGAATGGGCTCCAAAAAATTATGGCCTTTATGATGTTCATGAATAAACAAGTTTTCACATGAGAGATGTTTCTATTTCTTTCTGCCAAATTTATTCTTCTGTTCACTCATGACCTCTCCCATCTCCACGCTACCTTGTAGGAGCACTGCCTTGTACAAAGGTTCTGACATTTTTCCATGTCTGTGCAAAAATACCTCATTGAATCAGTCCTGGAAACCCTGACTGCAACCAGACCTCTCTTCCCTGTCACATCCAAATGATGAGCCTCTACCTTACAGCAAAGTTCATGTTTGTGTTTGTTTTATGTTTTAGTTAATCTTTGTATTATTATTAATTTGTGAAATTTCCTGTTGTTATTACAGTGCACAAGGTCATCCAGTTCCTCCTCTATTAAAACCCACCCTGGTACTGAGAAGCTCATTAGTCCCCCAGATTAAACAGGGAGTGCCATTCTAGCAAGCAAGGAACAGGCAAGAACTCTGATACCTCAGCTTTGCCAGCTGAAACCCCTGTAACATAATACATAAGGAAAAAAGAATATACAAAAGATTCTAGATTCAAGCATTCAAGTTACTGAATTCTTCTTAATCCCATCAGTCTTCTTTTGTCACCAAAACTTTATATCTAGAAAATAGAAATACAGCCTCTGGGTTCTGCATTCATATTAATCAGAGCTAAAGAGAATTACATGAAGAAGTAGCTGGATGCTCATAATTTGGTATATAAAAGTGAAAGTCAGCTTGCTAAACTTGCTCCTTGTATTTCATTATTTGCATTTTGCTTCAGTGTAAGTTGTACAAGCATAAACAACAGGGGAGAACTCCTGCTTGGTAAATAATCTGTGTAAATTTTTAGAGAAGTTTTTTGGCCCAGTCTGCAGTGGATCCTTGTACTCAGTGCCCAGCACAACCAGTATGACCAGTATGACCAGTACAGGGCAGGCTGGTGAGTGATGGGAACCACAGCAGCAGTGATGCCTTGGAAGGAAATGATGTTTAAGTCTTAGGAGAAGATGGAACAACATCATAACTGTCAGAGCAATTTTCTGCCTTGGTTGTTGAACACCTGAACTAGTGCTTATTTTTGCAGTGGAATTATTCCCAGTTTCTCTCTGAATCAGCTCGGAGATGTGTCATAAACAATGTTTGCCTCAAAGAGCCATGCGGGCCAGCACCGAGGAGGGACTTAATGAGGAGACAGTAGTTCCATAAAAAAATAAAAATAAAGAGCTTGGTTCATTTTCTGTAAACATCTGGGCTGTAAATAACTGTAGGCAGGATAGCATTAGACTGTCTCTGACTTAATGTCATAAAGATTGAGTTCTTAATTTTAATTTAGTGCCGCCATAATTTTCAGTTTGCCTGGGAACATAATCTTACAGTCTGTTACCAGGTACCTCAGGAATGTAGCAGAAATCATAACATTCTTATGCTTTTCACAAGGAAAACTGAGTAAACATCTGTATTTGTCAGGTATTGTTAAAGGATTTTCCTAGTTCAATGCACAATGTTTGATTTCAAAATAAAAACCCAGACAACTTATTTAATATATCAATTTTCCAGATTCAAAACAGTTTAATTATTTTCATGGTCTAAAAGAAATCTTTAACAAATGTGAGGTATAAAAGAATAATTTGTTTCCAATGGTTAATCCCTCAAAAAGCCACAGGGAAAGAGACTCAGGATGCAGAAATCATTAATGGTAGAGCAATTGCTGAGTTCTATTCCTAGAAACAAAGAAATAAGGCTACAGCTGGCTCCCAGAGGCAGGTGAGTTCTGGCTGACCTGCCAGGAGGACTCTGAAAAGGCTCATTCAGAATCTAATCAAACTGCTGGTGTGCTGAAGATAAGGCTTGAGTATAATTTTCTAGAAAATACTCTTTAAATGGTTCCAGTCACATTTTTCTATTTGATGTCTTTCTTCAAGCTGTTTTGATTCCTGTTTTCATTTTCCTGGAACTGCTCTCAAAGAACCAAGTGAGTCAGTCCCTCTCACCAGCAGTGCCCAGTTAGGGATGGATGTGCAGGATGAGGAGCTGACCCCTCTGCAGGTGTTAGCCCAGGTGTGCAGTGAACATCCACATCCCACACCTCGCTCAAGCCCAGTGGGGTGAAATCCAGCCCTTAGCAAAAATCCTGAAGAACACAAGGCAAAGAAAGCACCAACTGCCAGTCCAACCTCTAGGGAAAAAAAATATCCTTCCAGGAGCATAAAGAGTCCTGTGGCTGTGCTGGTGGGAACCCAGTCTCTGGTTGTCCTTGCTCCTGATGAGGAAAACCTGCTCACTCCATGTGGATCCTGACGTGGAACCTTAAGGATGTTCAGTGCTTCTTCATTTTGTTGCAAAATATTATGCAGAAGAAACACAGTTCTAATACAGTTTTTTTTTTTACCTTACTCCTAAGGAATCCTGCAGAGAACTGAAAAAGCAAGTCCACATGTGTGAACTGCTTCTCTCTCTGATGTGGGTGATAAGCCAGAAAATTATTGGGCACTAGGCCAGGGGGAGGGAGCAGGGACAGAGAAATGAATGGGAGTAGAGGTAATTATAGCACTTATTTCGATTAGGTGCAGATCACCAATGAACTCTTTTGCCACTTGTTTTCTCCTAAGGGAAATCTCACTTTCCCAGCTTTAATTTAATCATGGGAAAAATATGTCAAGTATTGATTAAAACTAGAAACTAAAGTCTACTACAAGCATGTTCACATTAACACTATCACTCAGACATGACCTGGAAGAAATCCTCTGTTTGTCTTTCTTCATCCTGATTCCTGAACAGACTGTCTTACAGAGAACAGCATGTTCAAACTTACAAACATCAGTTTGGGTGATAAAAAGTCCAGGAGGGCATTTGTTAAACCACTAAATTTACACTGCCTGTGATGCTAAATATAACCAAAAGACACATCTTCCAACTCTGAGAGCAGAACACAATAAAGCCTCTGAGGAAGTGCTGCATATCAACAAACAGTTCAATTTATTGCAGTTTGAAATAATATTCCAGTCAAGTCCAAAAGTCAGAGAATTTGTCAGAAATGCTGTGAAAATCCTAAAATGGTGCTGTTTGTTCATGCCCCCTGAGAAATAAAAGAAACGAGTGACACACAGTCACAATTTGTTAGACTGCAAAGCAGGAACAGGATATTAATGGATGGAAGATTCTACAAGTGACCCCCTGACACTTCTCCACTCCTGCCCACCTGGGCCATGCTCTGCCCTCTGCTCTTTTGTCTGTTCCAGACTCGCATCAATGGCATATTTTGAAACTCGTCAGTATTAGAGGAAGGCAATATGTAGTTTCAAATCCTTGAAAAAGTTCTCAAGATGTTGAAATTTTGAAATTAATTCAGAGGAGAAGTAACAGCAAATGCTTTACCACGCACCTCTCTATAATAGTTTCTGTCATACTGTAGCCCTTAAACTCATTTAGAGAGGCAGAAGCTCAAACCCTGGCCTAGACCAAGAACAGATCTGTGAAACTGAGTCAGTTCTCTTCCAAATGCTGGCAACTGCAGATTAACAGCCCTTCTCCCTTGACCAGGAATTCTCCCTCCTCAAAGGCAGTACACACAAAGCTCTGACAAAGATAACTTCACGTTTGATATCTCGTGATTAAGGCAGCACTGCCAATGTGCTCACTGCTCCCTGTGCTCAGGCAGCCCTCACTCTGCTGTGAGCCCAGGGTGACACTGGCATGTGTGTGCTCCCAGAGGAACCTGCACAGCACAATTCTGGAGCTGCTCTTGCCTTCTGCAGGTCATATTATATAGCCTTTTACTGCTTTATCTGTATCCCTGTAAGGAAAAAGACTCTCAGATTCAAAGGAAAAGCGGCCAGGTTGCAGAACCTCACTGAAGACATTCAACAGCTGAACAGTTCTACTCAGACTAAATTAATTTTATATGACCTGGTTTTACTCACAAGTTCTACTTGATTTAGAAAATGCCAGGATTAACAGTGTTATGCCTAAGCCTGTAGCTGCAGAATGTGATCCTGTGTTCAGTAGGAGATACCTGGCAAGCCTCAGCAACTATGAAAAGATAGTGGAAGAGCTGATTTCAGGTAATATTTGGGTCCCAAATACACCCAGGAAAACTCAGGAACATTGCCCCAGAGATACAAAATCAAACCCAGTCACATATTCCCATTTTACAGACATACACCCACTGGAAACCTCCTGGAATAACAAACGTTTTTCCTCCAACCACTCCAGTCAGAAGAGTAAGAACTAGAGAAAGTTCCTGAATATTCTGCCCATGTTTTTGGTTTGAGTTACTAAGTAATGACATTGTTAGAGAGATTAATGTTAGAGCTTAACTGCTCCTTTAGCACCTGTCCAGTCCATGCCTGACAGAGGAAGATAAATACATTTATAACACACTGCAAAGTGAATAACAAAGGGTTTATAAAGTTGTCTCTGACAAAACTGACAAGTTGTAGCTGGCAGCTTTAATCAGCTCCCAGCTGAGCCTGGGAAATTGGAGGGAACTGAGCACTGACCTTTCTGATGAATCTCTGAAGGAAGGTTAAAGTTTTGTTTACTTTTTTAATGGGCAGAGCTATCAAGTTCTGAGACCTTTGGATAAAAGGAGGATTCCTGAGCAAGAGCATTGTACATTGTATTTAACAAAGTCATTACTGGGTTAAAACTGATTTTTTCCACTGAAGGATATGGCCTAGTGTTCCCTGATGAAAGTTTCTACAAGGTTTAGTGCCACTAATAACTGCCAGATGCTAGAAACATACCAGATATGTTTTTCACGTCTTGAATGTGAAAAATGCAGTAGAATATTATTTAAATTTAATTTTTACAGATCAATGGTTCTTAAACCACCAATTTGATTTCTTTTTCAACAAGTATTCAGCTCCTACTTCTTTTGTATGGCAACAGTGGGATCTTTCATGTGCATTTACTTAACTAGTACCAAGAAGACGAATGCAGGTAATGACCAATTATTTGATCAGATATTTCAAAGTAAGTTATAATTTATTATATTGCAGTAGGTATAAAAGCTCTGGGTTTAAAAACTCCTAAACCATAACTCCCTTAAAACTGAATTCCTTGGAGCCATGTCTGAACATATTAAGAGATGTAGCAGCAATTCCCAAATGTTTCACCTTAGAGTTCATACTCCCCTGCAGCCACTGCCCAAGTGACACCACAGGGGACTTGTTTTCTGATTGTTTTCTGATTAACAGCATCCTATCACAAAAGTGTCTGCTCTTATTGCTGGCTCAAGTGTCTACTCCATAGGAACAGCTGATACAGAGCCCTCACAAGAATTTAGGAAGGTTGGTAAATCAGGACCAAGGAGAGTTTTGCAGCAAACGAACTGCAAACTTTTTACTTTTTCACAATCTAATTCACTGATTGCTTTCTGTTCACTAACTTCTAAAAAATGAGCCCACAGCTCTAAATCAGCAGAACACACAGACTCATAGCCCTCCAAAGCTGTTTGTGAACCAGTCACTGTGTAAGTCACTGTACAATTTTTCAAGCAGCACTGAAGGTATTGATTTTTTCCAGAGCTGTACAGGATACACCTGAACGTCCATCAACAACACTTGTACCAGTAAAATACCTCCATGTTCTAGTTTGGCTTTTATTTTCCTTGTGTTTCTGCTTCAATGATTTCTACCTGGCAGCAGTGGCAGATGCTGAAATTTGGTTTTAGATCTGGTTTTGTTTGTATATTATTGTATGAACATTGTACACACATGTAACATAAAATCATAAACATGAGCATGAAAAAACCACTTCCTTCTGATTGACATCAGTGGAGTTGTTCAGCTGGGCCAGTTATTTACTGGGAAGTTGGCAAAGAACCTCACTGACACATGATTGTTTTAATGGAAATGCACTGACTGTAACTGAACCTTTTCTATTCTCACCTGTTTCATTCAGAAATGTTTCCAGGGCATCTCTTTAATGGTGAGGGAAAATAATTTAAACTTCCCTTGTGAGATAAGGCTGTGCTATACTCTCACATGAAGGGATATGAAGATTGAGGGCAGGCTGGGTGGAGCTTGGAGCAACCTGCTCTAGAAGAAACTGAGACTGGAACAAGATGGTGTTGAAGGTCCCTTCCAACCCACACCATTCCATGGATTCTGTGATCATCAGGAGGTAAAAGAACACGTAAATAAAGCCCAGCTCCTGCTGCTCTAAGAGAAAGGCTCTGTTTCCCCAGCAGCAGAAAACAGCCAGTGAATTATATCCTCTCTGGAAGCGTGAGACAACCCACACACTGCTAAAAAGTTTTTATAAATTGTGATGGATAACTCTGGAGCTGTTTCCGCCTGCTCCTGCACACTAACACAAGGATCAGCTGAAGAAATTAAAAGGGAACATAAAAGTTACATTAACAAAAAATACATGTTTGTACTACTACAAAATTAATATGTTGGCATTGCAGATCTATATCCTCATTTAGGAGTGCATTTCAATCATTAAAATATACAAACAATATTATTAATGTCATTGAGGGATATCAATCAAAACCATTTCCACCATGTAGAGCATAATAAAAAACCAACAAGTGGATTTTACACCAATAAATCTCCTAGAGTGTGGGTCAGAAATAATTTATATATATATAATCAATATATAAATAATTAGGATTCTGGCTTATGGTTGGAGGAATTCACATCCTGATAGAGAAATGCAGGAGAATTGGAGCACTTCTTCAGCTGATAAAATCACCACATTGTCACTAACACTGCTGGTTCAGAGCACCTGAAAAGTTGAAAATATTATAGAAATAAAGGAATATTTTTTAAAATGCTACATTTAGTCAAAACAGCAGTAGTTCAGATTCCTTACTATTCACATGCTGGAGGCGTGAAAGTGATCCTGGACTAGCAAACAGTGGATAATTTTTCTCATTTGTATGAATGCCTGATTTTTCATGTGAATTATGCCAAATGAGGTATTCACAGCATCCCACTGAATCTCACCTCTGAGATATTCATAGAATCCCAGAATGGTCTGGGTGGGAAGGGACCTTAAAGCCCATCCAGTCCCACCCCTGCCATGGGCAGGGCACCTTCCACTACCCCAGGTTGCTGCAAGCCCTGTCTAACCTGGCCTTGCAAGTTCCCATTCCCCGAGCCAGGAGCAGGACCTTGCACCTTTGCCAAGTGCTGCTTCACATCTTTCCTTTTTATCTTTGTGTAACTTAAATTTCATTGGAGTTACGAGACAAACTAATTTGAATGTCTGATCCACGCATTCCAGGCTGCTCATCATTTATTATATAAATTTACTATCCATTTCTATTCTAATGTGAGCAATTTCTAGATCTTCAACAGCCTAAAAAGCATTTTGCTACATTTCAAAGCATTCCTGTCACATCTGTAAGACTCATTCAGCTGCTAGAGCAGCAACATTTCAAACCTTTATTTGAAAAATATATTTATTTCTTATATAAATTGTGTTGTTCAAAACTCATTCAAATGCAAAGAATTTTGTGATTCTAATTGGACTTTTTAAAGTGTTAGATCTGCTCCTAAATCAGAGCATCACGTGATATCCTTCTCGTTTGCCTAGTGAAGTGAGCAGATTCCTTGGATTGTTTCAAAGCTTCAGTGGAATGACTGATTCAGTTAAGCTCAGGATCTGAATCCAAGTGATTTACATTGCAAGGAAAGCACTTGGAAAAGCTCCACTGCTGTAGACACAGAACAATCTCATGGTTTAATTCATTACTTTCACCAGCTTCAGACTGCAACAACTTCCCTGACTGGAGGAGAGCTCCTTCCTGGCTAGTAAAATCAGAGCCAGCCTCCTGAGTGTGAGCCGAGGATGGATAGGTCACCTCGGATTTTTCATGGAGAGCATATTAAATACATATACATATATCACTCTGGTGGCAGACTCAGGGAACAAAAGCAGTAAAATATTTCCTCAGGGTAAAATACAGCTCCCAGGAGTGAGAGAGCCTGAAGCAAAAGGTTATTCTACCCAAGACATATGCTGGAGGTTTTATTTTTTGGGGGGGATGCAGGCGTGTTGTTCTAATATGTGGTGTTCCAATTCCTGAGACTTCATCCTTTGAAGACCTTGGAAGCAAAACTTCCTTAATGATACTGATAGGCAGAGAGGGAAATGGAACAGAGAAGTCAGGACAGCGGTGCAGAACCATTCCATGTTTAATGAAACACAAGGAAGGATGATGGATGTAGATAATTACCTGCAATTTGTATCTGAGACAATCTTTGGTAAAAACACCACATAAGGTTTTAAAAGTCCAAGGTGAGAGTGCAGGTGGTGTAATTAATGGTAGGCAGAGCAGTCAGTACCTCTGGGGAGTGGAAGGGCAAGTGCTGGTCAGTATTTCAGGGTTACCTGTGTTGACATAAATGGGGATGAGTTTTAGCACAGGCTCCAGCCTTCCTCAGGACAGCTAACAAAAGCATCCTTCTGCTTGAAAGTCTCAAATGGCAAGGAAGGAAAGGGATCACACGGTACTACATCAAGAAGAAATAAAAAAAAACCCACTGGAAACTTATTAACAAGAAAATCTACAAAATGTATGGAAAGTTAATATAATATAAGCAGCACAGTCAAAAGACAGAACAGTAGAAAGCTCAGCAGAGAAGAGGCCCTCACTGTGCATAAAAAGTCCAGTTGGATAATCACAGAATGGTCTGAGCTGTGAGGGACCCAGAAGGATCGAGTCCGACTTTTAAGGGAATGGCCCACATGGGGATCAAACCCACGACCTTCTTTCCCTCCTGTCTAAGACTTGTGTTTGGAAGAACCCTGAGAATTCCAGCTGAGCTGATTGCCCACAGGACCAGGGAGAGCACAGGTGTGTGTTCCATTTCCTGTCAAACAATCCACTGAAACATTGATGGTTTTTGTATTATGTCTAAACATCTCGAATGTGGACATTTGCATCTCTGTTCCCATGCCTGCTGCAGACACTGCTCATGGGAAATATGCTGAACTTGTTGGACATTTTGGCAGGAAGGGCTGAGGGGCAGAGCTGAGTGGCCAGGCCAGCCTGGATCACGACTGCTCAGCTGCACAGCCCCGTGGTTCCAAACTTCAGGGGGCTGAGAGGGAAACATCCATTCAGTGCTCATATCCATGGACTCTCCAAGTGCTACAGCTCTAACAGATCCCAAGGCATAGCGTGGGGCATTGACTCATCAAAGTGTGGAAGAATCCAAACACTATAATAGCATTTTTCTCTCTGGGGAACTTTACAAAGAAACATCAGTTAGGGCAGAGTAGAAAATAACAGCCCAAATATTTCAACCTTGCAAGTGTCCTATTAATGTATTTCCAACTTCTCTTTGTATGGAATGACTTGCATACAAATCCAACAGGACTAGACACAGCAGCTTCTGAACATGCATACAGAGGTTTGGAGTTTTTTCCTTCTTTTTGAACTAATGAAAGGACTAAATACCCAGGGTTTTCTTTTTTCTTTTTTAAATCGAAATTTACTCCCTGGTGTCTGGAGAGCTTCTGATAGAGTTACTGGGTGGATCCTCAAGTGCAGAAAATACAATTTAGGAAGCAAAGGGAAAACAAGGACTTGAATGCTGAGACAGGAATCATCCAAAGAAGGTGAAGAATGTAAGAATTTGATAAAGCATTTCAAGAGAGATAGCTTGGGATGTAACCCAGGTGAGGAGGCTTATCCAGGGTGAACTGTGTTCGTATCTTCTCCTGTCCTACACACTGATATTCCTCTTTCCTGGGCATGTGTGTACATGACAAATTATAGCCTGTCTCAGGGGAAGGTGTCAAAGGCAGAGAAGATTCTGAATTGAGAGGCTCAGATCCTGTTCTCAGCCAGCTCACAATCAATCGACTTATTCCTGCTTCATTATTATTTATATGGTGCAGCGAGGAAGGGATGGAGAACTCCTGTGCTATTCCGTAGGCACAAGCACAGAAAATTCTTTAGACCAATTTATATCAAGTTGCTCTACTTCAAATGACTCACTTTGTGTTTACACCTCTGCAACAGAGATAAAGGTCTGTCTGCATCAGGGAATTTAACGAGATCATTCTGTTCTCCTTGGCCCAGCCACAAGTTTTAGCCAGGGGGAAGGAAAATAATTGTAAAAAGCAGGACAAGATAGCCCAGCTGAGATGATGCTTCAGCCTTTTCCATCCCCTGTCAATAGCCACGAGCAACCAAGGGCAGCTCCATGAACCAAGAACCCTGGTGTCCTACAGGTTCTGTTGTGACTGTGGAGCACAGAAAGCAAGGACATCTTCAGCTCTCAGTGAGAGCAGTTTTTTTTGTTGAAAAATCATTCCTCACTGTTTGGAATGAAACCCATTATTACCAATTAACCTGCTGTGAACCCATATCACTGGCTGAATTGAGCATAATTATTCATCCATAGTAATAGCTAAAGTAAATTCTGGCAATCTCGGCTAACATTGACTTCTCCTTTGGGAAAATTTTCAATGATGCCATGTCCTTGGTTATGTTTCTAAAACCTTTTTTGTGTTAAACTGCAACTGAATGTGTATCATTATGACTCATTTCTTCTTGTTTTGTAATGTTGTTTTCTTTTTTCTTGCACAAACATCTATAACTAACTCTATTATCAGCTGAAAAATTATCTCCACATGTTCAGAAACCTGATTTTACTTAAACAAAGTTTTAGCATCGGTAGCCTGTGTAGGTTGTCTAAAAATAAATTTTTAAATTAGTTGTTACTTTTCATAGCTTTTTAACCACACACTCTGATGAACCACAGCCCTGTGAGCAAATGCAGACATAAATTTTGGTTTGAATTTATTTCAGGTTGTCAAATGTAATTTACTAAGAGAATGTCTGCCAAAAAAGAATCCAGAGGCAAACCTAAGTTGTCATCTTAAATTAAGTATGGTTCCTTTTTGTTAATCTTTCTACATAAAAAGTTGTAAAGTAGTGCATTAAAGATGCAGCAGTCCTCTTTCCTAATAAAAAGGCAGAGGTGGAAAAACAGAATAAAGACAGAATGTTTCTCTAGCTGAGGGAACATGTGCTCAAAACCATGGAGTAAATGCTCCCTTGCCCTCTGAGAACTGCAGGCTGCTGTTTATTCATAGCCCACGTGCAAGGTGGGGAATGAACAACCTGACCACTGAAGAGGAAGAACAGCAAAACATCTGTCTAAGCTCAGCATCTCCTTTTTGCACAGGAGAATTACTCACAAGGGCAAGAAATCCTACTGTGATAGCCCTGGATATGCTGGAGAGATCACGTCCCCTCCAGCCTGCACTGGAACTGTGGAACTCATTTCATTAAGGACAGGCTGGTTCTGGCTCTCACTGAAGAAATGTTTGACTTTCAGAGTCAAGAAACTCTGAATTATTAAACCATGTCCAAACCTTTGAGACTCCGCACCCGTCCCCTCCTCTCAGCACAGGAAGGTTGTTCTTGCCTTCAGGGTCTGAATCAAGCAGTTACTGCTCCTTTCATCCCTGTGGGTTCCCATCCCCTCCACATCATCCATGTCCCAGTTGTTCACCTTAACCACGGGCACCTCTTTGTATTGCCTCCATAGCCTTCCCCTGTGTAAAACTGTCACAACTGATGCCCAAAGTCACTCCCTCCCAGATCCTGCACAGCTCCTTTAAAACATTCATCTCTAGAAGCAAAGAAAAGCTCCAAGTTTAGCTTCCATATAGGGAAAAAATTCTTTAACAAAAGGGTTGTCAAGCCCTGGCAGTGTTGGAATCTCCATCCCTGGAGGGGTTTAACACCCTGTGGGTGTGGCACCTTGGGACATGGTCAGTGCCCCTTGGCAGCTGGGGAATGGTTGGACTCGATGGTCTTAGAGGCCTTTTCCAACCTAAATGATTCTGTGAATATGAACTGAAAAAACTCAGATTTGACAGTCCTGCTGGCTATTTGACATTCCCATGCCCTATTGAATTCAGATGACACAAACTTAAATGGAAATAATTATAATCTAAACAAGGCAACCAAGTCTTATTTAATGCCATGTTCCTACAATAATCCCACTTTGGTACAGATGAGGATTTGAGCCTTTTGATAGCCCAAGTAAATTTGTGTAAAATAGGGCTAGGAAGGCCCTTTACCAGTTTCTATGACAGGACTCTCTCTGTGCCCACTTCCCAGATTTGAAACCGGTCTGGGAATTCTCAGGAGCTGAAGACATTTCTAATGGACCACTGAAAGGTAAGTGAGGAAAAACAAGCCTGCTGGCAATTGACTTCTCTTTGCTATACAGAGAGCCATACTTACATCTGAACATGTCCAGGAGCCACAAACTGAGCTCAATAATGCAGATTTGTTAAAGTTTCTATCTAAAAAGCCCAACTTTTTAGCTGAAACTCATGAAATGTTTTTCAGCCCACAGGTCACTCTTTTGGCCTTTGATATGCCTGTCAGACACTCCTTTGCTGATCAAGCATCTCCTTTCCCTGAGTAGGAGCTGAGGCCTCTATTTTTGGAGACAGGTCCTTTCTATATCCCTTCTGTGGGCAGAATTTTCACCAACAACATTATCATCACTGGGAAAAAATGAGTGTCCTACACAACTCTTCTGCCTGCAGTGGTCTAAAAGCTGGGGTTAAGCGAGTGAGAGGCACGAGCACTCTGGCTTTACTCAGATTTATATGCACCTCTGCAGTACCCTTGGCTCCTTGCATAGATTAAAAGACAATATTCTACACAACCAATTAAGATCTTATCATATTAATTGAACTGCCATTATAGCATTACCACAAGCCATCTAAGTAATCACTATATGATAACTCCTTATAAACCAGTTCAGTGACCTCCCAGCTGCCTGCAGAAACCGTGAGGTTGGCAGTTTGCCCTGAAATCTCAGGATCTGGCAAATAACTACTAAAACAAGGGACCTTTGTCACCAATATGAAGCCTCCTACTTCTCTGCATGGGGGAGGGGGAAATTGGTGGTTTGTTTTTTTTTTCTTTATGGAAATATTTTTGAAGATTTACATATCTAGACACTATTGAGAGGGAAAAAGGAAAAGATGAAGCTGACACATGTATCTTTGAAGATACATCATTATCCATCATTTGAGACCAAGAGGCAGACAACCTTTATAGGCCAAAAATCCAGGCTCTTATTTAGGATGTGAAGAGTTTTCTTTTACCCAGTAGAAACAGTAGGACAGTGGCATCAAGCAGACAAATCCACCCTCATTTCGATAGAATGTGAATTTCTCTTGGAAGAAGAGACTTAGGAAAGAATATCCTGGTAGACAGAGCACTGGAGCTGTTCATCCTCTACTTCTCCCAGAGCTTTGCAGTTTAATCCCAGTGGTTTCAGGCATGGATTGGCAGGCACTGTGGAGAACTGTGCCATGCTCCAAGGTGGGATACAGGTGGAGGACAGGTTAGGAAGGTTTCTGCTCCTTCCATCACTCCTTGAGCTTAATGGATTTAACCCAAACCCTCAGGATAACTGTGAAAAGCCCAGCATACAAAAGGGATGTTCTTTAAGAGCTCATATAAGCAACCAACACCTTCATTCTGTGGGATATTCCCCAACATGTCATAACAGAACTACACCAGGTGAAATACTACAGCTAAATTACTGATTAAAGCCTTTTAAATTTTGGCATCACTAAACAATATTTTAAAAAACACCGTTTGGCTTCAAACATGCCCCAACTGACGGCTTGAAGGTTTCTTGAAGCTGTTTACAGTTGTCTTGCAACACACTGAGTTCCTGGGAAGATTTATGGAGCTGAGACAATCTGAGTACTTAACACTTTCCAAGACTGTGAACCTGCAAATTTTCTGTCAAAATCCATAGCAGCAAATATGTCAGCAGCTTCCTTTGGCTTCACCTCAACCACACAGACTAAAAAACCAATCTTTTTTTTTTTCAACATGTTGTACCAGTCCTGCTAGCAATTCAAATACACAATGTTAATGTCCAACTAAAAGTGTTCAGGGAATATCCCACCTGACAGGCACCACATCCAAGTACCTGTGAATATCATGGAGTGATAGTGAAATGATCACTGTGTTTCCTCCATCCCAGCTTGTCTGTTGATATCTGGCTTTTATATTATTCATAGAATAGCCATTATCTGAATTTTCACTTGAGCAGTACGAAATCTTCAGCTCTGGTCAAAAGATGTTTAATTTACAATCTCAAGTCCGAGCCATCGATTTTGGGTCAAGTGTTCCTGCTGAATAAGCCCCTCTGTTACCAAAGTGACACACAGGAGACTTCACAAGAACAGATAGGGAACACCAAGATGTATCAGGTCACAGTAATAATGCTCTGCAGTGATGCAAATCTCAAGTTTCTCTGATATAACACAGATCAGGAGACTCAGAGAACCTGTTCCTTCTCCTCACAGAACACCTTCTGCCTCCATTTGGTTCCCCAGCCCTGGCTCAGTGTTCTGCTCCCTGCCTCGCAGCCTCTTTGACTCATTAACCTCCCAGAAAACCAGACACATTTTTTGTTTCTGGCACACAGTATTTTCTCAGTGCTCTGTCGTGCAAAGGCTTCTGTACACCAGCCCTGCCGTGCCCAAGGACTCCGCTCTCCCTTCCCCAGGGAAGCAGTGGGAATCAGGCACCGAGGCAGGACTTGCACTTGTTCACTGCTGAGCACAGTGTGGGCACAGAAAGCTTTAATAAACTTCATCAAACACAGTTCTCCAAGAGTGTATAAATTACAGAGACCTGAGCAGTTCAGCCTGTCACATGCTATGACAGAGCAGCTCAGGAGCTTTTCATAAGCAGTGACAAAACCATGAGACTGAAAGAGAACCACAGAATTCACAAGGCTGATCATGGTTTTCTTGACGAAATGGTAAATATTTTTTTCTGGAATAATTCTCTCTCAACCCATACCAGGGAGAGGGCAAGCCTGATATGACAATAAAAAGTTCAGCATAGAATCACAGAATCCCAGAATGGTTTGGGTTGGAAGGGACCTTGAAGTCCATCCAGTTCTACCCCTGCCATGGGCAGGGACACCTCCCAGTATCCCAGAGCGGCCCAAGCCCCGTCCAACCTGGCCTTGGACACTTCCAGGGATCCAGGGGCAGCCACAGCTTCTCTAGCAACCTGTGCCAGGGCCTTACCACCCTCAAAGGGAACAATTTCTTCCTAATATCTCATCTAAGCCTACTCTCATTCAGTTTGAAGTCATTCCCCCTTGTTCTGCCATTACATGCTGTTAAAAGTCACTCTAACATGCAGCTGAAGTAGAAAGACCACAAGTACATCATGAGAACTGTAAGAAAATTTAAGCTGGGTAGTCCCTAGACAATGTAATGCCCAAAAATCCTGTAATATACAATAAATTAACAGTTAATTGTAGGAAGGTTTGTATTTCATTTTGTGCATGCTCCCCTTTTACATAATGCATGCTGTCAGCAGTCACTCTCTGCTTAATATGCATAGCAATTCTTCTTCTGTGTCACTTACTCAATATTTTTTCCCTTTCTACCAAAGAAAAGGCATGTGAAGCCCTAATCTTGCCCTGGGTCATGCAGGCAGAGAGGTGGGAAGCAAAGTAAATGTGTCCTCTCCTGAAGAAACCCAGGCAGGCAGAACACCCATGGAGAGAGGGACAGGAGAGATCATGATGGGCTGTGAGTGGGAGAGAATTTGCAGGGGAATGAGCCACAGCTAAAGCTGGCTGACACCATCATCAAAGTTATGATGCATTCATTGCTCCTCACTTGCCTAAAATTCTGCCTCATACGTGACCACAACTCCCTTCAGCTCCTCAAGGTCTTGCTACAACACCAACCTGTGGAGAGACAGGACCTGAAGCAGGAAATTTTCATAGTTATTTGTAGCCCCAAAAAACATTGTAAATACTTCTTGACTGCCAAGACGAGCTGGGATTCAATCAGATGCTTAAATTCATGCCCAGGTGCAAGCTCTTCAGCAGAACCAATGGACCTGTTTTAAGTCAGGCATGGACAGGGGATCTATGCTGTGTCCAGCCCGAGAGCAGAAATTCTAATTTGGCCTTGGAGGTCGTGGCCATTCCAGGAACATGCTGCATTTCCTGCTTTACTTTCACTGCTGATATTCTGGGTTATTATTAAAGTAAAAGTTACAGCACCGGGGACTTTAGAGGAGGTTTTATTTCAAAAGCCAAGATGCCACCGAAAAAAAGTGGGTATTTCAGCCTGAATAATTTTTCCTTAAAGAGGAAGAGATTTAACATAAAAAATACCATCCAACTCTGTATCTGAATGTAGCAGATATTAGTAAACATTATTGCACCAGTGAGCTAATACTTGTGAAGATAATGCATTAAAAGTTTCAAACTCAGGACTGCAGGAAGTGACAGATAGCTGCAGCTCAGAAAAAAACAGCTACAGAGCTTGATAGTTTTCAAGCTAAGAACAGCCACAATGGAATTTTACCCTTCCCCTTCTCAATTCTTTTACTCTCATAAATCAAAAAAAGTCTTACATTACAAAAATTGGCCAGCAATCAGTCAGAGCAGACTAATTGCTTTTGCTATTTAAAAAGAACCTCATTTTAAATGGCTAAAGTGTTGTGGCGTAAAGTAGCTATTGTACATATGCATTAATTAATTTCCTAAGGATTTTTATTACATCTTCATGACACAGTCTAATTATCTGATAATGCTTTTTCCCATGTGTAGGAGAACGATGTTGCTCCAGCATGTACTTCAGTTGTACTCCAGGAGCCTGGGAAGTGGGAACCAAAGGACTCAAGGTCTGTCTCTTCTGCTAAATAACACATCAGGAAGCCCAATTGCAAAATCTCTTCATTCCCAAGGGATACAAGAGATAATCTGTCAAACATCACTCTCCAGCTTATGCATTTTTCATACTCTTCCAAAGACACTGAGAAAAAGTGAGGGAAAGCATGTGCACAGTTCTTGATTAAACATTTCCCTTCTTCCTGAATGAAAAATGCAAACACTGGTCAGCATAAAGAATGAGGACAGTGCTGGCTGGCAGCCTCTGCCCCTCTACTCCCACCTATTCCTGACACTTCAAATGTTTTTTGAGAAGTGTGGCTCCCCATCACTGGAGGGATGTCCTGTCACAGGTTCCCAGCTCAGGTCTGGGGGCTGGTGTGGAACTCTTAGAGCCAGGACACAGAGCACACCAACTTCCCTTCCCAAAATCCTTTTCAACAGCCGAGGAAGAGGTCTCACAATGAGCAGGAGAAATTCAGAACATCAAAATGTATCCTAGTCTCTGGAAAGTTCCAAATAGATTTGACCCACAATATGCCACAGGAATTTGCAGTTTTCCTCTGCACTGCTGTTCCACAACGAATCTCAATCTAAATAAGGGTTAGAAGATCCAAGCTAGGGAGAATTTCCAGTGGGACTCTCATTCCTTACAATGCAAGGGGAGGATTCTTTTCACCAGAGTACAGGAGAGATGGCCCCAATTTGGATCAAACAGAAGGTGTATAAATATGTACCACCCCCTATCCAATATTCATTGGAAGGAGAAGCCAAAGTCTATCAATATCAAATGAGAAATAAATAAATGTCAAATTGAAAGTAAGGAGTAGATAAAGGCTCAGGAATCTGTTCTTCTGATAAGTTACTGCAGATGGCAGGTGAAAGAACTTGGATCTCAACAACAGCAACAGGGAACCTGGAAAAATGCATGATAAATACAGGCCTCAGGAAAAAAAATAATTTCTGTGTGTTTGTCTTAATTTTCACTCTGTTTGGGAAAAACTCCAGTGAACCCAAATCTTGGCAATGACTTTAACTTCAAGTTAATTTAGACTAAATAGAGTAGATAACAGAAGTGGAAGGTTTCCCTGGGTTTGGTACAGTACTCAGTATGCATCTGGGCAGGGATGGAATAATTAGAGTCCAGTCTCCCCTCAGACTGCATTGAACTTCATGTGAAATCATTAACATCCTGTGAATACCCTGAGAGCCCCAGCACTGGAAATATGATCCATTTGCTTTAGACAAGAAACCAAGAGTGAGCACAGCCCCGCTGGCCTCGGCCTTGCAGAGATTGCTCCACTCTGTTTGTGTGGGGACAAATCAAACAAAATACTCCCAGCATATGGAGTATGACCTGGGGGAGGGAAAGCTGGAGAGACAGCAAACAAATTTGTAAAGTCTAATCTGTGTTTGATGCACACAAGTTGCTCCCATTAATGCAAAATCAAGTAATATCACACCAAAAAGAGACTGCAGTCCCAGAGTGGCTGTCTGGGCCCATCCACCCCCACCTCTGCAGCCTGTGCTGCCACAGAGCAGCCTCCTGCCAGCTGCTTCTCCGGATTTAACTCCTCATCCTTGTGCCAAAACTGGCTGAGGGTGAGCTTGGCATCATTACTACGTGAGAAATACACACAAATATTCAAATATGCTTCAAGGTTAGCTCTTGAGCTCCTGGGCCACAACTTGCAGCTTAAAGAAATGTGATGAATCCAGTGGACAAGTCAACAAATCCCACCCCTGGCCCAGCAGTGCCAGGCCATTTCCCTTATTCCCCCAGGAATTCTGTCCCTGCCTTCTCCCAGCAAGCAGCACCAGTCACAGACTGCAGGGCTGTGGATGACATCACAACCTCTTGAAGAAGATGAACACAACTCCTCTGCTTCCACAACATTGGTTAAGCAATGCTAGCAAAGTTCAAGTCCAAACCTTCCCAACACTGAGCTCCCTCAGGGAGATTCCTGCTCCCTAGGGAGACAAAGCAGCTCTGGACCTTGCCAGAGTGGGATGGCAAACACAGAATGGAGAGGGAACATGAATTGTGCATTATCTGTAGATATTCTCTCTCTGATTCTCTGTATTCTATGTGCTTGGCATGGTCTGACAGGGGAAAGGGGACAGTTGGAAATGGGTGAGCAATAAGACATGGCAGCACTTTGAGGGTAACTGCAATTTCCATTTTATCGATCCTCTCTGGACATCAATGACACACTGAGTTTATCTGGAAAACTAAATTCTAGAGCATGTTGCTGGGAGATGCTCTAGTTAAGCTTATTTGACTGACTAAAATTTAATTACATTTATTTTTGCACTCTAAGATACCGCAAGGAAATATACATTCACAGCTAAAGAATGTAATTGGACTGTAGCATATAGAAATAAAACTTTCTGGGATAAAAAGGTACATTTTATTAGTGGTTTATAAGATTAAAATTTCATTGTAAATTATTATCAAAACTATAGCATCACAAAATTAAATTTTAGTTAAATTAAAATTCCCTTAAAAGCAAAACCTCCGGGATCTCAGCACTTAACTCATGCAGCAGCTTCAAATGGTGCACAATGCTTTCCAAAAAACTTCCCCAAAGAAACAAACAGAAAAAATGGCACTTAAAAAAAAACTTATGTAAAAATAGATTTTTAACACTATCTGTCTGCAGCATGAAACTCCTGACAGGAGTAAAATCCAGATATTAATTTGCTCCTTTACAGAATGTACATGGCTGATCAAGTAATTTTTGCTGCCAACAAAGGTGCCAAGGAACTTCCATGCAGTTGTTGTAAATGAAGCCTTCACTCCTTCCCTTGCTTATAAAACAGCCCCGGCAGCCACACTGGGGGTATCAGTATTGGACAGAAGTGTCTGGCCTCCCTTAAGTGGAAAAATATCAACAGGGAAAAAGAGAAAATCATTCCCTGATCCATAAATGGTTATCTGGTGGTGAGATGTTATCACCCTGTTCACCACTGTCTGCAAAATCTGAGTTTTAAGAGTCCTGAAAAAAACAAAAAGAAGCCATTTTGCCCTTCGAAGTACAGAGCAGGAACCTGAATCAGCCATTCTGGTGTCTTTGCTGGCCACCCTCGAAGTGTCAGCACTGCTCTGCTGCATCAGGGCTGACATTGGTCCCTCAGTCCTGGAAAATTTGGTTCCCAAAGCCCCTCATGGACTATCAGCAAGTGCTGACTCAGAAACTTTCCTTGTCAGGCTTTGTTCCTTCCCTGCTGTAAACAGACTCCTTATTTGACATTCCAGTTTTCAATCATACATTTTTAATACTTTCTAGGAGAGCTTGTCTGTTGTGAAATCTGCTCCAAATATTTCTTTGATTCTTCAGACTCCTGAATATTAAGAATATTTTTTCTATTTTTCTTTCTTCTCTGGCACATCCCACATGCTCCTCAAATCTGCTCCTCTGCTGCCATTGTAATGCTCTTCAGACAACACATCTGTAATGAGGACCTCAGGTGGGTGATGGCTCCCAGGTAAATCCAAATCCTTGTTTAAGCATCGTGTGTTCAAATTCTCCTTATCCCACAGAATGTGGCAGAGTTTAGATAAGAATAAATTAAGGATAATGTATGAACTGAGGTCCGAATCTTTCAATAAGTATTGTTCCAGATGAGATGAGTGAGCTCTTTAAATGGATTACTTTCCAGAAGAAAAGACTTTACTGCTGTGTTATCATAAATCTATATTTCCACAGCACGGGCGCTGTAATTTAATTATGGTGTTTAGCTTCTGTAAGTTTAAGGTGCAACCTTGTCTCCTTTCAAATCTACATGGACAGATTTCTACGTCATGGAATATTTCACTGAAGTATTGGATGGGTAAAAGCAGAGTCTGAAGTGGCACAAGTCCATTTTACTACAAAAAAGATCAAAAGGGATGTTCAGGAGGTACTCGACACGACAAGGAACAGGCACTCACTGCAAGCAAGAGGTCTGTTTTTTGCAATAATGCTATTTGAACATTACATCACTTGGCAAAACAAAATCTTATTGATTAAGAGCTGCTTAAAAGAAAAATACACATTTTAGCCATTTTTTTATTACCCATCATTTTAAGCCAAGTGTGTAAGGATATTCAATATTGACTGCTTTCTGTTCATTACTGACCAGCAAAATCATATTTTAAACCTAAATTATTCCAAAATCTTGCTGTATAGCAACATGCTAATCCTCTAAATAAAGAACATATTAATTAGATGCTTAATGAAAAATCATTGAATAAATTTTCACATGGGAGTTGATAAAATATTTCTTATCATAATGTCAGATTTCCCTATTTTGTTTTTATTACTCCTTGGTTGATTTTCTTTCTTGTGTCCTTCACAGCTCCTTTCATTCCTTTCAGGTAGACTTCCACTGGGACAGATGGAGAGCTCTGGGCAGCAACTCAACCAGCACAGGACCCACAGTACCCAGTTAAGCTCTGAGCAGTAGGAAATCCTTTTGTAGTTTTTTTCTCCAGTCTTGGGAGGGGAAAAAAAAAGCAAAGCCTTGTCTTTCACATGTTTTTACACTGCCTACTTATGTCAGCACAATTCGCTGCTGAGAAACTTCGAATCTGTAACTTTTTCTGAGCAAGTCTGGCCAGCTGCCAATAGACAAAACAGCTTTGCAAAACCATCCCATGTTTCCAAAACTTGGAGGTGAAAAATACTGGATATTAGGAGTGTTGTCCACCCCCACTGACACCTACGAGAATTTCCCCTTTGGTTCACACTGGTGGGCAAACTAATCAGCATTTGAGGCAGTTTCTGTGTATAAGGGAAAGCAAACTGCAAAGGGCATTGGGGACATCGGGGCTGATCCTCCTTGGGCACAGTGCACACCTGCTTGTCTTTGTGCCTGAGACACTCCAGACAGAGCTCAGGAAGTTGTTCTCTCCAGTGGTCTGTGCTAAACCACAGAGTTCATGTTCCCTCCCAGTACAGGAACAGATCAAAGAACTGTAGAAGGTATTAAGGCCCCACTGACTGATTGATTTTGCAGGACAAGATGCAGCGCAGCTGCAGTAAATCTGCATTTTGGCTGCTGCAGAGACATGCTCCAGGTAATCCCTCCTGCAGCCAGAGACCATGGCTGGGTCAGGAATTTGCTGTCTCTGCTCCCTGAGATCTGTGTGGCACAAGCCTAAAGCCAAACACATCCAAAACAAAGATTTGCTCCAAGACCTAAACCTGGAAATTTATCTTTTCATGCACTGCTTTAACACACAACACACTGAGGTGTTTTTATCATCTCTAAAATGTTCTTCCCTGGTCCTTTCATGTTGTACATGTGTGGCTACCAGGTCATCCTACCCAAAATGAGCTAGTGGCAGTCTTGGCAGAAGAGCTGAGTGTCAAGGTCTAAAGAAGTTGGAGTTTTCCTTCAGAAGGAGGAGAAGGAAGAAGGCCATGGCACTTCTCACACCTGGCGGGGTCTTCTTGGTCCCCTTGTCGCTGTCACAGCCACTGCTGGGTCTGGTACACTTCCATCCCAAAAGGAACTGAACAAAGCTCATCCCAAGATAATTCCCCATACAAAAGTAAACCACAGGAAGAACCTTTCTGCTGCTCAGAGAATCTATTTTAAGATATTGGCATTTGATATAAAAAAAAAAAAAAAAGCAAAGCTGTTCAGGATTCATTGTTCTGTCCACTGAGTAATGAACACCAACATGATAATTACATCAAAATTGATTGGTTTTAAAATGTCTACTCTAATTAATTTATTATAGTACTTATAGGACAGTTTCAGACAAGCTCTAGTGCACCAAGGATTAAATGTCATTCACTTGCAGTGGCCAGGAGGCTGGATATACCCATTTGTGGAGAATGAAAATTAAAATCAGAATCAGAAATTAAAAATCAGAATCATAGAAATCATCACAGAAGGGCTTGGGTTGGAAGGGACCTCGAAGATCATGTAGTTCCAACACAACAAATAAGTTTAACTTTTCTATTTCCCAATCCTAATTTTCTTTGCTCTTTGTATTATATGAACATTTTTTTATATTTAACTTTCTCCTTTGTTATCTTTTTTAAACAAGGAAAGAGAAAGATGAGAGATCTCTGAAATCTCTGCTCATAATCTTCTTTTTTTCAGCCTGATGGGAAAACCTGGCTAGGGTTTTTTCCCTGTTTATCCAGGAAGGACAGCTCTTCCATGAGGTGGGAGTTTGGACACAGGCAGTAGTTAGAGAAAGATTTTCAAACCCAGCAAGTAACTGAAGCATGTTGATTCTTAATTTTCAGATACTTTGCCAACTAATTTAGGCCACGAGAATAAGTTATAATTTCTGCATTAGAATTTACGTGCTCCAGCTGTGACCTGACCACACTGAGCTGGGCTTCTCAGAACAAACACTTAATTCTGGCTCTGACTCACAGCCCACCCAGCCCAACTGCTAACATGGGGAGAATTCATTTACAGAGCGTAAATATGCCCTCCTACTCAAATACATTGGCTGGAAAACACAAGGCAAATGGAGATATAAGGAAAAAAAAATATAAATCAGAATTCTCAGAATATTTGATAATTTGTCTGCCTCTTAAAATTTGGTAACCTCGACTCAGTTTGGAAAGTAACTGCACAACCCACTGTGAGGGCAAGAGTTTTCCTTTTAGAGAAAGTCAGTTTACATTTCATCAACTGAACACAAGCTTTATTTCTTTTTTGTTTAGAAGCAGGAAAGCGTAATGCCACAAAGACCAAAAGCCCTCTGTTGGTTTATAAAAAACTGCTGTGCTCTGAGCAAGAGCTTGGCCTGCCTCAGAGTCCATTAATAGCTATCTGTACCAGAAAGACAGTCGTGTATTTCTGTTTGTTTCTGTTCTCCAATTCCTCCCCTCCAAAGGCTAAATTGTGCTGCTTCTAGTAAAGATTAAATAGCAAGCAATTCAACTTCTGGCACTACACTTTCAAATACGAAAGAGGTTATGTCATGCAAGAAGAAAAGGGTTTTCTTTGGGACTGGGCATTCTTCTTCTTTCATGACATAATGAAAGGGAAGGGGTGCCTTTTAAAGCTCTGTGACATTATCAAACTTTGCCACAGTCACGCTGTGTGAAAGCCCTGCACATCACTGATGCTAAGGATAGACAGGAAATGATAATGAAAAAATCAGTATTAATTGCTAACAGAGCCAGGATCTGTTCCATCCCTGAGTACAAATAACTGCACAGCTCTGCCTCATTGCTTGTGGTACTGGAGCGGGGGAAAAGTCACTTTCATACCCTGGCTGTTTACTCTGTAGAGTTACTCAGTGAATAGTAAGAAGAATTTGAGGCACAGCAAGTCAGCAAATAAATCACAACTGACAGGTTTTTTATTTCAGTCACACTGTGGTAAATTCAAATAATTCTAATGAAGTCAACTGTGCTGCTCCAGACTGACCCATCATCACACAGAGTGGGACAATGGCAGGTTGATTTAACAAAGAGAAAAGATACCCTGATATATTTTTGCAGATCTGCTGATATATAACTAACATCCTTCATTAATAGTTTGTATTCAAGGCATTTAATTAGCATTATGATAAAACTAACCAAACTGCCTACAGTGCAACAAACAATCTGAATTGAGGCTGAACAGTTAAAGCCCTCTGACAGCTCTGACCGCCCGCAATCCTAATGGCCAGTCTGGCAATTAATGTTCGCTCATTCATCACCACTAATTAACTTCATTGATTTTTAACACTGGGATTTCCACATTAAAGCATGCTGCAAAAAGCATCACATTTGTTATGATATAATATTCAGAGGAAATGAAATAAAAGAAGTGCTGTGTCAGGAGACAAAACCACCATTTAGGCCAGGATGTTAAGTTACACCGAAAATTATGCATTGATCTTCACTGGTTTTTATTTTAACCATCTGCTCTCTTGAAAAGGAAATGGCAACTATTTGTTACATGGACATGAGACAAAAAAGACAAAAGTTTAATGAATGGACTGCAAAGTTGCTTTGCAGGTACACTGCTCTTGCATAAACTCTGTCAATTCGATACAGCCTGAAATCCCCAGAGTTCTTGTATTGGAAGGACCATGGTGAAGGTAAAGAATGATTTTAAGAAGGGATTTAAAAGGTGTTAAGGTTCTGCATTGCTCAAATCTGTAGGAATGGAGGGGAAGAGGGGGGGAGATAAAGATTTTACTCAGTTTCTCTAACAGGTATCTGAACTTTCCATCATATGGAAAGATAATATAAGAATTACAACAGTAATCAGGCATGGAGACTGAGCCTCTGAAGATGCAGAGCCAGTCAAGAAAGAGTAAACTATCAAAAGAAATTAAAGTTACACTGCATTGTTGCAGGTAGATCAATAGGGCATTGGCAACATATTTCTATGCCAGGAGCGTGCACTAAAAGCACATGGTTTCATTGAGCTGGATGTTCTCAATAAAATATAAGCTATCACAGAGCAAAGAACCGAAGGAAAAATATTCTGCTTATTTCTTTAAAGAGTGTTTGTAATAAACTAATGATCTGGACTGATTCTAGTGGATTAGAGTGGTCCTGCTTGTCACTTGACACTGATTTACTGTATAAACTTGAGGAAATCCTGTTCCCCACAACTCTCAGGCTTTCCTCCACTTAAAAATTTAAAAAACTGGTCTTGAGGATTTTTCTTTTTATGAGAAGGAAGGAGAGTTTTTCAGGGTGCAAATGAGGACATTTTACAGCATAATAAATCATCAATTAAAGCAAAGAGAAATTGGGTGAGGAAATGTTTTCTGTCTGGCAAACTTCTAGATCCTTTTCCACAGGCCAGTTACAGATGGTTTGGAGGTGACACCACAGAGCACATAAAAGAAGATACTTTCTCCTGAATTTCAGCTTAAAATACAGGCAAAGTAAAAAAGTAGCAAATTCATGGTGCACAGGAGTCACTGAAGCTCTTCCAAATCTCTCATGAAGGCTGTGCTTAGCTTTCTAAACAGGGAACATAGAAAGAGGATGTACTGCATACAGAGCAACTCAGTGATGGTGCAGCAGCCACGCAAGATTTTATGTAAGAATTACATAAAAGCAAACATATAAAGATTTGCAAGATCAAAAGTTGTTCATCTGTGAAGTAAATGCCTGGTATTGTCTCTCCACTTCCTGCCTCATGCCTTGGGATGACACAATCAACAAGGCTTCCTTTGTGGTTTAAGTTCTGCTTGATTGTACATTAATGCACCAGATAGCACTGAATCATCTGTTCTTGTCTGCAAGTGGTGCTGAGGATTTATAGCTCTACAGTGGGAAGCTACAAGTGATGTGTATGGGCACAGCTGAAAAGAAGAAAGACAAGGTCATCCACAAACAGCAGGCCTGAAAAAAAGGGAGGCAGTAATATTTTAAAGAGAATCAATTATGGGGAAATATTAATAAATACATCACAGACTTTCCATTATATTCTGATCTTTCAAACCATTATAAGGCATGGAACAGAAAGGCTTTGGTCTAGGATCACTTGGTGCATAAGTGCAGGATGAATTTCCTTAGCATCCAAGAATTATCTCAGTTCCAACTTGCCTCCTTCCCAGCAAAGGCTCCAGAATTCCCTTCTGGAGAGTCCTGGGGAGTTGCTGCCTCCCTGCTGGGCTTACAGAGGATGGAGAGGAGCTCCCCACAGCTCCTCTCTGTCCAAGGCACAAAGCAAGGAATGTGTCACAGTAAGAGGAATGTGAACTCATAAATTAATGTCCTTTCAACATAGAGAGATGGAGAGATTTTGCAGGAAGCTGCTTTTTATCATATTGTGCTCAGGCAAGCCAAGGGTAGATCAGACCCTGAGCACATGTTTTTTGGATAGGGCAAGTGAAACAAAAGATAAACTTCAAGCAGCTTGGTAATGCAGTTGCCATCGTTCAGTTAAGATTAAGACATTATGATTTGAAAGTTACATCTCTTGCAAATTTTTTTTGTAGCCTTGGGATTTCTTTATGCTTTTTGGAAGGTCCAGTTTGCAAAGATCTTTCTCAAGGCAGATTTCGTGTGGATCAGAGATCAGTTCAGGAGTTCACCAATTTACAACACTTTTCCCTTTTACATTAATGGACTTATGGATCTATTAAAAATAAACACATATTTAACTGCTTTCCTGTAATTGCAAAGTATTGCCAAGAATCCATCCCAGGAGAGTCCCTTTGTCAGAGCCCACACTCCTGTTATATTCACTCAGACTGGACCCCCCTCAGAACCTGTATGGACTAATCTGGGAGTGACTGAGTATTCCCCATCCTGGAATGGGGAATAATATAGAAGTTATAAATAATATAAAATATTCCCCATTTTGAAATGGGGAATAAGACTGAGAGCATCTGCTAAAGAAGATAAAACAAAAAAGACACCAGCTCACTTTCTTGTGGTTTTTCTCAGTTACATTCCTTTTCCTGAGCTGCTGCCTGAGTACAAATTTTGCCCCGATCTAAATGAAAATCCACTAATTTTCTTCTATCCTTGTTCCATGATGAAAAAACCTCATGGGACATCCTACCTGAAGTCTCATCCCAGTCTCCAAGGTTCATATTGCATCCAGCCTGCTCTAACACAGTCACATAGCTTCGGCTGTTCTTTGTTCTCATCAAAGGCATTTCGAGGTGGCTTCCATGGCAAAAAATGGGACAGTGGAGCCTCTGACAGACTGGAAAGCAGCAGAGGATAGGATGAGCCTCCCCTGCAAGCTAGAGAGAGACACAAAACAGGAGCTTTTGCCAATCCTGCACAATGTGGTGCATTTGCCCCAGGAAAAAAAGATGCTTCCAAACAACACAGTGCAATCTTTGCTGTGCAATGAACTGAGCCGAGATCTGATATTGAATGACATTCCATCAAGAGCATGAGAAGCAAAGAACAGACTGAGGCAGGCAGTGTGACTCGGCCTTCTTTGGAAGCACCCAACATCTTGTGGTGATTATCAGAGGAGAAGAAAGAGAAGGAGGAGGAGGAGGCAGCTTCCTCTAGCTAGGAATAATGCAAGACCAGCAGCTGAATATGAAGAGTTCCAGAGAGTTCCCCTGAGCTGTGTCTGTGCAGTCCTGGTTGTCACATTCTTCATGGAAGTGTTTGAGGGCTCTGCAAGACCTCCTGGAGGTGCAGGGGACACTGAAAGAGAACTCGAGACTTTAACACAGCACCATTAGCAGCTTCCAGCAAGGAGCTTTTGGTAACCAAAGAAACGTTTTCAAGATGTCAGCACAGTTTTGTCATATAAATTTGAGAAATACTCTCCCTGTGATCTGAAATGACTTAAAGTTGTCATGGGCAAATTTACCTTTCTCTGCTGCTTGAGAAAAGCACACTGCAAAGGTCATCAGCTCCTCACACAGAAGTTTAGAAGCCTTCAAAACCCAGAAAATTCCTACTGATTATGGCAAGGTCTCATGTGGTAATTATAACTT
>VZTN01005272.1:659345-704755 GCA_013400515.1 Erpornis zantholeuca | reverse complement strand
TCTCCTGGAGTGGGTCAGATGGCCTGAACAGGGACCACATCTGCTCAAACATCTTTCTCCCTGTGGCTGGAGCATTTACCTGAAGTGACATAACTTTTTAAGGCTGCATTTCTCACACTGCTCACCAGCATGATTGAGGAGAGCAGATGTGCTCACCCTCACACACAACGAGTCAAGCTCATCCCTCCCTCCTAACAGGGCTGTTTTTATGCACACTGACTTGCACCATTTCTTCTCCAAAGCTCTAATGCAGGAGCTAAGACTTCGCAGCACTTTTTATTTTTGTCACCCAGCAGAATAAATAAGTGGTATTGGAAGCACCACGGAATATGGGAAGAATATGCTTNGAATAAATAAGTGGTATTGGAAGCACCATGGAATATGGGAAGAATATGCTTTTAAATTTAAAAAAGTAACTTTTTTGTAAAGAGAGTCAATGCTCTCCAGAACATGGGGGGATTTTTGGGGTGTCCTGTGCAGGGCTGGGAGTCAGACTTCAATGATCCTTGTGGGTCCCTTCCAATTCAGGATATTCTATGATTCCATGGCTCCCAAATGAGTTCACTGAAGTAAATCCAGCCTTAACAGTTGCATCCTGCTTCCTGTCGGCAATGGCAAAACCAAGAAATGGCCAAACTGAGCCCACATTCCATCAGCAAGCGAAAAGCAGCACAGACACACCAGTCCTTCCCTCTGTGGGTGCTCCTTCGAGCACAGTTCAGCAGCACAGAAGAATCAGAGCCCAACATTTCCACATCCCTTTGGCTAAATACACCAGGCTGTATTATCAACATTTACATCCCAGCAGCACTTCTGCAAGCTCAGGATATTCCCCTTCCCCTTCAGCAGTCCGTTCACTGCCAGGCTGTGTGTGAACACCGGAGCCTATTTCATTCAGAGTACCTGTGCAAACATGTTTCTCTTACAAAAGTCAACAGAACTACGAGTTTATATTCAGCTTCCAGTGCACATTATTTTAAGTAGATCTCCTGCCTTTCAATGCCTGCATGCAAAAGAAAACCCCAACCTTAGAGCTGTACTACAAGGGGAACATATTTTTAGACCCTAAAATTGTCCTTTGCATAATGCTCTACCAAGTTGTCTCTCAAGTGGGAAACTTAATCCTTGAGAAAGCCTAAAAGAAGGCTGGGGAGGATAAGGCAAAAGACCTGCAGGACAATAGGAGAACAGGGAAAAAAACCCCATCTGCTACAAAAAATTGGGAGGATGCCTGTATTATCTAGAAACCATCAATGTTAGATGCTGGACACTAATCAGTGCAGCAGAATCCTGCTAATTATTTATCTCTTTCTGTCGAGCAAAAGGATTTTGTACACCATACACAGATCTGATTCCTCACTTTACATTCTCAACTCAGTAATTTCTAAGTGAGCCTTTAACCTGTTGCTGAATCCTATTTAGTTGTCTCTTTGTCCCTTCCTGTTTATTTTCTTAATTGTGTTTCTTTTTCTCACTTTTTTCTATATATAAGTGACTTTCTGTGTCCTTCCTACCCACACACCTCTGCCTGCCAAGATATTTCCCATTGCCTTTCTGTTTAATGTCGTTTGCCCCTTATTTAGAGTTCCCACATTTTTTGCATCTTACAGATCAGAGCAAGAGGAACAAGCTCAGTTTCCAGGGTGAGCTCAGATCATCCACAAACAATCCCACGGAACATATTTTGAGAAATAAATTTCACTTACATCTTCATGAGCTGAAGTGGCAACATATAAATCAAAATAGAGTAAGAAAAATAAAACTTTTCCAGATTCCTATGGATTGGAATGGATGTAGCATCTGCCTCAACAGTTAAGAACACCTACTGCATTCACTTACTTGCTACCTTCTGACCACAAGCAGCAGATGGTATTTTGTCATTGCACAGACCTCAGTTTCCATAAATCACAATTTCTGCCCTGCAGAATTCATAATCCAGTGCTTGGTAACAAGTGGATGGATCCTCTCCTACAACAGGCAGTGCAAATGAGTCTCCCTCCACTTACAGCTCACAAATCTTTCTGTATATTTGACCACCAGTATTTAATATAAATTAATATTTTGTCAATAGAATTCACCACACTTGTCATTTTGGTGACATTCCCAGTAGCCCTCACTGCAGAGACTCCATCTAATCAATCCTCAATTACTATTAACATATCCTATAGGCTGCTGACATCTTTCCTGTCCAATACATAACACTTAATTTAAGACACTGTAATGACACTAAAGAATCCAACCCAAAAGAACTTCCTGAGGTAATTTACATTCACCACAACCAAAAACTCTTTTGTTGGAGTACTTAATTTTCAAGTATTTTGCAGTGTTCTGGTAAATTTATTTCTAGTAGTTCTGGTCACTGACTGCATTACTGGACTTTGCTCCTCAAAACAAGTTCTACATAACTCAGTGCAATGACATTTCCAGTTGAAAGATTACCTGGATTAGTTAGGGTTACATCCAAAAATCATCATTCAGGGAAGGCTTACAGAAAAACAGCAAAACCATCGCTCCTGCATGATACATGCTCAGCTCTGTCATTCTGTAACACTACAGCTATCAAAACTCATCATAGCCAAACTGAAGCTCAGAGTTACAAACGATAATTTTTAAATTTGTTCATTCATTCATTTACCATAAGGTTTATAGCCTTTCTTTACAGGTAAAATGAACACTAGGCGTTATTATGAAAGGAATCCATCTCACCAAACCAAAGTTCAAAAGTTGGATGCCTGGCCTGGTCTGGTCAGGACTAGCAGACTGACAAGGCCTACCTTGAGCTCCAGGGAGGACATGTGCAGGCATCATATCCAGAAGGCAACTGATCCTAGAGGTGATATCCTGTGCCAAAACAAGCCTCCAAAAGCCCAATCCTTTGCAAATAAACACAGGCATAGAATTCCTCTCTCCTTGGAGTTTCAGGGCATGACTGGTCACACGGTGTTTGGAGAAAACATTGCATAACACCAAGAAGCACATTTTCTGATGCTTGAATTGTATCTATAAAATAACTGACTAGTCCTGTTTGGTTGATAAAATGCCTATGTGGAATATGCAGGGAAAAGGAAATTAGAAGAGGAGAAGGGGTGAAGAACATTGCTACATCAGACATTTTTCCTCACTTTGAGGAATGGTAGGTGTTATGACTTTAATGGTTTTGATTTGCCATATCCATTTTCACGCACAGAAGTTAATACAAGTTCAAATTAATCAGCCAGCACTTCTTTAAAATGATATTTACAGCTTGTGCATTTAAATGAAGGCAAACAAAAGTGAAATTTATGCTATAATAAGTATCATTGTTTTAATTCTTTAATAGAATTAAGCTAGCTGTGGCAAGTAGATAAAAGCCCTTTGAATAGTGAAACATTGCTGCAGTTTGTCTTGTCAAGGCTCCTGCTTCTAAGAATATTTATGATTTTCCTGTTCCTCGAGAACCATAAATGACGCAGCAGGTCAATGAGACAGTTCCATCTCAGTCTAGGTATTTCCATCCAGAAGCAGATTATAATTCAGTCTTCATCCCCAGGCAACCCCAGCCTCTCTCTTTCCACTGCTAACAAAGGGCTTAATACTAGACTTCCTCCTGAGAAACAAATTCCATACCTTGTGCTAACCCCACGACTTGGCCAGGGCTGCGTGGAATGAAAATGAAAGCAGCATTTCCCAGTGCATTAAGAGAGCAGGAGTCAGCCCTGGTGCACAGGGAGCACTAGCACTTCTGTGGAGTCACTGCCTAGCAGTAGGTACTAGACTGTGATGTACAACTCATGTGACACACTGAGTATCAGAGAAGTCACCTCCCAGTGTCCTGTGCTGTGCCAACAGTGTGTTGGCTGCTAAATGACTTTACATTCTTCTTTATTTTTCTGCAGATCTTATTTTAGAAAGGTTGTATATCAATCTGGAAAGTGCTGTGAACATGATGTTATCATAATGGTACCATATGCCAGTTGACTACTTACAAATCATCCATGCTTCCCTCACTTGGTAGATTTTAAAAGCATGATAAAGAACTTGATTCTCCTCATGCTTACACTGGATTTATATCAGTGCACCTCCATGATTTATACTTGTAAAAAAAAATGTTTTTATCAAAACCTCTACACAGCTTTAAAGGCTCTTAAAACATTAATGTCCAAACACTAGTTTTTACTATTCAATTGTTGCAAAATCAGATGTGAGCGTTAAAGACTCAAACCCTATTAAAAAAGTAGGATATGCTCCCAAAACACCTCATCCATCCCTACAATCTATAGAAATAGGTAATATCCTTTAAATAAAGAGCTTCAAAGCTGTTAATTTACCTTGCTGGTTCGGCTCCTTTAGGAGGCCACTGTGAATTCCAATACTCCCTCTGATCGTTTCTCTATAGGTTTTTCCTACTGTCTTTGTTCCAGAGAAATCAGATTTTCATTTGTTCACAACAGTCCATAAACCTTGCAAAAAATTATGTAGTGTAAGACCTGTGATAAAGAAGGAGGTTAGCAAAAGTCTAGATCTTAACAAGGAATCCAAGATAAAAGGCTAAGTAAAACTTCAGCTGCATATCTGAGCTCAGGAGAACCTGGACTTTTATCTCATATCTAGCAGTTAGATATCAAAAAAATAAAAACCAAAACAAACCAAGAAAAAAAAAAAACCAACACAAACTCGTTCATGAATTCCTCACTTGGGCAACATTTCAGCTGCCATATTCTGGCAAGATCTATGGTGCCTTTTTGACCCTTTAAAATATTTTTCAAAGTGACTATTAGTGCTTATAAGACGTTTTGGGTGAAAAGAATGAAAATGAACTATGTGAAGTTAGTGCCCAGAACTATTTTCACTCAGCTACTCTCTCTTACTCCTCCTCCAGGCAGAGCACATGTTTAGCAGTGAATCTCATTTCAGCCTTGTGTCTATTCATTCATTCATTAGTCTTTGTTCTCAGGCTGGTACCAGGAGAAATTCTCAATGCCAGTTCTTATTGCAAAGTGAAAAGTGAGCTCTAAAGTTCTGCACTTGCTTGCAATCTGGTGTGAGTTGGGTGTGCTCTTCATTCCTGCTGCATTTCTGTGAGCAGGCTAAGTGGTGACCATCATCTTGTACCTCTCTGCCTCGCTCAGAAAGAAGCTTTCATACAAATTTCAATAGTTTCCCTTTAGAGCAGCAGCCAGACAAGAGAAACTGCCTGGAGGGCTGAGCACTACTGGGCAGATACAAGTGTTTGTAAACACACTCGTCCTGGAGAATTCTGCTCTTGTCTTTGGTCATCTTGACCGAATGCCTCAGATTCCCTGGGCTGCAGCCCACTCTCACAGCTACTGAGTCTGACCTTCACAACAGTGTGGGATATTGTCTCTTCATGAATTTGGTACTTTATCTGTAATTCATAAGGTAAGGGTCACATTCTGCAAACTCTAAACAAAATTCCTCCTCTCTACATGCACACACCAATTATATATCACTCAGAGGATTCACAGGGAAGTATCATATGGCTGAATTCTTCAGGCAATCTAAAACATTCTATCTGGGATTTGTCTCCTCTGAGAGTGGCTCTTTTAATTTTCTACAAGCTTTGTCATCTCTCTCTCCTTAACATACAGAACTTCCCCACTGAGGTTTCAATCAGTTTTGTGCAAAGGAATGTACGGGTGGCTCTGGCAGCACGGTCAGGCTGCACAGCACAGAACAATGAGGGGGAATTTTTTCCATCTTTTCCATTAACATCTGAACAATTCTTTCTGGGGTAACTCATTTATTCACAATGGTAATTGTAACTATTTCTTTGATCCCAGGTTTTACATATTAGCCATTTTTTGTAATATGTGAGATAGTCAGGGCAGGACTCCATAGCCTAACAGGGATCCCAAGTGCTATTTGAGACACAGAAGGAAAACCAAGATATCTGCATTGGGCACCAGATCCAGTGTATGTCTCCCAGGACACCAGAATGCTGGTGGAGCAGCAACTGGAGATACCCTGGGGTGGGTATCCCAGGCAGGATACCCTGGGGGATGCAAGGAGGTTGCAAGACCTGAATCCTACAGGCATCTTCAGCATGGTCTTAAGTCCATCACCATACCTGCAGAAATTCCCAGGGACTTTGGCTTTGAATTGGCACCAGACTCTACCTCTTGCAGCCTCACAGGTTCCTTTGCATGGGTAACAAGGGAGAGAGGGGCAGTGGAAGTGCCTCCTGTCCCTCCCATCATTTCTCTGCAAGTTGCAACCAGAATGGACATGTTTGCATAAGATGACAACACAACAATAAATGTGTAAATAGGTAATTCAGACCTAAAGGGCACCAACAGATGATGGTTTGGGGGAGCCCACCACACTCTATGCTCCCAGGAGTACACAAAGGCCAATGGCAAGAACACATGCTGCAATAGGAAAAAAGTAAAAACCATTTGCAGGCACCATGCCCACACTCCCCAATGCCTGCAGCCCCCATGTTTCAAGAAGAAGACTTATGGCTTTTATATAAAGTAACAGTGAACTCTGTAAAATCTCCCTTTAAATTCCCAACCCAGAGATTTGCACAGCAGTACTGCAAAAAGTAGTAATTACATAGAAGCTTTTTAATATGCAGTGGTATGCAGCACTTCCCTTTTTAAGCTGAACAACCAAAGTAGTATCATAAATATTATATTTAAATAGTAACCCAAACCACATGGTTTTGAAAACAATAACCGAGCACATGCTTTGCAGGAACACAGAATTAGAAATAATTTCACATACAAGGATAAAAGGTTTGCAAGGATTGTGATCACGCTACAGAGAAATAGTTTATGCAGGCTGTACTCGAAGGTATTTTCACAGTTCCAATATAATTAACTGTTTTCAGTGATTTATAGTTTTGCCGTATGCATTTGCTTAAATATTAATTCTGCTGCCTGGTGTTTAAAGCACGATGGATTGTTCAAAGTGAAAATGGCTGAGTGCCCCATTCACACTAAATATGGGACTTCTTAACAGGGATTGTTGGCTTGTGTTTGATACTTTGGACTATTAATTTATATTTAATTTTAAAAAACAAGAGATCAGTTCTTTCTCATAAGTAAAAAGCTGGAGCAATGTAAGGAAGCCTAATATCATGTATTTAACTTCAGCCAATTTGGGCTTTTTAACTAAAATAAGAAAATTTGATAAAGTAGGTGACTGGGAGTGACTGGAAAGAAAGACAACGCTGAGATCTTGTTTTGAAAAACAGATGGTGGCCACGTGACCATTTTCTATGTTTCATATGTTGAAACACTTTCACCATAAAACTTTTGCAATTCTGAAACAAATTTACTCAGATATAAATACGAAGCAGGAATAAAACTAAGCTCAAGAGTTGGAACAATGAAGAAGCCTCTAGAGGTTGTTACTGACAAATAAGAACTCATGCACTTGCCTTGAAACTGATTTTTGGAAACATATTTCACACATGCTTATTAGCATTTATTAACCTCATCAAAGACAATTTCAGGTGTTCCACACCAACTTTAACAGACTCCAGAGCAGGTCCCACGAATGTCAACTTGTTCATAAACAAGACCAGATCCTTGGTCTGTAAAAGATCACCTGAAATCCAATCCTATGATGAGACTGTTCAGTCAGTTTGATCATCTTTACTTAGCAGTACTATAACCAAAACCATACATCTAAAATAATACATCCAGCAGGCACTACTCTGAGAAGGAAAATTTGTGGGGTTTAATAACAAAGTGGATATGGAAGGAAGGTCCAAACAGCAAAAGTGACAGCAAAGCTCTGGATGGACTCTAAGAGGAGTCTAAGCATGGAAAGGATTCTGACTGAAACTTGGATAGCCCAGGGTAAATCTTCTCAGAATTACTTAGCCCTAGGATGTGAAATTAAGAGGCATAACGTCCAGCCACTTAACTCGAGATTTCTATTAGCAAGATACAGGACTGAGCATGACAGGGGGCAGGATCTCCCCCATCTGACAGGTCGTGGAAGGCAGACAGGCTGTTCCATTCTGTTTAATTTATGCATTACATGCTTATGTTCTAAATCAGGAGGTGATAAGGACATGAACTGTAGACTTCCTTTTAGTTAACTCCGGACTTTCTTCCTGCTGGGGGGTGGGGGAGGACGGGCTAAGCCCAGCGTGCCGTGATCATAGGGGCTGGAGATTTAAATAACGAGGAGCGATGGCTGCCTTGGTTTCACAACTATTGATCCTCTGCCCACCTGTCTGGATCAATCGGGTGCCCCGTGCTTGCAGATGAGTAACCGGCATCAGATAAACACAGCGACCAGAACTGTGTGCTGTCACCTGCGGATCTCAGCTGAGCACTGGATTTGGGAGCTGATGTCCTGACACTCCTAAACTTCTTTGTTAGGAACCATCTGGCAGGGTGGCCAGAGTCCTGCCTAGGCAAAAGAAGGCAATGTTTGGCAGCAGCGAGTAACACCAGTGAGAGTGAGATTCCACCCACTTCCCAGGCTGTAGAAACGCAGGTGTCGCTTACACACTGCATCCTACAACTTCTCCCTCGTGCCTCTCCCTACCCCTCTCTCCCACCAGGAGGCCTGGCAGGTACAGACAACGAACGGAAGCCGCAACAATCGGAGCAGCGAGGCGCCAGCCCGAGTTCACTCGCCCGCGCAGCGCAGCAGCCCGAGGACGGGGACACGCAGGGACACGAGGGGACCAATTCCGTCTCCTGCAACCAGAATAAAGTTCGTGCCGATACAACACCCCAGTAAACCACGCGGGGGGGAGGAAGCGGCTTCTGAGAGAAGCGCTGATAGGGGAGAGTCCTAATAAAGCCGTAAGATCGCACCCACGCACACATCTCCTAGCTCAGCACTTCCAAAAGCACCAACGAGAATGCAAAGATTGAGGGAAGGGACTGGAGAGAGACTGCCTCCCCCCGGCTCGTCCTGGATGCCTGGGCAGTTCCAGGAGGAGCAGGGCAGGAGCTACCTCCCTGGCAGCCGGGGGGTGGAGAGGAAGCTCCTTGCCCCGCAGCAGCTCCAGGAACAAACGGGGCGCGGGGGGCCGCAGCTGCGGACACGGGGCTCCTGGGCCGCGTCCCTGGCAGCGCCCAGCACTTGTCCCGGCTCGCACCTACCTCGGCGGGACTCGGGGCCGGCTCCGCNCGGGGGCACCGCTCAGGTGCCGCTGCCCAGGACGAGCAGGCGATGCTGCTGCGGGGGACTCCGGGCGCCTCTTTGGCTCTGTTAGGAAAGTTACCGTGGCCACACGACCCACCTTAAACCCGCCTCCTCGCAGGACCCGGGGGAGGGGGAAGGAAGAGGAGAGAGGGAGGAGACGGGGGTGGGGGCTCGGAGCCGTTCTTTTCCCGGCGCAGAACCAAGTCACAGCAGCATCTCTCGGGCAGTCGCTCCGGGATGCAGGGCTGGGCGCACCAGCGCATCCCTGGCTCTCGCAGGCGCTGGGCTGGGGCCGCGTTCCTCTTCCCCTCCCCCTGGATTCTCGCTTTGACGTGCGGTACCAGCTTCAGAGCGCAGAAACTTTCCCGTTTCCTGCGGCGCTGACGCTGAATTTTGGCTTATTCGTTTGGTGATGGTTGGTTTGGCATCTCGTTATTTATTTAACCGTTTGTTGTTTGGGGGAAGGGGGACCTAGTCCTCATGCCTTGGGCTTTGTGTATGTGTTTTGGGTTTTTTTCTCTGCCCGATTCAATTAAAATACATTAAATAGACTAGAAGGACAAAGAATCAGACCGCCACCCCGGCATCCCAAGGTTGCCGCCCGAACAGTGCATGTGGGAATGAGGAAGCAAACTATACCTGAGACAGAAACACTTGGTGGCTCAGCAGAGGCACGCGATGGGGGGGAAAGCACAGCACAGCTCCCTGCCTCCTGCGGTTGAAAACCCAGGACCTCCCGAGCAGAGACCTCTCAGACTCCGTGGATGTGCTCAGAGGGAGATCATGCAAACTTCTAGACCCATTTCGAGGTGTCGGGTTTGCAACTAGCGGCACGCACGCAAGCTCCCTGCCTGGCACAAACAGGGAGGAACACGCAGCTCGCAGTGCCTAAAGCAGCCCCTGCATGGGGAGAAGGTGGCTCGAGCTGATACCGGCTGAGATTCAGGGGATGCTAATGGAGAAAAACGCGGTGGAAAATTTACCTCCTCTCTAGCATCCTCTACCGTCCAGAGCATCTGCCCTTGCACTGTCACATCGACTGCATCACTGCTGCTTTCGGGTGGCTCAGTGCCACTGCATACTCAGAGAGGCATCAGCCTGGGAACGAATCGCACCCCACGGTTGTCATTTTCTTCCTGAAAGATGTACCAGAAGTTACAGATGTATAATGATTAAAATCATTAGACCAAAAGGCTTATGGCAGGTGATTTGAACAGCTACACTAACTTAGCTCTTAGCCAGCAATCTTAAGCTTGCACAGGCTTTTCAAGATTAAATGCTCTACCTGTGTTATGTACAATTACTGATTGTATTCTTATTACAATAACAGTGTTGGCTGTGATCCTGCTTTTTTAACATCTCAGTATATATGAAACACAAGACCAAGTCCCTTTTTGATAATAGACCAAAATGACTAACAGAACTTTTTTGTCACCGTAACCACACAATGAATCCCCACATTGTACAGTATTTTATGTCCATATGAGGCTGCCAAAATCCTTTGTCCTGCACTGTGTGTTTCTTGGTCACGTGCCAGTGCATGACTGCAGGTGATGGCAATGTTTCAAAAAGGACATAGTTTGGGCCAGGATTGGTACACTGCCTCAGTAAGGGACTCCCTGCAATCTCCCAGCCTCACAAAAACCTCCTTCACTCCACCACTGCCTTCGTGCCTCCACATTTCCAACCTTGCCTTGCTGTGCTGTGCTGGTTTGCAGCATTCCCGAGACCTTGCCCCAGCCACCTGAGCCAGCAGCACGGGGCAGTGGAGCATCCCTGTGTGCTGGAGTGGCTGCTGGAGAGATTCCTGCTTTCCAACCTCTTTTCCAAGCCCAGTTCTGCTCCCTCCCTGGCTCCACAAGCTATTTTTCTTCATTACCTATGGCTAAGGCAACCTGAGTAGGTTCTGCAGCAGTACTGGTGCCTGAGGTGAATTCCTCCCTATCTTTCCCCACCTGTTTTTAATTATTTTTTACAAAAATTCTGATGATGAATATCAATAATAAATTAGCAATCATGTTTATTTATTAAATTATTTTCAATATTTAATACAATTCAATAGATCAAATTTGAACTTGATTTATTGAATAAATAAAGATAATTAGGTTTTGTTGTTTGTCTAAGAATATTAAAAACCACCAGTTGCTGTATACTGAGTGTTTAGCACTCAGTTTTGTCACCAGTTTCCATTTGGGGAACTATTTAGCATCCCTGATTTTTCTTTTTAAATGGCAAGAAATGCACAGAGACTAAACCAGACTGCTTAAAATGAATTAGGCAAGCCTGCCTGACAAATTTTTTTTCTTTGTCTTTCAGTGTTCTCTGTAAAACTTTCCAAAGAAGTGGCCTGTCAAACTATGAGTGCTCTGGACATCAATGAAACCCAAGATATTATATTCTGTTGTATGACTTTTGACAAATATTTGAGACAAAGCATTCAGCCCCACTCTTCCTGCCTGTATAAATCCCATCCAGCTCAGTAATATCCCATGGAAAGTTCTGCCATTCTCTGCACTATGGTTGTCTGCTTGCAAGGTTGTAGATGTCAGTAAATGCCAATGAATGTGGCTATGGATGTTTCTCCATTTGAAGGTGCCTACTGGAATACTCATTTTTTTGGTCTCTATTTAAATGCAACTCCCTTCTAAAAAGACAGTACAAGCAGCACTAGATTGCAGCACACTGGTTCTAGTTCAGTGCTTCTGCTTTTAAAATGTGTAGTTTACAAAAAAGATATAAAAAGGCAGTTTGGCTTCTTTCTTATTAGTGTTGACTCAATGAGTATAGACTAGAGTTATAACTCTGTAAACTCCAGCTGAATCTTCAAGCTTAGCCAGATCCTTTCATAAATCAGAAGGAGTTGTTGAAATTCTGAAGGACAAAATAACTCTCAGTTATGAGTGCACAGCCTCAGTCTGGTGAAATGATATCTGGTTATCCCCAGAAACCTGAGCACCAACATGAAAATGAGAGAAGAATTTGAAAAAAAAAAAAATACAAAAAAAAAAAAAGCAAGGGTGTATTACAAGAGTGACTCTGCACAGAAAACTGCTTAATAATTCTGCTGATAAAGTGTGAGCCAGAGAAGAATTCATTTCCCTCTCCCAGAGCTCAGCTGGGGTGACAGGAGTTTAAAGGAAGAGCAGCTCTTTCATAAAGGTGAGCAGGTATGTCCTTCACACAGACAACAGGAGTTCGAAAACACTGAAACACTGAAGTCACTGCGAGCTTTGCCATTGACTTTTGGGAGGCAGAATTTTACCTTTTGAAAAGATCTGCTGAATAAAAACAGCCACTTGTTCATGTTTTCTCTTCAAAGTCCATTCACCTTTCAAGAGCATTTTGCTGCTTTCATTTGCTTGCTTCCACCTTTCCAATTCAAAACTAGTTCCTCTCCACTTTTTCATTTTCCATATGTTCTTTTTGCTTAAAGGGGAAATCGGGCTTCAGAAAACAACAGCAAACTGAATCCTGATTTTGTTTGCAAAAGTACAAGTTATCAACACCAGAAAATTATTATACTGTTAATATTAAAGCTCAAGAAATTAAATATGCATCATTTGTGTCTGAATGAACAATTACTACTGAAAAAAATGCTTGAAAAAGAAAAACAAAGCTTTTCAGACATAACATGAATTTTAACTTGTTTTTTTTTAGAAAACCAATCAGGGTTTTAGTTTATGCATCATTCTGCTCCCCGCAATAATACTCTGTCTGTGCAATCAGTGATGATAAATGGTACATAATTGTAAACTTGATATTGGTTTTCAATATTGAATTCATCATCCTGTCCTCTTAACACATATTAAATACTTTAAAGAATTTATATATTTGTTTGATTTATCTGTGATTTTTTCCCAATATGTAAAATTTATTAGTTTTCTAGTTTTTGAGGAACTAAGAGTAGACAACATCATTAATAACACTGAATAATAGTGTTGGCCTCATTTATGCCTTACTCCCTTCTACCAATACAAAGTGTCCAAATCAAATACAAACATATTAGTTGTAGGCAGTGTAAAAAATACAGTCTGAACTAGAGCCAGTTCTGCACAGGTTTTGTTTGACTTTCTCAATCCATCCCTGATCTCTCCAAATAAGGATAGCAGGAATTACATTAATATATCTTTTCCCATATGATGGATCCATTACAAATATGAAGTTTCACTCCAACTATCCCAGTGCTTTTAATGAAAAAGTAATGAAAATATTATCAGAAAACATTAATCCTGCATTAGAGTAGCAAAACATACAGAAACTGTTCATCTAATTCAAACAGACACTAAGCATTTAAGGCCTACTTCAATCATGTCTGTTGTTTTTTTCATTAACAGTTTTTAAGTCTGCTCCCCAATCATAATATAAAGGACACTCAAAATGAGTTAAGCACTGGCCAATGACCAAGTGGTTTGTGTAAATCTTAATGTATAGGAGGTCATATTCTGCTCTTAATCCTGTGTGTATGACCATCATTCTTAGTGTCTGCTATTTCTCTTAATCATGGTTGCTGCACTGCTCCAGGGTATGACATTTTCTTCTGCTTAGTATGATGTAAATTTAAAAATAAACAAAGGATTTGGAGAGGCTGAAGAAAATGATTATGCAAAAATGCAAATGAAAACTTAGCCTTCATTCAGATGAACTGGAGCTGGTTACTTCAGGGAGGAATTTGATCCACTAAAAAATAGCAGAGAAATTCAGTTGTACACAGCTTTTACTCCTTTTATTAGAAAGGAAACTGGATAAGAGACCAGGCTTCCACAAAATGGATGAGTGGAATTCTATGCTGCAGGATAGCTGTGACAGCTTTGTCCTATGAGCAGATCAGCTCTTTGGATGGATCAGAATGGCCTGAGCAGGTACAAGAGCTCCATGGAATCCACGTTTGGCTCTCAGGAGCTTCAGGGTGTAATTCTGTAGGAAACAGGATCCCAAGTACACCCTGGCATCCAGAATGACATTCTGCCTTTATTTGGAGCACATGACCATGGTAAGTATTTGGGAATGATATCAAACCACTCTACAACACCTAAATTCTTATTAATGTTAATGAGAGTGATGCACACGAACTGAGAAGTGAAGAGGCCCCTCACAACAAAAAAATAGGAAAAGCAGCATAAATAATGCATAATTAACAGTAAAGTCATATAGGTCAGACTGCAACCGTTGTTTTTTTAGTGCAAATTCCTATGTGGATAACTGCAAGATGGGATTTTTTTTGTTTTATCCAGAAAATTCACACTGTAACTGAAGCAAGAAACCAATTGCTTCTCACCACATCTTCACCTTCTGGTTCTGAGACCTAAAGGACAATTCACCTGTCATGTTCCTGTGTGTCTACAGGACATCCTTCCTAGTACTGCCTGAGATGGAATCAAGGCTATGGAAGAAACCTGACCAATTCCCAACTTTCCAACAGCAAACAAGCATTTACAGGTTGAATATTATCGGCTGTATTTGTAATTGAGTTAATTATTTGAATATTGCCAATCTCCTGAGTTTGTATCTCTTTGAATTTCTCTTTCACCTACAGTTAAACCCAAAGGCTGAAACAGCCATGAGCAAGCACAGACCAAAAAAGGGGCATTGATTCAGGAGCTAAAGAAGGATCCTGATTCTCTCCATATGCCTATACCAATGCAGTGAGGTTCCCCAAAGTTCTTCTCCTTCACAAAGAAACCCAAAGGCTGCTCTACCTCAGGAAATTCCCATTTGGAGAAAGCTGACCCAACTTCCAAGGGATAGCAAACCAGAGATAGAGTTAAAATAAGGACTGAAGCAGACTGAAGTTGGTGGTTGGTACTCTGAAAGATGTCCATAGGATACATCCATTTTGACCATATTTACAAACACTTCTAAATATGCTGGGGCAAATTTATGATCAAGCTTAGCTGTTTTCTTCAAACAGCTGTCTCCAGAATGACAGAATTTTAAGGAGAAAACTTAAATCTGCAGGAAATGTACTGTTACAGCAATTGGCATTATTTGGACACATATGCTCAGCTATGCTTTTATCAAAAGAAACTTTGATTCACTGCTCTTGTACTCCGTGAGGAATGGGTTTGATTACAGAAAGAAGTGAGGAGCTGAAAGAAGCTGTGAATTCATCTTTAGGATCAATTTCTGCGGGAATTTTTACCCTGAAGTTTTAGGAACTAGTTGAATGCCAACACTGAATATAAACATTCTCTGAACTGAACCCCTTTTCTGCAAAACCCAGATTCCTCATTGCCAGTCCAAAACTCTTTCACTTGTGCATCTCAGTGTGGTCTCCTCCCTTCAGCTGCAATGGGCTCAGCATGAGACTTTTGGAAAGAGGATCATTTGAATTTTTATCTGCTCTGGAAATTTTGTTACTGCTTTTATTCATCACTGCAGAGATGAGCAACCTGCAAAGCCAATCCACCTGCACAACACCTTATCCTGTCACTGTGAGATCAGAAGATGCACCTTAGATTGATTTTAAGGACTCTTAGACCTGACCACACACATAATTTTATGCCTCACTTTTCTACCTGCAAAAGTGGAAACAACATTCCATGTGCTGGATAATATTGACTTCTGCCCAAAAATTGTGTTTGTCCTGCATTTGCTACAGAGATGAAAATTAAAATGGACATTTTGAAATTTTGGAATTTCAAGGAATTATGTTCATTGACATTTACATGTAGAAAAGAAATTAATCAAATCCTAGCAGAAATTCCCAAAAGTTTGTGTCTGTTTTCAAAGAAAATCTAAGAAAACTTGGCTGCAAGTATGTCTTTTCATTTTCATCCAGCTCCATAGTCATTCACAGAATTCTAAGTCAGGATCTAGCAGGAGTTGTACTCAAAATGACAGCCTGCCGTGATGCATTTATTTCTCCAGTTTGTCACTTTACAAGGGAAAAAAACACATTTCCAAGATATTTTTGGTAACGTATGACTAAGTAGCAAAATTAAAACTAGGAAATTAATACTACATGGCATTTCAATCCCATCAGCTCTAATCAACATAAATCCATTCTAATTAAAACCTTCAAATCCTGAGGATACCAAGAGATAGCCCTCTGTTATAGGGAGATGGCAGCAACAGGTGCATTCCATACAAATGGAGAGGATGCAAATCTCTGAAAGAGGCAAAGATTAAGCTGTACTAGAAGTTGTATTTTTAGAAAGCCACTAGATCCTAATAATCTCTAATCGGTGAAATAAAAAAACCTCATAAATCTTGTCCCTTAAAACTTAAAAAGCACTTTTACAATCTAAATGAAGGAGAGTACAGCTTCACAGGCTGAAAAGAGTCACTAAGTTTATCACAATCATTCCCATAGTTTTAGAATATGATTAGCCCCATGTAACTCCTAATTGGCAAAAACAAACATAAATTTTGTCCTTTAAAAATTAAAAAGCACTTTCATAAGCCAAACAGAGGATCTGAAGGAAAAGTACAACTTCACAGCGTGCAAAAGGTTACAAGTTTATCACAATCATCAAACCAGAAATAGGACAGTGATGCAAAGTATGTTCTGATCAGAATGATGAATAACACACACCAGTTTAAAGAGAATAACAGAAATTATGTAATTGCACCAGAGCCTTTGTTTCAAAGTCAAAACATCTCAATTCTTGAGTCTGTGTTCAGGACTTGATCAAAAGCCCATAAACATTAACAAGATTCTTTGCACTGACTCCCTTGGGCCTTGCACATGTCCTTTATACAGCAGCTTTGTGCATCCTAAATCAGTTCAGGCAGCTCCTCATCTCTCCTACAATCCATTCAATCTTGCTCTTACAATTGGCATCAGCTTTTAAACACATAACTGTAGATGCCAAATCTACCTCATTCTGGTAACTTTTCATGTTATACCAAGATCAATAATTCCCCTCTCCTCCTATTGCACTGTCAAGGATAAAGAAGGCATCCAAACTGAACTTGGGTGTGTGTTATTTTTGCACATCCTACTGATATTTCAGGGTTTAAGGGGAGGACCCATCTTCACCAAGCTCTAAATCAGATCTTTTAAAGAAGGCCTCTTTTGTCTATTGGTGGTTTTTATCCCCAACCAGCAGAGATTAAACAAATGCATGTGTTTGGCAGGCAGTGGCTGTCATGCTGCCAATTAGCTCAGCAGGAAGCAAACAACCTGCTGACCTTCCTGGGCAAGCATCTCTCCAAGGCAAGCAAAAGGGGCTGTACTCAGTAGCTCAGACTGTTGTTATCATCACATTCCATCACAAACTCACCCCACCATTCCCTGGAATCACAGCAACAGTCCAGAGCCACAGAATGTAGAGCTGGAGGGAACCAAAGCCATCATTATGCTTGGTGGTTTCCAAACTCTATTTGTGAAATAATAACCAGTGAAATCTTTATTCTGTTCGAGACAGCCACTGGCACTGAGGGGGTGTGGTGGTCTGTGCAGGAGTCCTGAGGGCTGACAAGGGTTTGCCAGACCAGAAAACCTGGGAATCACTGATTTTACTACTGCAGCAAGGAGCAAGTTACACCTTAGACTACTCTTAACATATTTATTTCACATGTTCTTACAAATTGCTACACAGTCCCTTTATGCAAACTGTGCCAGAATTTAAGACACTGATGTTGTTCAAGAATATTTAATGCCAGCTGTAATTTCCTTTTCAGAACTGCAAGTTACAGTTTGGTTGGGTTTTTTCTTGCAATGAAGAAAAAATAGAACATCACATATATTAAAGGCTTGGACAGCATTATATTTAGAAAAGCAATAATGTAATATCTATCATTTTTATCCATCCTAGCCTGTTGTGATGCCCAGTGGTAACAGTATAGTAAAATATCTACTCCCTCTGTGTTTTCAGTGGGAGGCAACAACTATAGCTGGCCTTTGCTTTAATATGGCACACTCTGGAATGAGGATCCAGAGCTGCAAAAGGACTTTGGTGGATAATGAGGAAGGTAGCTTTAGTAAGGTTCCTCAGCTCAGAACACACACCCTCCTCAGGTGTAACTTTCATCTAAGTCTCCCCTGCATGTCAGTCCATTGGATCAAATCAACAGGAGAAGCTGAAAAGTAGGCTGAGATAAAAATATGTTGGGACACAGAAAGATGCTTTAATAGGTGAAAAGCTACAGTCTCTTTTAAAAAGGATTTTTCCACTTTGTATTCCTATTGTCTGAAATCAGGCCTGAATAGAAGAAGATAACTTGATAAAATATAGGCAAAAAATCATATAAGGAAATAATGGAAATGCTGTTATGGACTTTTGTGAGTATAAATAGTTTCGGAAATGAAACTGTCAAGCCCAGCATCTGAAATGCTGTAGAAATAAAGTCACTTTAATGGTCAGCCTGCTGCATCCACATAAACATTCCCCAGTTCCTTTCACAGCCCAGCATCTTGTAAATTTTTTTCTTTTAATCTGACATATGGAGAGACATTAGTTGGAGACTGAAGGACACAGAATCTAAAAGAGAAGAGAAACTGATCAAGAGAAGATAAGGAACAGAAATCATCAACAGGAGATATTAAATTCCAAAAATGAAACTGGAAGGGATGGGACATTTTAGAAGAAAAAAAAAAAAGGTGGTGAGATAAGCTGGAAAATAACATGGTGAACTCAATTTTAAGCAAAAATATTAGATTGAAATAATCTGAGACTGTCCCTCCTCTTCTAAGTGTATGGGCTGCCATATCTGTAAGAGTTTTCCTGGCAGCTGACTGTAAATCCAGAACTGTTCTGTTCCACAGCTGGGGCTGCTCTTTGGCTTTCCTGTTGCAGCAGCAGAAAACCTTTCCCTTACCTGCAGCTGCACCAGCCCATCCAACATGTGGGACAGCTGCTCACACTGGTGCACCTCCTCCACACACTGCATTCTGCAATGTGCAGCTGGGGAAAGAGTAGAAAAATATCTAAAGTAAACATCAACATAAAAAAATCAGGCTGTATGCCACTAAATTAAATGAGCATTTTGGTATTTGACTGGCATTCTAAAGTCCTTCTCATCCCCAGAGAGTTCCATGTCTTATCAGCTGCCACAAACTACTAGTTCAAGGTTTTATTTCTTCCTCTTTGTATCTTGTTTTTCTTAAATTTTATTGCCTCTTAGACTATTTCCTCATTATAATGGCAGCTCAATCTCTTTCAGGAACTTATAAGACTTATAAAACCTGCCTAATATCTTCATAAAACAGAATGAAATCTTCTATTTACATTCAAGAGTCATGAACCAAGAGAATGGATCTTTGGCTCAAACCCTGGCTGAGCCACCAAGTTGCCATGTGACCCCAGGGAAATAATTTTATTTTCTTTAATTGAAGCAGCTATAATCTTGGCTAAGAAGCAAGACATTTCTGAAAAGCACCAGCCTTTGATGTCAGCTTGCATGAGTAAAAACATCTCCAAATTCCCAGGCCGAATAATGCAAGATTTTTTTCAGTTATCTATCTCTAGAAACTATGTGGTTGCTCACATAACTTTGTATTTTCAGCATAATACAGAACTATACCATTTAGTGAGGTAGTAACAAGTAGCACTTTGGTAGTTCTATCAAGTGTTTGGGACCTAGAGGACAGTTCTTGACCACCTGACTTACTTCAATTAGATCTTGTGGGTGAAAGTGGTGGAAAGAGTCTTGCATGCAGATCCTGCAGGAAAGGAAGTGAAGAATAGAGGTGTAATTTAGCTTGCAGGAGCTCAGCCTAAGAAAATAAACACCAGTAACTGCTTTTTGTTCCACAGTTGATGATCCAGATTCTTCTCATCACTAGGGCATAGAGAGGGATAACTGGAGGCCCTGAAGCCAGCATGAGCAAGGCCATTGGATGTCTCAGATTTTAGCAAGGGCCAAAGACCTGAGTTTCTTTGACTCCACACTAAACTCAGTACTCAGTATCACAACAAATTAGTTTTTACCTCATTTGTAAAAGCAGCAGGCACATGGTGAACACTCTCACCTTGCCTCTCTCTAATGAACCACTTTAACCATATCAAGAACAAATTTTGCATAATGACTGCAATGTCAAGTCATGAGGAACCATCCAGCATTTGTGATGGAAGCCTTGAGGACAATGACAAAGGCACCCATTAGGAAGATGTTCAGCAGCTGAGTGTCCCAGTAGAGTTGGGCAAACACTGAAATCCATTTCCCTTGGATATTCATTTGAATTTTTAAATGTGTTTCTTTGACTGTTCACATCTCTTTTGTGCTCACTTTCCATGAATAGCAAATGAGCTTTAATAAGGGGAATAATCATGAAAAACACATTTTAAGCTTGAACATTTGCCAACTGAAAACCTCCAATTTCACAATAAGTGGTTAGCAGTACATATGTTATTTTATGACTTTTAAACTAAATTAAAAATATTCACTGTCGGTCAGTTGTCACACAGGGACATCAAGGAAACCCAAATAATTATTATATACGGAACTGGGCAGCATAGGTTAAAGTATTATTATATACAGTTAGGTATTTCTAAATTACTTGCTGGCTGAGACATAGTTCTTGACAATAATTATGACAAAAGAATGTATCTTGATACCTTGTGTTTTTACCTCTGCAATTTTTTTTTTTTAAGAGTAACCTGTTGTTTACTCAGCCCTGCCAGGCAATATGATTTGCCAGAGGATAGAGCAGTTATGAGTATAAAATCTTTGCTCAAGGGCTTTTAGTAAGAAGAATTTAAAGTACCTAAGATGCACAGCTGCAGCCCAGAAATGCAGTGTGATACATTTTCCTTTCGTTTCCTTTTATGTATTGTTGAGCTCTCAAGGAAAACCTCTTATATCTCATTTGTAGAGCAAATCACAACTGCAGAGCTCCCCACGAGTCAACCCCATGTAATTTCTGATGATTGGAGCCTAAGAGGGAATTAATCAGAAACTTCTTGTTATTTTGAAAGTGGGGGAGGAAAAGTCACCCTTGCTATTTTGTTTTCTATTTACTGGGGTAGATAAATAAATAAACATTAGAGCATGATATCGTGTAGCACTGACCCCAGACTTGACCAAGATACACCACAGGGAGCACTCCCAATTGGGAAGAGGGTGGAAAAGCTGACCTGATCCTTTGAACCCTGCAGGAACTATTCCAGAAGCCAAGGCACCCCTGAACATCATTTCAGTGCAAAGGCTCCCACTAAATCAAATGCATTTTGATGACAAAAAGATTGATATGGTGGCCTTCTCCTTTGATCCAAATTGTTTTCATAATTTCTACATAAGAAATATAAACATATTTTATGAAAGCAGAAATTCTGGATTACACCAAGTTATTATCAGCAGCAAATAGCCTAGAGCTCCCTGATCAGTTAAAGTGTAACATTCTAATTATGTCAGCATAAAGGCTTTTTTCCTTTAAATAATATTTAGGATCTCTCATCAGTAAATATACTGAAAATCCTGGGATAAACTAAATAAAGGCACAGAAAATAAGTGAAACTAAATAGTACAAAGCTTTGCATTCCTATGCTGTAAACTTTTGAACTGCATCCATGGAAGAAAAGGGTGGTGGAAAGATCACATGCATGCCATAGTAAATATCAGGTATTGTAATAAATTGCTTTTATGCTTCCAATAATTGTAAACATCGTGTAGTTTCATATTCCTGACATGCTTGAAGAGATCTGCAAGCCTTTTTTTTTTTTTTTTTTAATTTTATTATAGAGCTGCATCGCTTTCCAGTTTATTCTGTGGAGAAAATTGTCTCTTTATGCTATAAACAACTCCAAGCAGTTTGTTCACGGAAGCTGAAAGGTGGAATTTCAGCCCATTAGACACGGGCAGGGAAGCAAAAGTTCCGATTTCAACCCAAAATCGATTACAGAGCGTCCCCCAGCGGGGGTGTCCGGTATTGCAAACGCAAAGGGCTAAGGTGGGTTTGACGAACGGAAATTCACGGAGAAAATTCGGAAGCCTAAAAATGCAGGCATGCAAAATATTCTCTTTTCGCTAAAATAAAAATAACATTAGCATTCTCTTTGTAAGGCTGTTTAAGTGATTTCAAAGGATAAATGAGATAATCATCGATCAAAGGGCAATCCCAAGCAAAATTACAGAATCTAATTAATATGGGATCTGACAAAAAAAATTAGAGAAGGGTGACATAATTAATGCCAGTGGACACGAGATTACATAAAACAGACATTGTTAAAATAATCTGATATATTTCTTTTTTATGAGTGCAAGGAATGGTGCATTAATCCAGAGACCTTTCTAGATGTGGGTGCAATTTTTAAAATACTTGGCTTTTACTGAGCCAGCAATCCAGGAGAAGGAATCTCCAAGATAAGACAGCATTTATCCAGTTTAGTATGAGTTAGAAAGAGATGTTGAATTGCCAATTGCTCCACAATTGCTTTAAGAATGGAAGAACCGAGTTCAAAAATATGCTATGAGATAATAAAATCTTGCATCCTCTACCTCAGTCACAGAGCACTTGGAGGAAAAAAAAATAAAAAGTCCTTTTTCAAATGGAAAGGTACAATTTCTATTGATTCCATTACTATATGCATCCTACATTAATTCTCTGCCTCTTGTTTGTGGCATTTCTCAGATGAGTCAGGCTTCAGGCTTGGGAAACTTGAGCCAATTGCTGGTATTCTCCAGTGACCTCAAATTTCTTCATCCAAACACTTCTATGAAACTTGTATCAAAAGGTAGCACACTGAAATTCTGTACTGCATCTCCTGACAGGCTTCTCCAGGCAGGGAGAGCTCCCGGGAGGCTCCCACTTCCCATCCCAGGCAAGCACAAACATGGCATCGAACTTTAAAGACTTCTATTGCCTGTGTAAAATAAAAGCTTCTCCAGCACTTGCTGGTGTTATCCACAGGAGCAATGCACAAAGTGAGGAATACTCCATAAAAATAATACTTGTACTGGTGTCTTTGTATTCTACTGTGATTTTTTTCTTTACAAAGTACTTTGTGAAGTGAAGCTGTATGCAGGAATGTATGTCCCAGAGTTCTGCAGGCAGACTGTACTCCATCTTTATTCTTCAACGTTTGGTAAGATCTTCTGATAGTGGTATTCTAACATTTTTGCAAATCTCATTTTAAAATAATTAAACATGCACATGTTATCCTGCTAGTTTTGGCTGTGCCTGCACCAACTTCTTGCCCTGTGTAAAGACAATTACCAGATGCATGAAATACCAGATGATGAAAGTTCATCTCTGACCTCACAGGGACAAATTCACCTGCCAGATAAAGGATCAAGAGTTCTCTTCGGTTCTAGTGACTCCAGCTTGGCCTTCTGCAATCATTTGAGGTTTCTTCCAAGAGAGGAAGGAAGTAGAGAAATTCAGAATGATACAACTGTTCTGACTACAACGTTAGAAATATATATGCAGCTACTCAACAGTATTAGCAAGGCGTGATCTTGGCCCAAAGGTCTTCCACTTTCCTCTGTGAAACTGAACAAATGAGATCAGTGATCTCAGCTACTTTTATTTAATTAACCTTCATTTTATTACAGTCATTGAATGTCACTGAGTAAGCACACTGGTCTGTGTTCCTCACTATGTCAGCAATCATCATCTGCTACATTTCAAACTCAATTAAATGTCTTTTTTTCCCAAATGTTGAGTTTTTCTTACCCTTTCTATCAGCATGGGTTACATCATCTCTGTTCCTGCAGAACAAGAGCTCCATCATTTTGGTCTCCATTTCCCTTTTCCTCTCACATCCTGCTTACATAATACATCTAAAATCATCCTGACTCCCAAACCCAATTCTACACTTTGGTCGTCTCTCACTAAGTTATAACACCTCCTCCTCCTCAGATGTTTGAGAACTTGGCTTCTGCAAATCAGCTTCTTACAGATGGTGCTTCCATTTACTGGCACGAATTGGTTACTTAGAAGTATTAGTCATTGGAGATACACATTTTATAAAATATGTGAAAAATAAGAAGTAGAATAAACAGGAACATACAGTGACATACTGCTTTGGCTCTTTCCCAGTGGTTTTTTTCCCTCCTAAGGACAAACACTACACAGCTCTCACCATGTATTTATGTTTAAGAGAAGTTATGGTGTAGGCAATTGTTATTTGAGAAAGTATGAATGTTTTTCTAAGAGTCAAAACAATAATCCCCAAAATGCCACACTTGCAGCATTTACAGACACAGAGCAGTGACTCAGACCCAGAGACACTGCTTTGGACTCCTGACCTTCCACTGCTTTTCTTTTTCATCTTGGACTAGACTTCATCTGTCAGTGCCTTTATCTTCCCCTCTGTAAATGTGAAGGACAATATTGGTGATTAGTGTAAAATTAGTTATCATTAGGGCTTGCCTGCTCTCCTCACACACCTTTGCCCTGATCCCCACCTCAACTCCCCGAATGCTCTGGCACGTGATTACACAAAATCGGGCCTGAGGAATGGACCTGGAATTTCTCCTGGAAAGTGCCGTGAAAGACCATGGAGGGTGACACAACTGCATCCCTCACTTTAAGGGAATCTGCCCTCTGTGCTCGCTCAGCCTCACAAGCCTGGGTTCCCTCGGGGCTCAGCGCCTGCACTGGTCGGGCTCCTCATCAACCCTCACCAAGCTCAGAGCCTCCTTGATTCCCTCAGCTCCAGTTCCAGTTCGCTCAGCTCGCTCCCGCCCGTCCCTCAGGGCCGCCCCAGTTCCCTCAGCCCGCCCCAGTTCCCTCAGCTCCAGTTCCAGTTCGCTCAGCTCGCTCCCGCCCGTCCCTCAGCAGGCTCGGTTCCCTCAGCCCGGCTCGGTTCCCTCAGCCCGGCCCGGTTCTTTCAGCTCGTTCCCGCTGTCCCTCAGCTCTAGTTCCAGCTCGCTCCCGCCTGTCCCTCAGGCAGCCCGGTTCCTTCAGCCCGCCCCGCCCGTTCTCTTCCCGCCCCTCGGTTGAGGCCGTTNGCGAGGGGTCCGGGGGGAGCCGGGGTGCGCGCGGGCCGGGCTGGGGCGGTGGGCAGCGTCCCTCGGGACCACGGGTCGCGGGGGGCAGAGCTGGGTGCAGTGATCCCTGAGCTGGGAGTGATCTCTGGGCAGGGGGTGACTCCTGAGCTGGGGTGATGCCTGAGTGCGGGATCATCCCTGAGCGAGGGGTGATCCCCGGGCTGGAGTGTCCGGACGGTGCTGAACAAATCACGTCTATAGCCAGTTTTCCTTTAAAGCAAGATGCTTTGGAAATGAACGAGGCGTTAAGAGCGGAAGGAATCGAGGAGCTGATTGTTAAATGGTTTAACTGTGAGCAGTTTACTGGCAGTGATAAAAGGCTAAAGGATTGTTCTGTTTTTACAGTTCTCTTGTTTTAAAAGATCCTTTAAAATGCATTAATTTCAGCAGGGTGGTGGTTTATAGCATGAATTAAATTCTATACATACCTGTTAAGTATTATAATGGGGCCAAGCCATTATCTTGAAGCTATTGTAATTCTGCATCAGCAGCTATTTCTGTTCAGTAATTAAATGTAATTGCCTGTATTGTATCAGGGCATTTCAGACACGGGAAGGCTGCCAGGCTCTGATGTCTGCATTTGTTGTTGTTTTTACATGCTGTGGTGCTGTTATGTGCATCATAGATCACCACCCGATCTTTGGTTGATATTTCAGTTGGGGTTGTTGTTGTTGTTGTTCAATAGCACTATTTATTTGACGCAGGAAACTGGCTGGCAAATAACAAACATAATATCCAACCTGTTTAAGTCGACCAAATTACTTGCTATTACTTGCTTGCCTAAAAGAAAAGGTTGAGAATTGTAACTCTTTTTTTTTTCCCCCCCTGTGGAGCTGTTGTTGACATAGATATTTTCACTTTTGATTTAGGTCCCTGTTTCAATAGGGGGCAGAAGGTATATTACTTAGATTATATTATTATAGTGTATTACTGCTATCCAGGAGATCAGGACTAGTGATAGTTACTGCCCTCTAAAATACTGCATTTGGTTATGAATTCCTCCTCAAGAATAACTTAAAGAAAAAAGTCTAACCTCTCCTGCTGTGCCTAACTTCTCCTCTTTTGTACTCAAATGTAGATTGTGCTACAGGTGACTGCCCTGTGTGATTATTCAAGGTAACCCAGATGTGAAGGAAATATTTGTTTTCCTTCCTGACTCTACACAGTGTGCTGAGCAAATCTATTTCCTGCCCTGTGAGACACTGCCTGCAAAAATCACATCTGCAGGTGCTTGTAAGGGTGAGCTGTGCCTGCCTAGAAGTCATTCTGTTCTGGGTGGATGGCTTAGGCAAGGATAGCTTCGTAGGCAGAATCTCATAAGTCTTCCAGTGACATTTCACGTTTAATGCTCTTCTGAATTATTAATAAATATTAGCTTTCTTGTATGTGTTCTGCCATCATCCATTATAAGCCTTCAGTGTGAGATGAGGCCAAGTTACTGTGAGCACAATTGTGCTGGCTGGATTCACACTTCTTGTGGTCTCAGCTCAAAGTTTGTCCCATGTCAGCTTCTGAGAAATACGTTAAAATAACCTTACTTGTCCATACCTCTATACTTTATTCTGTATAATTTGTCTGCACTGTGGTGAGTTCAGCTGTTCAGTATTTATAATAAAGAATAAATAGGCATTAAGAGAAAATACAGTGCAGATCCCCTCCTATCTGAAAGCTTTTGGGTAATCTTTGAAATACCAAAAGCAATTAAATTCATTAATTTTGAGGTACATTTTAAGATGTCATCTGTGATGTGTTGGCTGTGGTATTTTGATGGCATATTCCTAGGGCATAGAGTCTTTATAAAGAAAATTAACACTGATGGTTAATGTTTAGGTTTAAAATCATCTTCTCTTTGCAGTAGCAGTGGTTTTCTCGACATGTTCCCTTACCTGTGCTCTTTTATGTAAAGAGCCTGCCATAAATGGTGTGTTTGAATTGAGAGCTATGGGGAACTGCTCATAGTTCTACAGCCTTTGGAAATTCCATGAAAAGATTTTCTGTGCCAGATGCATTGTCCCTTTTTTCATTTGGAAGCAAGGAAGAAAGAACTGTAACCTTCACTCTTTTAAGTAATAGCCTTTTCATAATAAAAGTGGATCTTTTTCTCTTCTTTGGATAGAATTTGCACTAAATTTTGGCATCAGTGGATTCAAAAGGGTTTTGTCACAAATTTATGGACTGTACCACAGAATTGTACCATAATATCCATAATATTGTTCATCAGGAAAAGAAATGCACCCATTTGAGGAGACACAACTCTTCATTTTCTTACATCAGAAAGTATTTCCAAGAAACCAGTATTGCAACTGAAAGTTTCAACCTTTAAACTCCGAATTATCTTTTAGATGGCAAATTGTTATCAGATGACGTCACACACTATGTTGTCCCCGACTGCAAGGTTGTTCAGGAGTACCTGGAGATTCTGGAATTTCCGGAGCTGAAAGGAATTATTTTCATGCAAACAGCTTGTCAGGCTGTGCAACATCAGAAAGGCCGCAGGTACTTACCCCATAGGAACTTATTTTTTATTTAGATTGATGTAAAAATGCTGATTTGTAAAATGTGTAATTTGTTTCAAGTGTCTTAATGTAGTTTTACAGAAGGGGAAGGACTGGGATCCTTTGTGATCCATGGACATGAATGCCTGGCATAGTTTTCACTTGATAGGAGTGGTATGAAAGCTGTAGCATTATTAGCTAATCAAATGGCTGGTGACAGGAATTAATGAGAGTTTGCAGTATTGCTCTATCATGCGCCCACAGCTAGATTATGGACAGGTTTTGGTTTGCTCTATGCTGCCTGAGCACTTGTCTTTGGGGAGCAATTAATATTATTGTATGGTACTTATCTCACCAGACATTAACCTGGGCATTGCCATAGCATTTCAGAGCAAAATTTGCTCTCAAGGCCTTCCCATATTTCTAAAGCACAAATGTTTTGGAAGAAAATAGTCTTTGTCGCAAAAGTGGCAAAAAATAAATTCCTGAACACTTGGGATATTTTGTGGGGCTCATTGGAAAACAAGTATGTTTAAAATCAGAAGCATTCACAATGGAACTTAAAAAAGCTTGCTTGCAGGTGATGGTTCAGGATTTATTATCAGTGATGTAATGTAATGAATGCAGTTCTCTGTACATGACAGTAATTTCCCTTGAGCTTTTCAGCTGTATTTTCACATAGAGCTAAAATAGCATTATCAAAAGAAAGCACAAGAATATATTTATCCTTTTTTCATTCCAGACAGTACAACAAATTACGAAATCTGCTGAAGGATCCCCGTCACGACTGTACTGTGTTTGCTAATGAATTCCACCAGCACTGCTACCTGCCAAGGGAGAAGGGAGAATCCATGGACAAGTGGCAGACCAGGTTTGTTTGCACAGCATCATTACTTCGTATTTAGGAATATGAGCATGCCCTGAGAGTTCCTGCTCTTGCTCTGCTTAGCTCTGCAACAGTCACTGAAAGTCTACATTGTGTTTTAATAGTTACAAAAGTATCAACATTGTTTTCTTAGGGAAAGAGACATATGTAATAATGCCAAAGAAAAAGCTGGATCAGTTTGAAGTTACACAGTAGCATTGGGGTCTGAGCACCTCCAGCCTGCTTTTTACAAGCTTGCACTCAGAGGAACTTCATGTTCTGTTGCAGCCAGGGCACAAGTGGATGTATTGGGGAGGAAACGTTCGGTTTTCTTCTCTTCTCGTGGTGTTTAAGAATGGCACATAAACATTTTTGCAGAAAAATGTTTCTGTAGCTCAATGTATATCTCTCAAAAGTCTGAGTGTTAAATCAAAATCTTGTTTATACAAAGCCAGCAAAATCTTGAAAGTAGCAAATGAACTGTGCCAGAAATTTTATTTCAAACTTTGCTTTTCTAGGAATATTTACAATGCAGCAGCCTGGTACTACAATCACTGCCTGTGTCAGATGCCAGTTGTTATGGTAACAGAAGATGAAGATGCTATCAGGCAGTACGGAAATGAAACAGAAGGAGTGTTTGTGATTTCCTTCAAGGTAACATGCCTGAAAAATAAAAGGTTCCCTTTATGCTGCATCAAAATGATGAAGCAAGTACATTAAAGTATATTGCAAATCATGTCAGAGTTTACTTTCAAGAAAACTGTGATTGTAACTCATGTCTCCATTTATCAAAGCAAGCAAATATGTCACTTATGGGAATGTCAGAAAAACCAATGGCAGTGAGCAAAGCAGAGAACTGGAAAGATAACCAGCAGCTCTGAGGATAGAGGTCATCTTTCTTAAGAGACCTTTTCCTTGTTTTCATTGTTTTTAGGGAATTTGGCATTGATGAGCAGTGATCAGTTCCCTCAGCCAGCTGTCTAAATCTGGAGTGCAAACAGTCCATAAGCAGCTGTAGCCTAAATATCCATCAGTAATGTTCTGCCAGTCTGGACTGCTGAGGATACAGTGATGCCTGAGAAGATAATTCATTCTTCACTTTGGTGTCCACGTCTGATACCACTTGTATGCAGTGGGATGTGGGGATGGGGTGTTTATGTTTAGCTGTGAAAGGGTATTGAGTAAAAACAGCACCAAACTGTTGCTGTTTATACCTTTGTTGTATTTAACTGTGGCTGTGGCTGAACCTGGGACAGATCTGTGGGGTTTAGAGCAGACTCATCATTACCATTTGGAAGTGCTATTTGAGTATAATATGAGACAGCTCTTGTCCATTATGGGCTTTCCAAATGCATTATAAAAGGAACAAAGATCTCTAAATACTTTTCTGTTTATTTATATTTGTGCTTACAGAATTACCTGGATAATTTCTGGCCTGATCTAAAGGCTGCCCATGAACTCTTTGACTCCATAGTCCAAGCTCAGCGTGAACGGGAGAGTGAAAGCCAAGAGAACCATGGAAAAGAGTATCCTGAGCACTTACCTCTGGAAATATTGGAGGCTGGGATCAAATCTGGAAGATACCTGCAGGTATTTGTTATACAGAGAATAACAATGCAGTCTTGTGCTTGGTCCCTTTAGTTGCCTGAATTAGAGTGATTAGAGAAAGAAATATGGCTATGGTGGGAGGAGGGAAAGAAAACCAAAAGCAGGAGGATAGAAGGGATTCGGATTCTCAAAATATTTCCCCTACACTGTGTTGTGACATGTGGATTTTTTTAAGGTTTTTGGTTTTTTGTCTTGGAAAAGTTGAAATAAGAATTGGCTATTGAGGATTTGAAATGTGTTTCGGATTTTTCTTCAGGTTGATATGTGATGTACCTGTAAATTGAGAGACCAGCTGTGATTTGAAGCAGTGAGACCTTGTTCTTAAATATAAATAGTGCTGCACAAAGGCAGCAGTTTTAACTTAATTTGCACAGAGACCTCTCAGTCAGTGAAATTAATTTACAGGTTTATGGCTGTTCAGGGCCTTAATATGGATTGTTGGTAGACAAGTGTCCTTCTTTCAAAAATAATTTAACGAATTAGAGGCAATAATTTGTTCTTTTCTTGGCAATTTCAGCAGCAAGGCAGGAATAAAATATGAGCAGAAGGACTGAGGTTTTTCTTTCTTGTTGGAATAATGCCAGATTCTGTGCTAAGGCAGGCAGCAAAGGTAATCTTACACTGCCTGTGGTTGGAATAAAATGTCATTTACCATCTTACAAATAAATTCAGGATTTAAAAGTTCTACATCCTGCATCCCCCCACCCCCATAGAGAGAACAGTTGTGTTCAAAATGATCTACAGATCAATAAAAACTAAGTCATGTAAAAGTAATTGTAAACTCCAAAAATTTATCCTTTAAAGTTGTCCATTTTTAGGGTGACTGTTTCATTCTGTTGGTTGGTTTGTTGGTCTCTTTCAGGGTACACTGAATGTCAATAAGCACCGAGCACAGCTGGAAGCTTTTGTTCGGCTCCAGGGGTTTGGCAGCAAAGACACAGGTGAGGAGCCAGTTTTCAATAATCAAACAAGATGAAGGCTCAGATGCTGCAGTGCTTGTGGGGTTTTCTTGGGGCAGAAAGGAGGCTGAAGATTAACCAGAGGGTGGAACTTGTGAGGAAAACTTCTTCCTCTTTCTTAGCACCTTTGGCCGTATTTGGCCTCTTGTCCTGTTTCGCTGCACCTCTCTGAAGTGAAATGTGAAATGCTGATGCAAATTATTGTCCCTGTGCTTTCCTCTAACCTCAGGTGAGCACTCCTTTGACTGCAATAAGAGTTTGCATCCATGTTGGCAGGATTAGGGAGCTGGTCTTTGTGAACATAATTGGAAAATTGCCTTTTGGATCAAGCTGATCCAAGCTGATCCAGGATTGTCTCTCTGGCATGAGTTACTAATGAACACCTTTGAAGCAGGGGTCCATTACCCTTGCACAGACACATTGGCCCAGCTCTCACTAATAACTACTTTCAGGTGTTCTTGTGACAGACCCTGCAGTCAAACCGGTGCTCAATATACTCATTAGTTTTTAAAAGCTTGTTTTATTCTAAACCCTGCCCAGAATCCTGTGGCAGTGGCTTTCCCAATTTAATTATTCTGTGTGGTTTTAAAGCTGCTGCCTAAGAACAATGAACTCATCCCAGCCTATGCTGCTTTTTATCCAAAAGTTCACTTACAGAATTCCTTAACAGATCCTTAAAAAAAAATAATAAAAAAGAGGAAAAGGTTTTCATTTCCTTGCAATAGTATTTACTTGCCAGTAGTCCTTTTTGGAGGAAATCATATTGGAAAAGTAATTTTCTCTTATTTCAGCAGAATGCAGCCAAGAATGGAGGGATTTGAATTTTTTTAGCAGATTACAGTTCTGTTTCCTTTTGTTTTAAATACAGAACTTCAAAGTGACATCCTTATTTATGGGGCCAAGGCTCGGAATCGTGCAATCCACGGGGATGTGGTTGTGGTTGATTTGCTCCCTGTGCATGAATGGAAGGGAAGGACTGTTGCCCTCTGTGAAAATGAGACTGAGGACAAAGCACCTGCAGACACCACAGGTGACCCTATGCCCACAGGTAAGGAGAAGTATCCTTTTAATTCCCTCCTAATAGATAATGAAAAAAAAAATTGTTAGGTGAAAAAGAGTCTCATTTGAAATTATTAATCTGCAGCTATAGCTGCATCTTAAAAGCTTGTTGAGGTCAGAGCTAAAAATTTTAAGAGGTTAATTCTCTTTTTGTAGGGAAATGATGTTTTGTCTTGCTCTTTGCTATTAAAAATTTTATGTATTACTAGAATCGGCCACATTTCAGCAGCAGTGGGAATCTCTGAATAATTTATGTCCTATATTAATTGAAATCTATACAATGAGTTAGTCTCCACATAAATAAAAGCTCATTAAAATCTGCCTGTGCCAACAATAGTTGATGACACACTTGTATTGTCTGCACACCATATGTTGTTGGCAATTGTGACACAGATTTGGGGACACATCACTTCATGTTATAAAGCAATGAATCTCCTGTACCTCCCACGTATTTGCTTTCTTCATCCTGTTAAACTCTTTAATGCACAATGTTCCTTTTTTAAAGGTAAAGTAGTTGGAATCATCCAGAAGAACTGGAGGGATTATGTGGTCACTTTCCCCTCTAAAGAAGAGAGCCAGTCCCAGGGCAGAAATGCTCAGAAAGTCCTTGTAACACCTTGGGATTACCGAATTCCCAAAATCCGGATCAGCACTCAGCAGGCTGAAGCGTTACAGGTAACTGAACTGAAGTGTTTCTCTGTTCCTTGTTTCTACAAAGCTGTGTGGGTGTTATATGCTCTAATGATGTTTTCTTTGACCAAAACATGGTAAAACTATTAAAGTGAGCTCTGTGAAGGTTCAATTTCTGCCTTGAAGGACTGTGTTCAATTCCTGTCAGAATCACTTCTGCTTCAGGTTATGAAGCTTATTTGATTTCTGAATTTGGGCCACAGTCCAGCTACCCTGAGCATTTACCACTTGCTTTGGATGTTTTCTGATAAATGAAAGGTCGTGTTAGGGGTGCAAATTGTACTTTTCAGGGGCACAGTGCTGTTCTAACAGAGCTGTCTTGCTGCAGGACTACAGAGTTGTTGTGCGCATCGATTCCTGGGAGTCAACTTCCCTCTATCCAAATGGACACTTCGTGAGAGTTCTGGGGAGAATTGGAGATCTCGAGGGGGAAATTGCAGCGATTCTGGTGGAGAACAGCATTTGTGCTGCCCCTTTCTCAGAAATCCAGGTTTGTCTTTGGGATCAGATCCAGTCTTTTCTGTTCATTTCCAGGGTCTTGTTTCTCAAAGAGAGGGACTCTTTTGCAGCTGAACATCTTTGTTGCCAGTGGGTTTTTGAAAGCCCATTTTGAAAGCTGAAAATTTATTATTATTTTAGTTTATTTTTCTGGCATCTTTTGGATCAGTGGTTCTATTGATACTATGGATTTTCAATTCAAGAGTGATTTTAATATAATCCATTTGCTGCGAGGAGAAGATTACAAAATCTTAATTCAAGTTGGAATTAGACTTTTAAGATTTTTCTGTCTTTAGTATGTGGTTATGCTACTGGTCCTGAAGGCCTCATCCCACTGAAATCATTGTATTAAATACTTTGTTTTCAAGTGGGAGAGAAACCAGCTTTCTTAGGTAACTATTTTGATTGTACCTACAATTAATTGGAAGAAATATGTAATGGTTGTATTTGCCAGAGCTGCAGCATCACCACAGTAATAACATTTGTTACTAATTCACATAGAATTCTTTTCCATTTTTTCCATACTTTCCATAAAGTAAATGTAATGGACTTGGAAAATGAAACAAAAGAAGAATTCAAAAAACTAATTAAACCAATTTGTTGGCATCTTTTTGTAGAAGATATATAAATCTATGTTCACCAACAATATTTCTATACAGATGAGTGAAATGCCCGTGAGTTCTCCAAAGAATCCATGGAAAGTGAGTCCGGAAGAGGTAAAAAAACGCCTTGACTTGAGAGATACCCACTTGATATTCAGCATTGACCCCAAGGGCTGCGAGGACGTGGATGATGCTCTCTCTGTCAGGGCTCTGCCCAACGGGAATCTCGAGCTGGGTGTGCACATTGCAGATGTGACTCACTTCGTGGCAGCAAATTCCTACACTGATGTTGAGGCCAGAGCAAGGTAAGTTATTTGCTGAAAATTAGAAAATTCGTGGAGCTCAGAAGTTTGTGATGCTACCTTTAGGAAACTTTGGAAGGAAAGAAACATGTTTCTACCTTTCATGTCTTACTAAAGACTTACTAAAGCTAATTAAACTATTATATAGCTAATGACATTCTACTTTTATTTGGACACATTTTCCAGAAAGTTATAGCATAATTTTATTTTTCCCTAATCACTCCTCTTTGCTTTAGAGTCTGATTTAACATCTGTCACTTAAAGTATTTTTGAAAACCACTTGTTTGCATTCCGAGGGAGATGAACACCCACAAAATGGAATTAAGTCATACATTAATTTAATTCCAGAGGTATTTGTCAGGCTTATGTTTTAATATTCAGTCTTGTCTTTTAATGTGCAAATATTTAATTCTCTTTTTTCTTTTATTGCTGGTATTTGGACTTAAACTGCTGAATTTTTTCATGAACTGTATTCTTTGTAGATGCAAAGAAGTATAAACTGTAGGCAGCAGAGATGCTTGATGTAGCCATTAAATCACCTCTTCTTCAGTGAGCATATTTTGTCCAGCCCGGGTTCTGCCCTTAATGGCAGCTGAAATATCAAGGAAGGCAAAATTAGGGTTGTACTGTAGAAATAGCTATTTAAATAATTTGACTTTGGTATTGCACCTGTGAGCATTCTGTAGGAATAACCTTTTAAAATCAGACTGCAATGCTTATACCCCAGCCCCAGGAGTCCTGGTGGGAAGAGCAGTGACTGTTTTGTTCCTCAGGGCTACCACGTATTACTTAGCAGATCGGCGCCATGACATGCTGCCCTCTGTCCTCAGTGCTGACGTGTGCTCCCTCCTCAGCGGCGTGGACAGGTAAGGGTTTGCAGTAGTTCTGAGCAGGGACACTTTCACAAGTTATTTTGCATTATTACTAAATCCTCACGTGGAAGAATTGTGTACATCAAAAATTACCTTTCAGTTCTACCAGGTTTATATCAATTTACAGGCTCAGTTGGCTGCTGGCATGAGGATAGGCAGGGTGCAGAGGTGTTCATTGTGCATGCATCTGACTAATAAAATAAAAATGGATAAATAACTATCAGAATGTAGCTCTGCTTTAACATAAAGGAGACCTTATATCTTAGGGGTACTCTGCTTCAGCAGATGAATTGAAAATACTGCTTTGTAGCTGGTCCTGGTTTAGTTGTGGTGCATGAGCCTGAAAGGCAAGTGCATTAATTAGTGGTGATGCTGAGCATTGGTTTCATGAAGAAAAAGGTGCTTCCACAACCAGAATTAAATCTGTGAATTTCTAAGAGTTGAATGTGCTTGAAATGGGAGTTTAAGCCTACCAGAGCTGTTTCAGAACTGTGGTGTTGTCTTTAAGATACGCTGTGAGTGTCTTGTGGGAGCTGGAGAAGGAATCGTATGAGACGCTGAGGGTTCAATACACCAGAACCCTCATCCGCTCTGCCTACAAGCTGGAGTATGAGACAGCACAGGGATTGTTGGACGGAGACATGAGTGTCGTGGGGGACATCGTGGAACTGAAAAGCCTGGATGAAGGAACGAGGCAGAAGAAGCTGGCTGAGCTGGTTTGGGCCATATCCAAGCTCACCGACATAGCACGACACGTCCGAGCGGAGCGGGACAGGTGCGGCGCGCTGGAGCTGGAAGGGATTGAGATCCGAGTGCAGCTGGATGACAGACGGAATATCCATGACCTCATCCCCAAGCAGCCGCTGGAAGTGCACGAGACCGTGGCGGAATGCATGATCCTGGCCAACCACTGGGTGGCGAAAAGGATTGCCGAGGATTTTCCCCAGCGAGCTCTGCTGCGGCAGCACCCTCCACCGCGACAGGAATTCTTCACTGAGCTTCGGGAATGTGCCAGTGCCAAGGGCTTCTCAATAGACACACGGTAGCTTTTATTACTAAAGTTCTGTAATTAATGTTAAGCAATTAACTATTTGGCCAGATTGTCATTACAAACAATTCCAGCTCCTGAGTATCATTGTTAAGAGACACTGCATAGCAGTTCTTAAAAAGAATTTTATCAGAACCTTTCTGATGATGTTCTGCTGGCTGTACTGAAAATGGCAGTGACTGAATAATTTCAGACATATCCAGACAAAGCATTTGTTCAGTCACTGTGCAGTGGTCAAGCTCTGCAGTGGCCTCATGTACTGTATTTCCTGTGTAAGAGATTACTGGTTTAAATTAGGTTAATTCTGTGCAATGTAGTCATTTAAAATGACTCAAAATAATTCGGAATTACTTGGTCAAGATAACATGAGAAGGCCATGGTGAAGGGCATCAGTAGAGCCTCTGTGACCTGGGTGTCACCTTGTCTCAACTGTGCTGGACACAAAGGTCTTGGACCAGCTCACTCTTTTGTACTGCATAGGAAGGGGTTTTGCTCCAGTCCCTGGTTCTCCAGACTGCAGCAGACAACTGGGTGAAAACTGGATTTTTTCTGAACATTTTCCTAGAGCAGAGCTGTTATTAAACTGCATTGAAAGTTTCAGTATCATTCTGCTTGCCATTTTATATGAGTAACTATTAATTTCTGTGTGGGTTTTTTGCTGTTGTTAACTATAGGCCATTATGACCAGGGATAGTGTCATTTTCTTCAGCATTAACACCTTTTTGCCAGGTCTAACAAGGCTTTGGCCGAGTCTCTGGACAGAGCAAACGACCCCTCGGATCCCATTGTGAACAAACTGCTGCGCTCCATGGCCACCCACGCCATGTCCAACGCCCTGTACTTCTCAACTGGTTCTTGTCCTGAGGAGCAGTTTCATCATTATGGTATCTAGTCATTTTTCTGCCTTTCCTGTGATTTCTGGACTGTTGGGGGAGGCAGGTGGTGGCTTTGATTGCTCACCTCTCTTCCTTTCTCTTGGCAGGGCTGGCCCTGGAGAAGTACACTCACTTCACTTCTCCCATCAGGAGATATGCTGACATCATTGTGCACAGGCTCCTGATGGCAGCGACTCTGAAGGGAACCACAGGGGATGTTAAGGATAATATAATCAGTAACAAGGATCTTGAGGAACTGTGTAGACACATTAATAACAGGAACCGGGTAAGAGGGTCCTTGTGGGAGTCTTCACGGTGCCCTAGTCAATGGGATACTAGTCCCAACTGTGCTTTTAGGAACTATGAGTATCACTTAACTTTTCTATGTAGTGCATTGAGGCTTTTTTAAATATCAGTTTTCTTCTGAGAGTGGTTGTAGAAGTGCCTTCATACTTCACTTGTACTTCATGTAGGATTTTTTTTTTAGATGTAATTTTTCGAGGGGACAGGTAAGGGAGTAAGTAATGGGAAAAAGCAGCTGTGGAAATCAAAGCCAAAGACCCTTGTTGGAATATTTACGTAGGTTTTTGTCTCTCTTTGTGTCTGAGGTGCTCACAGGCAGCACAGCGTGCTCAGAAGCAATCCACAGAGCTCTTCCAGTGCATGTACTTCCGAGACAGGAGCACGGAGAACGATGAGCGCTGCGTGGCCGACGGCGTCATCTACTCCATCCGCACCAACGGCGTGCTCGTCTTTGTGCCCCGGTGAGCCTGGCACGGCTGGGGATGGGCTGGCAAATAACACCTGCTGCTACTGCAGTGCTGGAGGGCACAGCCTGCCTATAAACCAGCTCAATGCACATCTGTCATCTCCAGCATTGCAGAGGGTTGGCTGTGAGGCTCGAGAGCCAGGAAAGGAAAAGCTGCCTTACAGAGAACCCAGGGTGAACATGCTGCTGCTCTTCAAGTAGCTTTTTTTTAAATGGAGAACTGTCTCCTCACTGTCTGTCTGGAAAAACCTGTAAAGCTGCTCTTCTCCTATCACTGAGCCATTCCAGGCCCCACCCAGCACTAAGATAATGGATCACTGACTATTTCACTTTTGCTTCACTGCTCTCAGAACACTTCAGTCACTGTCTCCATGCTGTTTTCACACCTGGGTTTCTGTGACACCACCTATCAGCATCCCCAGAGCAGGATTATCAGGATGCCATGCCCACCCTTTCCTGTTGCTTTTCTACAATCCCAGCCAGCCTGTGGGTTTTGAAACTAAGAGACCTGAAAAGGCTGAAAATATCTAGAACAGCTTCTGTCTGCTTTTTTGTAGATATGGAATCAAAGGTGCTGCCTACATGAAAAACAAAGAAGGCTTGGTCATCTCCTGTCAAGGGGCTGGGAGCTGTCAGTGGAAGCCTGGATCCCTCCATCGCTCTCAGCATAAAATCACCTCCACTACAACTACTGGAGACTCGGTGACCTTGAGCCTTTTCGATCACATCACAGTGAGTATCTCATCCGAGGGGAGGAAAAAGAAAATAGCACCATCAGAAATACAAACAGAATATTGCTTTCCAGGTGAGAATCCTCGTGCAGACTTCCCGCTGCCATGCCGACACCATCAAGCTGGAAATCATCAAGAACACACCACACCACACTGCAGCCACAGAGGCCACGCAGAAGAGTTTCCACATGGTGAAATCAGACTTGGTGAAAGAAGTCAGCCAGTCTGCAGAGGAAGCCCAGCGTGCCCAGGAGAGAGCCAGGGTGGAAGTGATGGATGAGGAGTCCCGGCAGTTCTGCCAGACCAAGGGGCCCAGCCTGTACCAGCTGCTGGAGGAGATCCGGGAGCTGGCACTGCTGGATGTGACAGAGGACATCAGGACTTGAACTGGGCACTGGCACCAGCTGCCTGCGGCTGTCCTGCTCCTGTTCACTGTGCACAAGTGGTTGGGGATTTTTTAAAAAGCAGTTTATTTAAATATTCAAGTGTTCTTTTAATAAGAAGCTAAATGTCTATTTTAAATGAGAATTATTTTTATCTGAGTATGAGTGAGTTATGATAAGATTTTTGTACCTGATAAAGCTCATATTTCAGACTAAATATGAAGACACTGTGCTGTGAATTATTTTAAGTATCATTCAAAAAATTACTTTGCTCATATTGTCCATAAATTAAGTTCTTAAAACCTAAAGACCTCCTTCTTCTCTACAAGGATATAAAAAGCAAATTCCCTCATAAAATAACACCTGGTAGCCTGAGGGTAGTGGCTTAATTCAGTGTCTAGAAATTCAGTAGTTTTTACTATTGGAAGGGGTGATTCCTCTTCATTCCACAAAAGGGAAAAGCTGTTGTGTAAGGAAAAACAAGATCCTGAGAAGAGGATGAAGCAGAGCTTCAAGCAGAGAGCAGGATCAGGTAAGGAAGGTCTTGTTCCCTGAGGTGTCTGGGGAGAGATGTCTCACCCAAGGGAGGGGGAAGTGTGGAAGGCCTGGCCTTGTAAGAGCCTCATACAAGAATTTCAGGTTTGACTTCTGAAATTTAATAGCTTCCATTTAATAAGAAAAATATATAAGTAATGGATAAGAAGTTTAAAAAAATCCAGTACCCCTGTTAAAAGGCCTGTTAAAAAACCCCAACTAACACAACTTTAATCCATCAACCTCCCAGTTAATTCAGTTTGACATAAATTATAAACTATACTCAACATAGGTGTAAAAACACAAACATTTCCTAAAAAAATGTTTTGGGAGGTGGAAAAGATGGCTCAAGTGCAGCTGAAGAACTTTGTTCTGTTTCCTGGTGTACAGAGCTGTTCTTCTGCAGCTTCCAGGAAAGAGTTCTGTCCTTCAGTGATGCCATGGGAAAGACTTCCCTGAAGCTTCTGGAGTGCCAAGAGCCAGCAACATTTCAGTATAGTGACAGTACTTAAAGCATGGGGGTCTTTTGGTCAAGAAAGGCATTCACAGTGTGGGGAAGTTACTGCTCTTCCCTGGCACATTCCAATTCTTCATCTTCTGTGGGAGCATCCGTGGCTGCAGGAACCTGACTCTCTTCAATAAGGTCAGTGGGATCCTGAACAACTGGGCTGTCAAATTCCTCTTCTGAGTAACTGCTGGGGAGCTCTACAGAGGAGAGAAAGAAAAGCCATGAGCAGATACTTGCTGTGTTTAACTGATGTTTCCATCACCAGAATCCCCAGTATGTGCCAAAGGCAGCTCAGAGATAACAAGGTGAGCTGCATCTCACCAAAGACAAAGCTGTCACAGCTTGGCACAACAAGCAGGGAAACAGTGACAGCTCTGGAGTTTAACTATAGGAAAACTGTTAAAATGTGAGGATTGCACATTCCAGCACTTCCTAGAAAAGCCACCAGAGCCATGACCCAGCAGCTCAGGCCACTGCCCTCACTGAAACTGGGGTCCTTACCCTGGTGCTGGGACTGGCTGTGGCCCTGCAGCCGCGCCTGCCTGCGCTCCAGGGCCAGCTGCCGGTTCTTCTTCATCCGCTCCTGCTGCTCCTCTGTCAGAGTTGTACCAGGCATGGAATTCAGTTCTGCATTGCCAGAGTGGGAATGTGCATCTTCAGCTGCTGGATCCAGTCCATTGCCTTCCCCTTCCTCTTCTGGTTTAAAACAAGGGGGAAGAGAGGCAGAATCAACACTTTAAACCCATGGAGATTGACTACACAGCAGCCAAGAGAACATTCTGAAAGCATTTCTATGTTCTACATTTTGTATTGACAACTGAAGATCACTCCATAACTTAATTTTAATGGGCAATTTTCTGCCTAGGCCCACATCCCCAATATTCAAAGGACACAAATGCTCAGAGCTCACACATACACAATAATCAATGCCTGAGTGTAAAGAGGCACAGCTCACTGAGATAGCAATAGGAGCTGTCCCTGAAGGGTCAAAAGGGACAGGAAATCCAGGCAATGCTTAGGGCCAGGTAATTGTCCTCCCAAGCCTACTAATAAAACACTGTCCTTAAGAAAGTGGCAGGAGTAGCTACAGGAATTCCAACCTTTCAAGGCCAGGCTGGCTGGCACCAGTGGAAGGTGTCCCTGCCCATGGCAGGGGATGGAACAGGATGGGTTTAAAGGTCCCTTCCCACTCAAACCATTCCAGGATTCTGTGAAATAGAGGTTTGAACACACACATTGAGTACTCAGTTCTGAATTCAGAGTGCTCAGTTACAGAGATATTTATTCATCTGCCTGTGAGATGCCTACTCCAGCTTTTCCCCTGGTAGCAGTGCACTCAGGCACACAGTTCAGGAGCAGCTCAGCACCACTTTTAAAGGCCAGTGTGTGGAACCATCGCACAGAACATCTGATCGCTCTGCAGACCCTGTCGGCAGGAACCACTCGTGTTGCTGTCCGTGGCTGCTTCTGGCTGCAGTGCAGTTCTCACCAGTGCAGCAGCAGTGAAGGCAGCCACGTGCCACCAACTGCCCAAGGCTGAGGGCAGCTGTTACCACTCCTGAACTCATCTGCCAAAACATCATTCCCATGCACTGGCTGAGGCTCACTCGAAGACAAATGGGACAATGGTAGATAACATTCTCAAGAGAGACTCACAGTGAAGGTGTGAAAACCTGCACAAGGTCCTTAGGAATGACAATGAAATTCCCTCCTTTCTGCTACTAAAGTTTCTTTCTAATTACCACATGAAGCTTCCTCTTTTAATTTAAAAATTGTTTATGTCCAATTTCTATCTGATTGGAAGAGGCTCTTGACTTAGGTCCTCGGTAAATGCTGGGTTTTGATCCTGGAAGAAGGAATGCTCCCAGCAGCTGTGTGCCAGAACTGACAAACACAGCAGTGCCCCCAGCATTAGCAGGTACTTTGCCGATGAGGGGCACCACACCCTGACTGCACTGCAACTCCCTGGAGTATAATCAGGACGAGTTTATGATTCCTGCTTCTGTGAGATCCAAGAGTTCTTCAGACTGCACTCGTGTAAGAGTGCAACACAAAGCTGTGTGCTCAATAATTGCATTTCCGGAGGTTTTTTTGGAAGAATATTTCTAACAATGCTGGTTAGTACCCATTTTCCATTTCCTTTCAGCAGACCATGCGATTTTATTTATTTTTACATACTTATGCTCAAGTACCAGGTCAGTTTTGTCATTGTAAGATTCACACAAGCCTGGTTTTAAAGCAGAGACCCTCAAGAACTTCTGCATGAGAAAAGTGTACCATGATCATTCACTTCTGGTCAGTGGAAGGGAAGTAAATAACCTTAAGCACTGAAGTACTGAACAAATAGCAGAGAGAGCATACCTTCATTAGTTTTGAAGTCTTCATGTAAAATAGGAAGATCAAGTCTAATCCGCTTTAGGCAGGTCTGCAAATGGGAGATGAAAGCATTGGTAATTTCATGTGTAGCAAGTTTTCATGTTCAACTTTGGGAGTATGGGAAAACCACAGCAATTTCATTTTATACATTACTACTCTGAAGAAAATACTCCTTTCACTCAATGTCCATTTGAGACACACACCTTCAATGCTGTGGATCATCTTCCCAGTCCTTCATCTATCACCCAGCCAGGTGAAGCTGAATTCTTTATCAGTCTTCTTCTGCAGGTTCAAACATTAAAAACCTACCAAACAAAACCCCAAAACCCACCCAGTTCCAGCACTTTTAAGCAACTGTCTGTGATTAAAGATGTCCTGAAAATGCTGAGGCCAATTTTTTGAAGTATTATTTCAAATAAAGAAAGGTTGTAGCTAAACTCAAATATCAGACAGCTCTAAATTGAAAAAAATAATTTAAATAACATTATACTTTTCTTTTGCTGCATAATTGATCTCCTAAACCCACGTCTTGCAGTATTCCAAACAGCAAGAAGAGAAACTGACAGAAACAATTCCTACCTGAACTTCCTTTTTGTTTCCCAAAGACTCCACTCTGTCAATAAAATCTTCGAATTGCAGTTTTGGGAACAGTCTGTGAGCCCAGTGCTCCATATGTTGTATCAGTGTCTTCAGGTCCTCTGCCTAGAGCAAGAAAGATAACACCCAGATACTAAAGCTGACAAAGCTGGGACACTACAGAGGGAAACAGGACAGTAATTCCTGAAAACATGAAGCACCTGCAACTTCACAGTCTCTGGAAAATGTAAGCAGTATGAATGTGTGGGTAATCTTTCCTTCCTCCTCCCACAATCCAGCATAAGTGTAATCCCAGACTATGAGAATAGCCTTGATACAAGTCCAGGGGAGCATTTGCATATCCTGTAAAAACATCTGTAACGTCCTGAAGCGACTGTCCTTAAACAACCAGGGCTGAACCCAGGCTGAAAAAAAATCCAGAGGGGCACAGCTGGCATTGATACTTATGTTTAGAATGCAGATACATGAAGATAACCTGATCTAGGAAAGATTCTTGTACCTTTCAGCACTACTGCTCTTGTCCTATTGCCTGTTACTTGGGAGAAGAGACTGACCCTCACCTGTTTACAACAAATGCTATAATGATATGTAAAGGAAAATAAGCTCTGCATGTTTAAGTGCATCCAAAACAGTAAGAAAGCTTGTAGAGGACGTTCTGCTTTCTCTTTGCTCAAGTGCTATGTCACACCTTTTTTCAAAACCTTGGGATTCAAAACCCTGCTTCTAGGGAAAATACAAGAGTGACAGATGGGATATTCTACTTTTGGAGTTGAGCAAAAAAATTTTATGATCAAAAGATGGGTTTTCTTAAAGCATTCATGTTTGGTTTAAAATTTGCAGCTCCAAACTCCATCGGGGTTTGTTCAGGTACTGCTGGAAAGCTGGCTAACCAGAGAACTATCCATCCTCCCCGCATCTGATGGGCAGCCCTCTATCAAATCTACATTAAACTCCCAGGAAACAAAACAAAAGCTCACCAGGCCTTACCTCGTGCCCTTTACCCTTGAACTTCACATTGTCAAACAGGTGTCTCAGGGCTGGGAGCCCTCTTTCTGAAATTAACCTGGGAATAGGAAGTGGGCGAAGTTATTTGAGACCCACACTTTTGTCTTTCAATTAACAAGCAAAAAAACCCATTCTCACATTCCTTGAAATAGCCTAAAGCTTGGATTCTTCCCATTGATTATAAAGAACTTACACCAGTTTTAGAGGTACCTTAATCACTCTCCCACAGCCCTACACCAAACTCATCACACAAAGAAATATTCTGTATAAAGTTACCTCTGGGCATCTAATCTAGGCCTTGGTCTTTTAGCTGCTTTCTGTGTGGTCACAGCAAAATCCTTTGTTTGTGACTGCTGGTTTCCATCAGGATCTGCAGAAAAAAAAAAATTACATAATTTAAAAGTATTCAGTACAATTGCCATGACCTAGAATTGCATTGTGTACATTTTAAGTTTCTACTTATATTTCTGATAAGTGCATTGAGAGTGCATCCAGCACTCTTTATCTCTCCTAAAAGCCAAGTCACAAAGAGTAACTAGAGATCATTGCTGTATAATTATCTGTAGCAACATTTTGTCAGAAGAGCTTGAATTTTATAAAGATTCATTTGTGCACATATTTTCATGGAATCTACAAAAACAAACTTTTCCCACTAGCTGGAAAGCATCACATGATTAACAATTTAAATCTAAAGTTTGTTTTCTGCCTATTTTTATGCAGCGAACTCAAGGCAGTGAAGTTCAACACCAATAATTTCGACTTCACAGCATTAAAATGGGACTTTTAGGGGTCACGGGTGTTCACCTCCATTAGCCTGAGCCCATTCAGCATCGTCTCTTCCTGGAGAGGCAGGAGGTGGAAGAGGTGGGAATGTTTCGTCTTCTGTGTTCTCGTAATCAGGAAGATCAAACAAGTTGTTCTCTAAAGGATCTATCATTGCCACAAAGAAGGCTTTTCTGTTCTCCTGCAGAAAACAGCAAAAGCATTTAAAGAGAAGCAGCGAGGCTGTCAGAAAGGCAGATAAACCTCAGTTATATATAGTATTTAAAGTTTTTTCAGAAAGATTTGCCAACCAGATCATCTTACAAATTAAGCAGCAGATACCATACACAGAATAACACAACCCACCCTCGCTGAGCCGAATAAAATAAGGGTTTGTCATATTTCAACTAGTCAAAGTTACTTGGGTGTGGCAAGAATAAACCAAAATAAGTGGATTTCCGACCACAGCGCTTATCCATGGAGCCGCGTGCCACTCACATCCTTGACCAGAGGCTTCAGGGGGTGGGGTGGCAATTCGCCAAATTTACAGCTCACCCACTTCGAAAAACGGTCTGGAGGAGGATTCCCCTTTTCCAACTCTTCAAATGAAGCTAATTTCAGCGACCTCGGCCGGAGCAGGGCTGGGCTGAGGCGATGCCAGAAGAGCTCTGTTTCGAGAGCCCTTTCCCGGGCGGCTCCGGCCGTGAGGGAGCGCGGGGCGGGCAGAGGGGCCGGGGCCACCCCCGTGCGCGCCAAGTCCCGCGAGAGTCTCGAGTCTCGCGAGCTCCCCAAGGCGGAGGCTCAGGGCTTTTGGCGCCAAAACGCAGTGGGCGGGGAGGGGAGGGGAGGGGCGGGTGAGGCGATCCTTGGGCGGGGGCG
>VZTN01005272.1:611418-652740 GCA_013400515.1 Erpornis zantholeuca | reverse complement strand
CTGTCCGCGGGGTGCGGTGCTCCCGAGCCCGTTCTGCCCCGCACCCGCCCGGCCCGGCTGCCACAAACATCACAGGCGGGGATTCCCGGGGTACCCCAGCGTGGGAGATACTCAGAGTCTCCTCCGCGGAGTAAGTGGATGGTGCCTTCGGCAATAAACAAACTTCTGTCACATACGCGAGGGAAAAAACCTGGTGAAAAAATAGGGGGAAACTTGTATAACTCATTTTTTATAGTCCGTGATGGTGTTTGCCGGGTTCTTAGCTTATATAATTACCTAGTAATGCCAAATTACACGTTTCCAATGGCATATTTCATAAACGTGTGTGTGGGAGAATTTATACTGGAACCCGCAGATTTGTAGAAAAGGTGTTTTGTTTTGCCTCGTCCTTGGCTTTAACCCAAACAATCGTTAGTTTGGGTAAATCTGTTCTTCACTAATTGACATATTGTGCTGGGTACGGCAGGGAGTGTGTGTAGAGAAACGGCTTCGGAGCTTCTCTGAGTGCAACACAAACATGACACTGTAAGTGTGGGAAGGGCTGAGCTAATCACGGGGACACTTCTGGGGGAAAAATACGGAATACTGCATGGTTGCATGTTGCTAATGAAGCTTTGTTGCACGTTTCTCACGGACGTGGGTGGACAGGGTGGCCTCGGTCAGGCAGACATAACACCAGCGCCTCGAAGTGATGAAATGTTACAGAAGGTTTTCGTTTGAGGTTCACGGGTCGCTGTTGACACCTTGATTTTTAGACAAAGGTGTTGGGCTGGCCCTTCAGTGAGCCTTGAAACAAAGGTGCATCTTGGAGGAGCAGATTCCTGCCCCTGTATGGTCAGTTCGGTCCTCTCTGGGAGATGTAAACTGAGCTGCAATGTGCTGTTGTACCTCTGTGGCAGAGAGGATGCAAGGCAGGCTTGCAGTGACATGTGCAAGTCTTGGGCTTTAAAGTGCTCCGTATTCATCAGTGCCACGTTTTCAGGCAGGCTCAGATCTCGTTTAACCACCCAAACATCTAAAATAAATCAAACAACCAAAACCAAGTCAACCGCAAAAGAAATGTAACCCCAAAACCAAGCAAATACCTCCTGGAAAATAAAAAATTCAGCATCTAGCAGCTCCAGCTGTGACATTTCTAGCAAACTCTTTTGATGATTAACTGAGAGATGAGCTGATTAAAAACTGTTCTTTGGCAGGAGTTACTGATTGTATCTAAGCATTATGATATGAATATTACACAGCTTTTGTTCTGTATTGACAGGGGGAAAATACTGTTTTTTTATATTTGCTTGGGAAGCACTTTCCAGTCGATTTTCTCAAGGCAGTTGGGAATATGTTGATTCAGTCTTCAGAGATCTCTTTGCATTTTAGTCTTGTTCTACAGAATAAATCTGATACACCAATCACTTGCTGCTTGTAGTACCTGATGTAAATCACCATGCTCCCAATATACTCAATATCGTATCTCTTCCCTCAAGAAGTGTCATTAATTTTAAATTGCTTTTACGTGTAAGGTACTCATTTACTTGTCGGAAGCCTTTGGAGACTCCTGGAGTGCTGAGTCTTTTTTTGCACTGATGAACTGCCTTGCTTCATTTTCTGTTCTGTGTGTTGATTTGGCTGGGGTCTCTTAGTGTGTGTGTGTCCCCCAGACTTCCTGTGTCACACACAGGACCTTATGCCCAGCTTTTGCCAGGCTTAGAGGTGTCCAGTATTTTTAAAAGAAGTAGCTTAGTGAAAGTAAATTCAGCAACCAGTTGTTCTATATACAGCCAGGATTAATTAATCATGGAAATATCCCCTCATCCTGCTAATTTTAAGACCTCCTTGTGAAAGATTTCAAATAGCAAAGAACAGTTGCATCAGAATTTGGAAATGTTTTTGGAATTAAGTTGAAAACAGTTTTGTTTTTTGTTTCCTTAATCTGTAAGGTTGTTTATTTTCCTCCCCTCTCCTGCTCTGGGTTTTTTCCCCCTTCGGTCACTGAATTCCTCAGTAAGGTGTTTGTGAGGCTGTTGTGCATCGCCAGGCGTTCCAAGTATGCCGTGCATCCCTGCACTGCCATATTAACACTTTCTTAAGCTCTGAGCCTGCTGTCATGGAATTTTGGCTATGTGAGACTCCAGTTACTCGTTACATACACAAACCTGTCCTTCTGCAAATGCCTCCCTGCTCTTCAGAGACGGGAAAGCACAGAAGGAGCTCAGATGACTTGGCAGAGCAAAAAGGAGGATTCCGAGCGAGGCGATGAGATTCCTGTCTGTAAGTGCATGAAGGACCCAAACATCCAGCAGGAAGGAAGTTATTTAGGCCCAAAGGCGATTTTGGCACAAAACCAAACGGATGTGCTTGGGCCATGGGGGATTGTGTGCTGGAATCCCAAGACTTTCTCACTGTCAGAGGGGGAAGGTTCTGTAGCTATTAATGCTTTGAGGAATGAGCACTTCTGATACCACCACTTCCTGGCAGAAAGGAAGGGGAAAGGGAGGAAATGAAAGAAGGGGCTGGATGATTCAGGATGTCCTGCTTAGCATTTATGTCTTGTCCTCTGTTTTCATCCTTATTTGGTGATGGGAACTCATTGACTGAAGCAAGGGAAAGCTTATAGCATGTGGTGTAGGGCTTTAAGAGTATGAAGGAGGCCTGGGTCTCATGTGCATAACTCTCTTCTCTTTTTTCTTTTCTTTTTTCTGCCTTTTTTTTCCTGACAAGGTAGTATAGAAGGGAGTTAGGGCACTTACAGTTTAAATACATGTATCCCAAATATTTCAATGAAAATTTCACAATGTTTCTCTCTGACAGTAGATTTTGTTACTTGTAGCAATTACTTAACCACAACATCCTGTACAAATTTTTTTTTGTCTTGAGGGCCTTCCCAATCCCTGGCTCTGCCCAGTTGGACAATAGAGACAACTTCTTGAAAGGTTTTCCTGTGCCCTGAGCTTCACTTCTGTTTTTGACACTTCCCGAGGAGTCGTGGTTGCACGGAGAGGGCTGAACCTTTCCGCTGCTCTGAGCTCTGTGCTGCCTCAGCTCCTCACACTGAAACCAAGATGACACTGGCCAGCTGCAGGTCTAATTTCATTCTGCACAGATATAATTGTGCAAAGCTTCTGCAGAGAGGAAAAAAAAAAAACCCAACCAAACCTGAATGAAAATTAATAGAAAGAAAACTCTTCTGGCTGAATGTTCTGGGATAGTTTAGTGTCTTAGTAGCTAAAAGAAACAAGAACATATTTATGTATTTATGTTCCTTTCAAGCTTCTGACTCCCTCTTGCTTTGATTATCTGACAGTTTTCACCCAATCTGTGTTTCTCTAAAGCCAACCAAGCCCCAGAACATGAAGTAGAAAAAAGGAGGAGGTTTTGAGATAATGCCACTTTCTGTATTAGAATAAGTATTTTATTTACATGAAAAGAAAGGTACTTAATGAAGTTCTTTACCTGCATCTTAAAAAAAAAAAAGAGAGAAGGGTCAAACTAACTGCTCTGAACCATTATGTTTTACCTTGTCTCAGTAAATCAAAACAACTTTCCCATCTCCAGTGTTAAAGCATAAACCTTCCAAAAGTGCCTGGGATTTGATTAAATATAAAAATGAAAACAATTCTTTTAAAAATTGAGTGCCACTGACTTTTATGTATTATATGAACTTTGACATGGTGAGATCGAAGTGTATCTTTTTTTCTTTATAACTGTGTATGTGTTTTAGCAACAACTGGTGTCTCCCAAATCAAGCCTGAGCTCAGATCTCTGCAAATCTCAGATATGAAGTAGCAGCTACAATAGGAGGTTTGTGTTTAATTAGATAAAAATGTAAGCAAAAAAAGTGGACAACAGAATTTGCGTCTTCTCTGAATATGCTGAAAAGAAATGGGTCCTTGAGAAGAATTTAAGATGGTGTCCATAGGTCTTTCCCACCTTAGGAACTGTATTTTTGTAAAAAAAGAAAGAAAATCTAAAGCAAACTGTGAGTGGCACCAGGTCATCAGGCAGAACATGTTTTTTTCGGGGTTTTCTCTTTTTAAAGCCTCAGTTATAGTAAGTCTGTGCCTTAGAACTGTTCAAGCCAGAGAGCAATTTTGCAAAAGTGGGTGACTGCAAATTCCAGTTGTAAGTCGTAATTAACTTGAGTATTAATTAATCAGCCTTTTCTTGTCGTTGCTGTTTATTTTGGTTAAATTGCATTTAAGGAAGTCCCTGAATGGCTGGTGAGACCTCTGAGTGCAACTTGCATTTGCTTGGCAAAGAAAAGTTTGGGGATTATGCAGAACTGGTTTGCACTTCCATTTATATTACAATTTGCAAAGTAAACAATTGCTCACTTACTGTGCATCCTGCAGTTTTCATGTTTTTCAGTGTCTTTCTCAAGGGAGCTTCAGTTTGGGTTTTGTAGGAGTAGGAGGGCAGGCTGTGTCCTATCAGAGGTATGGGGTTGTGGGACTTTAGGTTTGGGTTTTTGGTGTTTAAGTTTCCATTGTTGGCTCTTTCCCAGTGGATCCTGTTCCAAGAGGATTCGTCTTCCGTGGAGTAGGGTTTTTTTATCAGTTTTCTTGGATGTGAGATTAGATAAAAGGAAAGGAAGATTTTCACAGAGTTGTTCACTTTAATGCTTGCAGGGTCATTTCTGCCTTGCATCGGGGGGATTTTTTTATTTGTTTGTTTTGTTTTTTGTTTTTTTTTTTCCCTTTGGAATTCCTTGGACTTCAGGGGAGCTTTGTGCCTATGTGCAGTGTTCTGGAAGATTAGACCCTGGAATTTTATGACTGATCTGGTTGGATTGCAGTTGCATTCAATATACATGTAGAATTGCTGCAAGCTTGTAAATATTTAAAAAAAAAAAGAGAAACTTTTTTTTTTAATCCCCTACTAATGGAGGATTAATCAAGCTTCCAAATACATGTGATATGAGAGAGTGCATTTTAGATTAAAATATATTTGTGCATAGTTTTCTCCTGGCATAGTCCTTCACTGGATTAGAAATACCATTTTAATGTTACTTAAGTACACTAATAGAACACATGCTCTAATCAAATAATGAAAAGTCAGAGCCTGCAGCACCTCATGGACTTCTATTATTTCTGGATACATGTGCTGAAAAAAATTATGACTAAGTGGACACCACTAGTACAGAAATTAATGCAAGGGGCACATTGACCTGTGCAGCTCTTGCTGCCTGTAGGCAGCTTTTTGTTGACAATTATGGGCGTAGGAAGGATTTTAAGACATTTAATACTGTCTTATATTCTGGCAGTCAGATTTAAGCATAATGATGGTAATGGAGGAATATTTAGTTGGTAAGATGTGTCTTTTTCAAAAAGCTTAAATTGGTTTAGGGGAGTTAAAAACCGGGTGTAAAAATAAATGTTGCTGAGGAAATGTGAGGAGAATGGGTGGTGAGGGAAGTGCAGCTGTACTCATGGATCCAGCTGCTTTTCTTGTCCTTTAAACTGAGTCTGCAGCCAGTCACAGAGGTGTGATTTCACAACAGAGCTTGTGCAAGATCCTGCTCCTTCTGCAGAAGTCTCTCCTCTCCTGCCTGTGCCTGTGTCTGCCTGGTGCTGCTGCTCTGGCTGAGAACTCGCCCACCAGAGAAAGCCCAGAGCTTTCAGAGCTCCCTCCACCAGCATTGGGGTAGCTATGGGGTCAGCTTACCCAGGGAAATAATCCTGCTGAAAATGTGCAGTGGTTTGAGTTAATTTGTAAATGGGTTACTTGGGAATGAGTGGCTTGGGGCAGAATGAGACCATCACCTCCCCTGGCAGGAACCCAGAGCACTGGGAGCCTGAGAGGGACTACTGAGAGATGCTGGAATTCAGTAATTACAACCATTTCAGAGTAGCACATCTTTGAGTAGTCTCGGATCTCTGTCTCAAGAGGAACAAATCACCTCTGAGACCTTCCAGTGCTATCTTGGAGCCAAAAAAAGAGATTGAGAGGGTCTGGGTAAACCCAACACGTAGTTAAATTATTTATTGGTATAACAACTGTGCTGCTGTTGTTAACCTGGAAAAAGGGTTTTTGCTTTAGCACTAACGTAACAAACATGAAGATTGTGGGGAATTTACATGAGGTAGGAAATACACCAGCCAGTTATTAGAGTGGGTTTTCACTACGTATTTCATTGTATACAGGAGAAACATTCTGAAATGAGCTGAAGAAGGAATTTTCTATGAGGTCTGATAAACCTTTCCATCTTACCTCTAGGTAGTTTGTTCCCTTTCAGTTACTAAGTTCTAAATTTTCCAGTAAAGAAGCTCCTCCCCCTTTTAGCCTATGTTACCCTTTTTACAGCTATATTTGTTCTCCCAGCATTGCCCTGGGGGTTGACTGGGCTGTGTGAAGTGTGCAAATTCCACTGCCAAACACCAGAATGTCTCTTGGACAAAGCAGTGTTAGCTGGCAAAACTGAATTTTTGGGGATCATGTTTTTCTTCCCAAAACTTCTTAGTTTTTTTTTTTTTTTGAGGCAGGAGTGGATTTCTTTTTCTGAACACTTGTGTTGCTAGAAATTAGTAATCAAATGATTCCTGCTTTGATACATGCTCAGTATTAATCAGACAAAATCGTGGTTACACTTTGGAACAAAAGTACAAGGCTTCCTGCCCACGGCAAGGGAACGACTGGGAAAGGCTCATTCAGTGCTCAGCATCTCTTGGCAAACATCTGTCGAGGAGCCTTTGTCATCCTGAGTCTTGTCTGAGCAGGAGGAGAGTGAATTCCAGCAGAACTTCTCCCTGCTGGCAGCTGAGGACAGGATCTCCACCTGGATCCAGCCTCCCCACAGGCATCCAGCAGCAGGAAGTATCAAGGGGTGCCCATGCCTGGAGATGCAGAAGGAGTAAGGATGGAAGCAGATTATTTTCCTTTCCATCCTGAGCACCAGGATGGAGATATTCCAACAGTGTGGGATTCTTTGGATGAACAAGTATCTTCTTAAAAACCTCCTTATGGGTTTTTAAAACAAACCCTTGAAACTTCCTGGCAACTCTTCTCCCTTCCTTGCAGGGTTTTGTACAACTCAGCATTGTTCTGTGCTTTTCCAGAACTTTTTTCAGTGTGGTGGGAAGATGAGTCAGCAGATTGCAGAATACATTCTTTTGGGAAAAAAATGTTCTCTTTGGATATAGATATGTGAATATTTCTGTATATATTGGTACAGTCTATTAATATATTAAGTAAAAGTTATTAATTTCTTTTGCTAAATGGCCGTGCTGACAAATGTTCAGTGTTATGCAATCCATCCATTTGAAATACAGGCAAACCTTCCATCCCTGGCTTTCTCAGAATCCCAGTTATTGGGGGTTTTGTCTGTTTTCAGACAGTTTTTGGCAGTTTCTTTTCCTGGTCCCTGGTGTGGTAACTGTGGGTCTGGTTGGAGTTTGTCCTGTTGTGCTCTGGGCTCAGCCCTTGCAGGGAGGAGTCTCAGTTCTAATCCTGGCCTTTTCATGGGCCTTGTAAACTGATCCTGTAACTTCATCTTTTTTATTGTTGTAGTGTCCCTCAAAGGCTGTGTAGCTACCACGTGAGAGAGTCGGGAAGATACTGTTACTGTAACTATTGCATGTGTTCATCCTTTGTTATTATCATTGTATTTAACTTGTACTTCAGAGACATAAAACAATGGAAATGCAGGACTTGGGCAAATATATGTGTCAGCTGATGATCAGAATTTATAGTTCTGTGTATCTTCTGTGTTATGATTTAAATATCCAATCAATAAGTTCATTTTTCTGTCCATAGGGAAGCGTTAATTGTCCTGTTGTTCCTTTGTCCTGATGATGTGTAGTGTTGGCTGGGAAAAATTAGTGGTGCACAGACATATGAAAGGCAGATGGAGAGTTTGGATTTCTGGTTCTGAAGGTTTGGCTGTAGAATTTCTTGAGATTACAAAGTTGATTTAGGGCAAATTTTGAATGCAGTTTTATAGTAAGTCCTGAGGAAGCCTCTTAGCTCAGAACAAAACCCCAAACTCCCCCTCTGTGGCATTGTTTAGCCACAGAGCTTAATATGCCAAAGGGGTGCCTGAGCCTTGCTGGCAGCTCCTGCTGCCACTCAGGATAAAGGGCTGGAACACCAAGGGATGGCTGGGAACAGCTGCAAGAAATCTGCTGGGAAGAGGCACCCAGGGCATGAGTCTGGAATCTCTGTGCCACTGCTGGCAGCGGTGGCTTTCCTGTCTGGTGAGCTCTGCCTTCAGCTCACACGTGGCCATTGATGTGCTTTGGCTTAGTTGAGAAAAATGCAATGTTTAATGGGATAGTGGTGAGGCTAAAGAAAAGGAGGCTTAAAGCAAAGATTCCTCCCCACAGCTCAGCTTAGAGGGAGTTTTGGGAATTCAGCTGTCCTGTTGGTTGGAGACTCAAAAGTTGTGTCACCTGTTTTCTTCTTTAAGACACATGCCTTTCACCATAGAAAAATTTACATTAAATTAGGGTAAGCAGGATACTCTTTTGGACAGAGCAGTGCTTTTCTAATAGTTTTGTTTTGCATGCCTTTTACTGAGAAATAGATTTTAATCAAATATCTGCCTCTTACTGGGTAATTTTTTTTTTCTGGCAGTATTAAACTTCACTCTATGCCCTGCTATGTCACTGCAATGTAGAAGTGGATGGTATGTTAGATATTAGGGAAAATTTTTTCCATGTGAGGGTGGGGAGGCTCTGGCACAGGGTGCCCAGAGGAGCTGTGGCTGCCCCTGGATCCCTGGAAGTGTCCAGGGCCAGGTTGGACAGGGCTTGGAGCAGCCTGGGACAGTGGGAGGTGTCCCTGCCATGGCAGGGGTGGGACAAGATGAGCTTTAGAAACCAGTCTGTGATGTTCAGATGATAAATTCACTTAGAAATCCCACCTAAATACAAGGAAATTTTTTTAAGATCCTCTAACACATTGCAAGGATTGAAAATTAGCAGGCATTGAAAACCAGTGTATTTTTCCTGAACAGATTCCTTTGCATTTATAGGGAATTTGGATTTTTTGAGTTGTTGCTCTAACTGCAAGTTTTGTGAGCCTGCACTGGAGTTAGCCCAGACAGGCACCTGTGCTCTAAGCTGGGAGACCTCTGGATTTACGTTTATCTTCCATGGTATTCTGTGAACTGCTCTTTGCTAAAGGAAAAGTTTAATAAGAATTTGTCTTGTTGCCTGGGTTTGCCAGAGTAAAACAACATAGTAGTCTGTCTTCTCAAAACCACAGAATGTCTTCATGTTCCTAATACTTAATTTCAGCTCCCTGATTGAGGTTGTTCATGGAAATTATGCAGTGAACTGCCTACTTTCTTCTCTAAATTGACAGTTGTGTGGGCTTGGGGAAAGCATTAATGTCACTGTTCTGGAAAACAACCCCCAAGCTTTGTATCCTCATGCGACAGGAGATCTGAAAGTGAAAGTACTTCTTGATGCTTTCACTCATGCTAATTGTTCAGCTTGCAGCACTGATAGTAATGCCTTTGAACAGATATTTGACAAATTACTGGTAAAGACTCTCAGCATTTTTTTCTTTTTCCCCTGCCACATTTTTTTCTTCTGTCTCTGAAGTAGACTTTAGAGTTGAGTAACAGCTTTACTGTAGCCTTTGGGTTGAGTGTATGATTAACTTAGCACTAACATGAATTTAAAAAAGGCTCCCAGGGATTTGGAGTACTAGTATTAATTAAGGACTTGTTTTCTGGTTTTTGTTATGGCATTATGTGCTAGAAGACTAAAGGCAGAATTTCTCTTCCTGTTACTGCTTCCAAAAGAACAAGTGTGTTCTAAAACGTCAATGCATCTCCTCCAGCACTCTCTCCTCCTCCAGGAGTGCTTTCCCCAGTGCTGAGGTGGCTGTCCCCAAAACCAGGAACTGAGAATCTCCTCTTGCCTTCTGTCCATCTTTGTGTGGTGAGTGCTCTCACTCTGCACAGTCTGTTACTCCTCCCTGCCCAACCTGCACGTAGGAAACAGAGGTTTATTCCTTGTCCCTAACTCACTGCTCTGTCCCTGCAATACCCAGCTGTGTGTGATGTGCACATTTGCAGTGGTTATAAATCATCTTTTCTTTAAAAAGAAAATCTGAAAAAAAATCTACAACCAGCCCTTAAAGGAGCAATGTGATGGGCTCAAAAAGTGACCTGGTGATGGGATGGTGTTTGTGACACACCTTGTCTGTCCTGGGGTCTGTGGATAAGACCATGTGCATGTCTGGGAAGCAGAGAACAGGATGTTCAGTGCAGCAGTGACTCGAGGTGTTGCTGTGCATTTATTTGGGCTTGTTGTGTCCACCCAGGATTCTTTTACCCAGGCATCCACTTTTGGCTGTTGTCAGAAGGTGAGGGACTGGGGGGAGGTGAGAAGTTCAAGATCCCTGATGAGCTTGCCCAGGGTGAGGTGTCCCTGAGTCTGAAAAGCTCTCACATTCCCACAGTGTGATTCTCCTTGGAAAGCCTTTCTCCCCTGCACAGCGTGGCAGCGGAGGGGCTGCATGTGGGTTCCCCCAGGATCTCACATGGACAGGGAGAGGTGAGGTTTCTCCACACCCATCAGGGGTCGTTGTTTGGGGAAAGTGGGCTGTGTTTGTGTGCTCTGAGTTCTCTCTGCATCCTTTTCAAACTTGGGAGGTTACAGAAGTGCCACGTGGCCAGGGGGATGCTGCGCTGTTAGAACACTTCCTTTAGCACAGAAAGGAAGAAGTAATGTTAGTTAATAGGAAAGATTCTCTCTGATCAAATGTGGGTGGAGAGAATTCCTCCTCTAGGGCACTTGGTACCTTGTGCTGCCCTTGGAAGAGAGAAAGAAACAACCAGCTTTCCCAAAAACTTGCCCTGAACATGTATTTTTTAAACTTTCCATTTAGTCAGGAAGAGTGAGGTCTTGCAATAACTGTGAGGACACTACACTGTGTGCAGAGCTGTTGTCTGCTGCTGTGTGGGATATCTATCCTTCCTGCCAGCCCAGTAGGAAGGTGTTTACTGATGGTGTTCTGTTGGGATTGTGCTGTTTCTGTAACAAATGGAGGAAGCAGCACTGACCTCCTTGTGGCTTCATCCCAAGGATCACCCTGTGGAAGCTGGATCCCATCCCTGGTGCAGTTTAGTGTGTGCTTGTCTTTCAAACTGCTAGCAGTAAATTAAATGATAACCTATTGCTTTAGAGTAGTGCTTGGCACCGTGGAGCCCTGAGCTGATTTGATGATTTCCTGCTTTGATGGATCCCTGGCAAAGGCATAGTGCCTTGACAGTGAAAAACACAACTCCAAGACTGCAGCAGGTAATGGTGATGAATTTTAATAGGAATCTTTGTCTCTGAATAAAAGTTTTCTATAAGATTAAGTAACTCCTAGTGCTCCTGGAGGCAGACAGTTGCACAGTAGCATGTTGCTGTTTTAGCTGCCAAAGTTCCTTAACATTTTCGTGGTGCCTGGTGATGAACTGTCTGAAGTATTCCCTCTTCTGTGTTCTGTATGTGCTGGTTTCATTCAATTTGTAAAACTTCCTGTGTGATGATTTACTTTTCCACCTGTTTCTCTGTGCTTTGCAACTTGTTGTGATGTTTTTGTCTGGGGAGGGTCCAGGTAACAGTCCCAGTTACCAGCCAGGGGAGTGTTCTTACAGCAGTTGGAGTTAAAAACTGAAACTACCGAAGTCCTGCCTCCTGGAAATACTCAGAGTAGTTTACCACCACCAATTTTTGATAAAAAATACTCTATTTACCTATTTTCATTTTTAATGGATTAATGTGTAGTCCTTCAAGCAAAGGACCAGAATGAAATCAGTTCTTTCCCTGATGCCTGATATTCAGTTACCATAAAACTAATTATAGTTCTGTTCTTATTGTAAAACTAACTGGAGGTGTTGGTAGTTACATTCTAAACAGTGATTATGACAATGCATTTATTGGTTCATATCTTTCAGATTAATTCACTTTACATTTAGAGAATTGGTCCTGAAAATTTGAGGACTTCATTGCAAATAATGGAGGTTTTACCATTAGGGCTTAGAACATTCTGGTGATTTTACTGGTGGCCACACTCGGTGGAGAAACCTGAGGTGCTGAAATTCATGAGATCAATATTTTCCTATCTGTGAGAGCCTTTGGAATCTCTTGGCTTGTATTCAAGCAGGGACCCCAGCAATAACTCATAGTTTCAAGCAAGGAAACGCCCATTTTAAGTGCATGCCAAGTTTATTTAGATTGAACCAGGCAACTTATAAAAAAAACTTTATCCAGACAAACATTAGACTAAATAGATGTGATAAATGCTATCCTAGCAAATTTTTTTGTTCCTAAAGCATCAGCATGACAGTTGTTTGTTCCATCACACCAGCATTCTGTCTGCTCCAAGTCATGCGCTCAAGCATCTCTGTGTTGTCTCCAAAGCCAAAAACCCCCTTCTGCCTGAGAGAAAAACTGAATAGTTGTTTTCTTCAAAGCACAGCAAGGAAAGCCTTGTTGCATTCTGTTTCTGTGTCTCTTTTCTTTTGTTTGTTTTGGTTGGGTTTTTTTTTTCCCAAATGGACAGCCCTGCCTTATTCAGTAATCTTTAAAAAGACAGCAAGTTTCTTCTCAAAACTTATAAATGGTAATGAAGGCATGAGTTCTGTCTTCTCATAACAGTGATTTTCCAGGGTAAAATGTGGAGCTTGTGTCCAGCATTCATTGCTCTGGAGTTTATTGTAGGAAGGTAAGGGGTGCTTAACTTTGAGTTTTTCTCTTGTGATCACAGTGTAAGAAGAGCTGGTTCAGGCGTGTTCTAGGAAAGACACACCTCACTTTGACTTCAGGCTGGAATTTGTTTGCTTCACTGGGCACATTTGAGTGGGAAAAATAATCCAGTGATTAATCATTTAGGTTTGCATTTCTGAATTTCAAAAAATATGTTTCTTTCTTCATGATTCATCTTTAAAACAGTCAGTAAAACAGATTAACTTGGATGTTCCTGTAAGGCATGCTTATCTACATGGGGGATTCCTCAGTGGGGATACTCCAGGATTATTAATGTGTGATTATACAGGTATCAAACATGGTATGAAGACAGAAATAGTGTTTCTCATTAAAAGATAGTATAAAAATAATTTCATTTGGGTGCACATACTTCATTTTTACACTAAGATAGAGACAGCTGTGGTAGTATGGCTGCAGCACAGTAAGTACATCAGAATTTCCTCTGTCACACTGCTGAGGGTTGGAGCAGCTTTGCCAAATTGCATTTGCCCAGGGCGAGACTTTTGTGGAACTTGCTCACCAGTGTGCCCTGGTCATCTTATGCTTGGAGTGAGTGATAAATGTCACATTAACCCACTGAGCAGAACTTCCATCAGGGGTCTTGTTCTGTGTCCTCTGTTTGGCTCAGTCACTTCCTAGGTGAGTGTGGCAATGACATCCCATCCCTTGGATTTACACTGAGGAATGTAGTCAGAGTGCAGCACCTCAACCTTCCCCGGGATTGTGGAGTAAGGAAGAGCTGAGAATGTTTAGTTTTTATAAAATAATAGCCTCAGTTGAACTGTGCATACAGTCCAGCCAAGGCTGTTTCTCTGCCTGGGAGTGCAGGCTCTCTAATGAGTGAGTTGAGGGGTTTTTATCCCATCACTTTTTCAGCTGAGCCCGTGGCTTGTTTGTCATTGCTTCTTGGAGAATCAGCCTTGCATCCTTTCAGCTGACCAGCTCCTCACTGGGTGTGAGGATGTCCCTTTGTACAACACATTTTCAAAGTGAACATTTTACGAAGTGATGAACAGAAATAGTTTTGATTATTGGTGAAATTAAATTAATTTTTTAATGGAAAGTAGTTCCATTCTTCATACTTCTGAAGAAATAGATTCTCTTCCTCAAATTCTTCATCCTAGCAACACTATTCCCTGGGAACATTGCATTAAATTTGGTGAAGCAAAACAGTATTTGCTGTTAAATATTTACTCTTGCAGCAACTTATTGTTGCAATTGGAAGTAGGAAATTTTAAAGGAGCTTTTAAGTTGTCATATTGGAATGAAGTGTTTCCATAGGAACTGAAGTTATTAAAATGTGGAAGACTGGAAAACTGAACTTGTGTCTGTAGTGCCAAACTTAACTACTGTATAAAGTTTTGTTTTTCTGTTTTTTCTTGCTTAAAGATGTTAAGATAAGGTTTCCAGCAGATGTGTCCTTAAACAAAATTAAAAATAAGCTTAAAACCTTTGGGCCAAAGACTTTCACATTTCTGGTGACTGTGTTTTGAATGTGTGTTTGGCTGGGCTTGATGAGTTTTTCCTGATACCTAAATAAGAAACTTCTGAATGAATTTTTGGTTATACAGTTATGTGATAATCAGTCAATAAAATATTTAGGTAAATGCTGTAGGAAATTACAACACAGCCTTGAAAACACACAACTAAAAATAGCGTGGAGTGCTGTGCTGTGATTCAGGAACTCTCTCTGACCAGAAATGCAGAGTCACTGAGCCACTCCTGGAGGTGGTGAAGCTCAGCATGTGTGGATTTGGGCAGGGCCTCATGAATGGGGAAGCTGGGTGTCATGTGTTTGTCATTGTTTGATCTGGAATAAAATACAGTTTACTTAAATCAGCATTGCAATGACACATCTCATGGGGGTGACTGTGCAAGCTGGGTCCTTTTAAATAACGTGTGCAGGTGCAAAAATTGAGTGATTTAACTCTGATCTCTGTTCCTTCACTCTTCCTCTCACAGCACTGCTCAATCCTGCGCTTCTTTCTTGTGCAGGACAAATTTGGAAGCACTTCAGAAGAAGCTGGAAGAGCTGGAGCTGGATGAGCAGCAGCGAAAGCGCCTGGAAGCATTCCTCACCCAGAAACAGAAAGTTGGAGAGCTCAAGGATGATGACTTTGAGAAGATCAGTGAGCTGGGAGCAGGGAATGGTGGTGTGGTCTTCAAAGTGTCTCACAAACCCTCTGGCCTCATAATGGCAAGAAAGGTGAGGGGCTCCAAAAGAGCAGCTTGGGGATTGTGTTAAGGACACAATAAAGTGTCTGACTTTATTTAGAGAAATAATTGGTGTTGACACACAAAAATTACTATTTAATGCAAACTTTAAAGGAAGGGGGTGTGTTTCCAAAAGTAGGAAAGGCTTGCACTTCCTTATCCTACATAAGCTTCCCAGTTTGTCAGAAATAATGTCACATGTGTTAGTAGTGAAAGGTTCAGCATTTGTTTCTCCCTTTCTTCCTCACTGAGGAGTGGAAGGCCTAAAAGAAGTTGCTAGAAGTTAGGGAAAAGTGGCAATATTCTGTATTCTGGGCAATAAGTTTAAATTAATGGAAGAGGTATCACTGTCTTAAGAGCTTCCTTCACACAGGCACAGACCAGAAAAGGTCCTCTGGCTGAGGCTGGAGAAGAAAAGAACTCCAATAAATGGGAATGAAGGAATGCATTGGAGTTCAGTGACATCTCCTGTTCTGTAGTTCCATCCTGGGGTGCAGTTTCTGTGCAGGAAGGGATTGTCCTGTGAGAATATTTTTCATGCTTTACAACCTGGAGCAGTTGTGACCTAGTTTGCAAGAGAACTGAGAATTTTTTTTATTTTTTTTTTTTACTGAAATAGCTTGATGTTTTAATCCTCATTTTGTTTACATGAGAAGCTTTCACATCCTCTCGATATCCCTGGGAACAGAACACTCATCCCAGGTCTCATTGTTTTACTACAGTGGGAACTTCCCTTTTTATTTGATTGAGGAGTTGGAGACTTTGGGTGTTTCTTTTTAAGAGGGGGACAGAGTCATCTTCAGCAAAACTAAAGGGAAGTATGCATGTGGTGACTAAGAATAAACTATGCTCAGGACACTGACAGTTTGGGGAGAAGCAAAGGAAAATGCCCACTTCTGAGAATTACAAAATACACAAATCAATGAGATTTTTCTTGAACTAAATCAGTTTAATTGATTTTTGTTTTTTACCTACTGTGAGTTTAACAGGAAATTTTGCCCAATTCATTAATATTTGATGTAACTGAGGTATTTGCTGAATTGCAATTTTTCTTTCATTTATTAACCAAAATTTCATTTCCATAATCTTTCATTTCACATGAGAAATACACTTGTGCTGTATGGGATAAACAGTCTAGTGGGGAAAAGGTATTGGGGAATTTTTAATTGCATGTTCAGCTCATTCCTTCCACTAATGCTTTACAAACACCTGCACAGATATTTTTCAGCAGCTGCCTCTGAGTCAGTGCATCTTTGACATATTTCCCTAAGGAAATGTGCTGGAACACCAAAGTTTCTGTTGGAGAAGTATTTTGTGGAAAAGAGGATGGAATCCCTGCCTTTTCATGGCTGCTGTGTTATAGTGTTTTGCCTTGGCCACTAAGAAAACAAGGATTATTTTACAGTTAAATTGTAGAAGAATTTGGGTTGGAAGGTGCCTCTGGAGCTCATGAGATGCTCAAAGCAGAGTCAGCTCTGAGATCAGAGCAGCCTCAAGGCCTGCCAGGTACTGCAAACCTCTCTGAATGGCACAAAGAAATCCTCAAGAGTGGCTTCTTTTGCAGTTAATCCACCTGGAGATCAAGCCTGCCATCCGCAACCAGATCATCCGGGAGCTGCAGGTGCTGCACGAGTGCAACTCCCCCTACATCGTGGGCTTTTATGGAGCCTTCTACAGTGATGGGGAGATCTCCATCTGCATGGAGCACATGGTGAGTGCTCAGCAGAGGGATGTGTATGGGGTTACTCACTGAGCGTTCCTGCAAACCCTCAGTGCCTCCAGCACTGCACTTAGCAAAGTACAGTGCTCCACTGAAGATGTGGTTTGGATTTACTCTGCAGATCCGAGGCTGGGATTGATAGGAGCTGTTTTATCCTCTTCTCCAGTGTCTGTCCTCTACAAACGTGGCCTCCCAATTGCTTCTCTTTTATCCTTTTGTTGTATTTCAAAATATTTACTCAATCCTGCTACTTAAACACTTGTTCTGATTGGGGTTCAGCTTTGTTTTTTCTGCAGAATGGACCAGATCACTCTGATACTGCAGCTGTGGAGATTCTATTTTTTTTCTTATTTATATAAATCCATGTTTTATCCCTTTCTCAAGTTTTACAGAAAATGCAAACGTGAAGAATAGTGAACAAACCCAGAGGGATCTTACACAACTTTTTTAATGCCAAAAAATATTTTTAACTGTGTTTCATTTTAATACAAAGTACACATTCTTCTCGACATCTGTTTGCCTTTCTCCAGCCATATGGACTCAAAACATGAAAAGTAAATTTTCTGTCATTAAAGGACAGTCAAATTTGTTGCCTCACTTGGTAGAGGTTTTTAACAATATGAAACACAATACAGCTGAAAACCTCCTTATTTTTTTCCCTGAAAAGAACTGTTTCTTTGGAGAGAAGCTGTATTTTTTCTGGAAAGTGCATGTGATTGTTTTAATGCTTCTCTGGTCCCTCAGAATTTTTAGAAGGAATCGATGGTTGCTTAGGAACGAGCGCTCACGATCTGGGTTTCAGGCATGTGAGAGCCGAAGGGAAGGTGTGCATCCCCCAAAATACAAATTCCTGCTGGGATTTTGAAAGTTAAGCTCTCAAAATTGAAAGGAAGAGTGAAAAATAGGAAAGTAGGTGTTAAAAATGCATTGTCTGGGCATTGTTTGAGATTATGTTAAATGTCACAGATGTGCACAGCTGCAGTTGCTAAAGGAGCCTGTGTGTTACCACATTCCAGAGAGAGATGGTGATCCAAGAGATCACACGGAGAAATAAAAGGCCTAAGGAGTCTCAATTTATTTGTCAATGAGAAAATCACCAGCATCAGTCAGGGTTTGGAGGTTCCTAAGCAGGGAATAATATATCTGAAAAGGAATATTATGTCTGACAGCAAACATTTTCAATTGAAGAGAAGGCAGGATGAAATCTGGTGGCTCAGTGCTGAATCTGGTCCAAGCCAGACTGGATACAACGTTTTACACATAGAACAACTGATCAATAAGTTATGAAATCAAAAGAGAGGTGGGTTATTTAAATTATAGTCTTAATTTAGCATTAAGCTTAATGCAGATCAATGGTAGAAGCTTTTGGTCTCCTTTTGGATAAAAGATTAGATGAAAATCTCCATTGTGGTCTTTTTTTTTTTAGTTGTTACCACTCAGAAATCTTATTTTTAGCAGTGGGTTACAAAAGCTAAGCAGGATTATGAACAAAAAGTTGGAGGTGGAACAGGAATGGAACTTGAGTGTTTGATATTTTTAGGTACCTAAATTCAAGATCAATGCCTAACTTTGCTTAACAGCAGGTATTTAACAGGCAAAAGAATTGGAGGCAGCTCCTGCAAGACACTGAAGGCTTCAGCCAACACAAGGCAGCTGAATTGTGTTCAGCCTTGTCTAGGATCAGAGCTGGTCCTCAGGGAAGGAGAAAAAAGTGGTTTTCTGTACAAAATTATGGTTCATTTACCATTATCTCAGCAGAGACAGCTGTCCAGAAATTCAGACTGCTTTTACAAGAGATTTCTAGAGATATTTTTTTCTGCTGGTGTATTTTTAATCAAGTGTGGAGTATGTGGGTGTGTTTTTTACAAAAATACATGATCAAATAAGTATTTATATACTTCCCTTCTCATAAGAGTTGTAGATTTTAGTCCTCAAATAATAAACCTTTGTGTTCCAGTTTTTTTGCTTTCACCATGTGTAAATGTTGATGAAAACTTCCAAAGGGGAGGTTAAGGCAGAAGGCAATTAATGACTCCAGCTGGACTTTTATGTCAGGCACTGGGAGTTACCCAGTGCTGATCCAGACAAGAAGATATGATTTTCAATTTGAAAAATAACTTTTCAGTTTCTTCTTTGGTTGTAAATTCTCTGCTCCAGAGAATCTCGACCTTGTGCACAAATCTATTGTTGAATCAGTTGCTAAAAATAAACAGCATTTTTCCCAGTTTTCCTTTTGAAAAGCTCTTAGCAACAGTGGGATATATTTGCCTTTGCTGGGGGTGTGTGTGCATGCAGGCAGTTTATTTAATCTAATAAACAAGGCCATGGGAACCTTAAAAACATTTCTCCATATTTTGGTTCTTTTTGTGCCAAACCAACTTTGCACCCTTGGAAGAGTCACCCTGGACCTGCAGAACTGACAGAAGCACCTTCTCCTGTGTAGGATCTGCACTAGGAGAGGAGTGGAACAGGGATCTGGGTTCTCTTATGATCATGGGGTGCCACTGGCACAGGGTGCCCAGAGAAGCTGTGACTGCCCCTGGATCCCTGGGAGTGTCCAAGGCTGGACAGGGCTTGGAGCAACCTGGGATAGTGGAAGGTGTCCCTGCCCATGGCAGGGGTGGAAGGAGCTGAGCTTAAAAAGGTCCTTTCCAGCCCCATCATTCTGGGGTTTTCAGGCAGAAAACTCTTGTCTTTTCCAGTATGATTAGTTCTCAGCCCCATAATCAAGATCAATAAAATCTTTTCTTTCTGTCTTTGGGAGGAGGAGGAGGATTATCATGGGTGGCTGTGCCAAGAAAAAAAAAATGCATTGGACTAAAAATTACAGAAACCTGTGAAATCCTTCCTGCTTGCTTGTCACTGTTTGTGGACAGCACTTCTTTAAGGAGATCCAAACCATGGAAATGCTGCTCTGGAAGAGCATTGTGTGCAGTGTTTATTTGAGTGGATGTTGTTAGTGGCCAAATATTTGTTTAAAATAAACATAAACCTGACTGATTCCTCCTGAGGAACGATTTATTTGTTTCAGGTTTTCAACCACAACAATGTTAAAGCAAACATGAAGAGCAACGTGGTTTTTTTTGGTTTTGTTTTGTTTTTAACAATTTTAGGCTTCAGTTTACAGCCCTGTTTAAAATATTTTAGAGCAGTTTGATTCAAGTTTGACTATTCAAAAATTTCTTACTAGGATGGTGGCTCCTTGGATCAAGTGCTGAAAAAGGCTGGGAGAATTCCAGAGCAGATCCTGGGCAAAGTTAGCATTGCGGTGAGTGGGTCTGGGGGAAGGGGCACCTCTGGGGCTTGGTTGGGCAGTGCCACATCCAGGACTGAGGGTTGAGGGAGAAGGGAATATTCCCAGATTTTGCAGTGTGTTGCTTTCTCTTCCAAAGCATCTTTGTAGATGGTAACTGTGGGCACTGGGATGAGTAACACATTCTGGTGTGCGTGCTTGGAGTTGCTGCTTTTGGATCAGTTCATGCTTCTGGATAAGAGCTGAATTAGCACTTCCTTATTTTTCACTATTACCTTTTCATCTCCATTCTGCAGCAAGCTCTGTGTGCAGGACTTCCAGGAAGGGCTTGGGTGACTTTGTTTTTCTGAGCTGGAAGTACAAATTGAAACTCAGTGTTGATTAGCAGTGATTACATTTTGGGATTTCTGTTAAGCTGCATCCAGTTGGAATTCTTGTACAGACAAAGCATTCAACTCTCTCTTCTGCTTCCTAAATTAATTTATTTTTCATTCATCTCTAGGTAATAAAAGGACTCACATATCTGAGAGAAAAGCATAAAATAATGCACAGAGGTGAGATAAAAGTTTGTGTTGTAAATTTTCTTGAATATATAAAAATATATAATTTTTATTCACATTAAAATACCTCTTTTTTTCTATGATTGGTTCTTCATGGTTCCATATACCTTTGGTTCAAAGGGTTTTTCTTGGGCAGTGTAAGGCAAACTTTCTGTTTGAAACCCAAATCTATTACCATGACTATCAGGTGTCTTCAACTTCTGTTTTCCTGCAGCTTATCTGGGTTTATAATCCATGCTTGAACCTGATGTTCTTGCCTTTTGTGGGCACACAGAACTTGAGACTGATTGCAATTAAAACCTCTGACCTAAATTTCATTTGACTGCTCAACAGTCATTGCCATTAAAACTTTTAAAAGAAAGTCACTATTTTTCCCATCTGTCTTACATTCATGTGCTGTTTATTGACATCTGTCATGCACAACTGCATCCTTTATATACTTTAAAACAATTTAAAAACCACAGTGGAGCTGTGTAAAATGGGAGTGTTGCCTCTCCTGGGTTTTAGTTACTTTAGAATAAATGTATTGAATTATTTTCTGCTTTTAGTTGCCCTTTTTAAAATCCAGCTCTTCCATTAATCTGTTGCATGTTCCATTAAAGAAAAATGACCTTTGGAACAGTAATAAATCCATTATTGCTGCTGTGGGTGTGATGTGAAGGAGGAGCTGGAGCAGTCCATGTTCCTGTGGCTGTTGGAGCAGTGGTGGTGCCCTGTGTGCAACCCACAGCAGCTGCTGAGGGAGCTTTGGACCACAGGAGAATCTTCAGATTATGAAATATCTGCAGCAGGCATTAATATGTGTCTGAGTTTACATTTGTTCCCCTGACCAAAAAGAGGAATTAGCAATCCCAGTTTGCACAAGCTGTTGTAGGATCACCTTACACATGAAGTTGTGTTTATCACACATTTCTGGTTTGTGGTTTTTTTAAACAAATATAACTCTCTTGTGGAGCAAGGAGGTTGGAGGGAGACTCTAAATGTTTCTGGTGATAGTTGCAAAGTCATTTGTCTCTGTTCAGAGCATAAGGACTCCAGAGTGAAAGATCACCTTATTTTAGGGCATCCTGGAAGAGTTACTGCTGCATCTTGTTCTCAAGTCAGCCACACCAGTGGGTTGTTACTATGTTGGTTGCTCGGTGGTTTCTTTTTAAGGCTGTTCTTGCTCAGCTGAGACAGCAGTTCTTATTTATTTATTTTCAGTTTTACAATCTGTAAATCTGATCAATCCAAAATGAAGCCCTCCTAATCTCGTTTAAGTGCAGTTTAACCTCACAGTATTTCCTGCATCAGAGATTACACTTCAGATTCATGGAGCAAGAAAAGTTCCTTTTTCCCATTGCTTCCAATTTTAGTGGATTGCCCTGCAGTGTAAAATTCCATGTCCACATTGTGGCTTTTATTTTTCAGCTGTTTCCATCCTGTGTGCTCTGACAGCAGCAGGAATTCATGACCTTGTGCACTTCTTGCAGAAGCTGCTCTGTGATCGCATCACATCTGTGATGTCTGATAAAGAGGGAGCCAAAGTGACATTCTGGGAGTTGATCATGGCCAGTGCTGGCAGCTAAAAGGAAAACCAGTCAGAACAGGGACTGATTTTCCCATCTCTGGACATCTAGAGCCAAACTTGCATCTTCTGTCCTCAATGATGTCCATGGGTCTGTCTGTGCCACAGACTTTGTGCATTGTTTGGATACCCTTTAAGGAGGTTGAGTGCAGGTGAAGCTGCTTCTGGCAGTTTTTCCAAACTGCCTCTTCCTTGAATCCCAGCTGAAATAAAGAGTGCTGGTAAAAGCACTTTTCCTGTAACTGTGTCAGCATTATTTTATACACAGCTCTGATAATTGGAGATTTCTGTGCTTTGCTTTCTCTAGCCCCTGGAGTTTGCTATAGCACTGCACTGACAAGGTGTGAACAACATCTCACATGGGCTGTTTGTTCTCACTCATCCATCCCTGGGGAAAATGTGTGCACTTGGTGGGCTTGTTTTCAGTAGGATTTATTGGAGTTGTGTTGTGGGGAGAGTGGGTGACTTAAAAGTGAAGGGACATCCCTGTTAAACATGAGAACATAGCAACAAAGGGCCAAAAACACTTCTAAAATCTAAAGACAGCAAGGCTTGTGAGAACTCATTTGCAGGAAGGAATTCATTCCACTGCTGTGTTTTATTACTTGTGTGGCAATATCAGCAAGTTTGGAATATTGAGCTTAAACTGCTTCCATGCACAGGTGTGTCCTGGACTAACTCTGAGGAAAAGTGTTCACTTGTCATTCCAGACAGCTCAAGGAAGAAGTTCCTGGGGCTTATTAGAGCAGGATTGGAAAATGCCATCCTTTTATAGAGGAAAATAGAGTCCTTTTAAAAAGGAAAATACAGTCCTTTTATTGCTCTTCTGGAGCTGTGTTCTGGTCCTTTCTGAACAGACAGGAGTGAAATCACAAAACCTCTGGAAGATAAACTGCTGGGATACAAGGCAGGCACAGGAAAGGAAGGGGTGAGGAGCACGACTGTGCTAGACATTTTAATAATATCTTCTGTTCTCTTAAATAAAGATAACTCTGGTCTAGTCTGGAGCTTAATCCTCTCTGCAAAGTCTCTCCTTGCACAGAAGCTGCTTTGTGGGGTTTTGAACTGCAGCTGGAGGCAGCAGCCCCAGGTCAGGAGGTACCACCCAGCAGGGAAGTGTCACTGGTCTGTTCCAGAGGCTTCTCGTGAGATCCTGCCTTGGGAAATGGGAATCGATTGGACAATCCCAGTAATGTGCTGCAAGACACATCACTGCTCTAAGTCCTCACATGTCTGACTGCTCAGTAACTGGTGCAGAGTGAATTCTGGACTGAAGGTGTTATGGCAACACCCAGGGCCACCTTTCAGAATGAGCTTGTGGGGCAGAGCAGAGGAGGGAACCTCTTACAGAGGTTATCTGGCATTCTGCAGTACACAGAACCTCTGTGGATTGCCAGCTCCCTTTGCAGTGTCATATATCCATCCCCCTGGCAAAGGACTTCTCTAGAATTCTCTTCCTGGCTTGTCTGGGGTGGTATATAAAATACCTTCCACTTTCTTTAAAACCAAAATACTTACATAACACACTTTGTGTTCCTTTTGTGTGTTCCTTGCAAGTTCCAGCATACATTTTGCAGGATGCCTTGGCATTCCTGTTCCTCTGGCAATACAAATCTCTGGTTTCCAGAGAAACTGCTCAAGTGCTCAGAGGCTCTGGAGTGAAAATAGAATAGGTGCTACATTTAGAGGGGTGGATAGGCAGCAGCCTTCCAAACACCACACTGATCACATGGGGTGCCTTGTGTGGAAAATGAAAATACTCCAGGGAAGAGAAGCTTTGTGCAGAAATTCACTGAGGAGATGTGATTGCTGTATGGGTCTGAGAGGTGCAGTGTGGCATTGCCACCTGCAAAAACACTGAAGGGAAAAGTGAAGCCTTCAAAAGACCAGGGGGATTCTAAAACTTTAAGAGTCTCATAAAGAAAATTTTGTTTGGGGCACTGACAGTGCAATGATAATGATTTTTTTCTTTGCCATATAATTATGAAGTATCAATGAACTGTAGAGATTAAAGTGAGGATTTACATCTTTGTTCTGAGTTGAATTTGTAGCTGTGCATTGATGAGCAGCACAGATCTGGGTATCTGTGATTTGTTCAGGCTCTGCTGTGTTTCCAGGGTATTTTGCAAACACTGTTTATTGCACCTTACTTTTGCACAGAGCTTTGGGTGCAGATGGCCTGTGTGGCTGGGAATCTCTAATCTCTGCTCCCTGCTGCTTTGGGTTTGGGTTTGGTTGTTTTTAGCTCCTGCTGGCATTTTAAACTTGGTAGGTCAAGCTCTCAGGCTGGATTCTTCCTTTCCACAGTGAAGTGTTCCTGTGGTGAGGTCTCTCAGTAGGCAAGACTTGCCCAAAGGAGGCAGAGCTTGCAGAATGCCCAGCTGTGTGCCCAGCAGGCCAGGTCCTCTGCTAGGGGTGGGGAATTGAAAGCAGCACACACAAAATACCTGCCTGGATTTTCTGTACACAGACCAGCACAGGACACTCCTCCCGGTGTGCCTGGACAGTTCCAGTTGCCTGGAAGGGGATTTCAGGGACAAGAAAATGGAGCCACAATTTCCAAAAGTAGATAATTATCCAAACTTTGTGTTATTCCTCAGAAGGGAGCTGGAGGAGGAGCAGCTGAAATACAGTTTGGTTTTATTTTGCCCTCCCCATGGACCTTGTTCAGTGAGGCATAAACCTCCTGCACAGAGATCTTTCTCCAGTGGGGAGAAGTCACATCAGTGTCCTCTTCCCAGGGACATCCCATGGGCATCCCAACCAAAGGGCAGCTCCTGGAATATATCTGTGCTTAAAAGTGAAAAGCAAATGAAAATATGTGACAGCCTATAGACTTCTGAGTCTGCTCTGAAGAGAAATTATGATTCTTTTTTCTTCAAAACAAATTTCCAGTTCTCTTTTTTCTGCAGCATTACTCTGCCAATGTGGGCTGTTGGTTGCTTATTTTGATAATTTGTTGGTAATGACCAGCTAAGCAGTGAGATACAGTGAAAAACCTCCTTACAGCTATAAAAGAAACACTAAACACTTGTTCCCTGTACCTTTGCATTCACAAAGAAGTATTATTAGTTGCTAAGCTACCAGTGACCCTTATTAAATTTCCATTTAGGAAAAGTGATGAATTCAAAATTGTGAGGGGGTTCTCTCACAGGAAAAACAACCACAAAGTATTTTAAATACACATTTTTAATAATAGGAAAATTATTTTTTTCAGAGCTTTTTAAAAAAAGACAACCCAAATCTAAAGCAACAAACAAACCCAAGACCACCACCCCAAAAAAGCCCAACTAAACCCAGAAAACAAGAACCCACTCCAGGAAGTGTTTGGCCATAGGATGAGTTATTCCTATGTAGATATGAAGGAATGATAGTGTGGCTGCTGTAATTCATTGACCTTTGCACAATAAATATGTAGGGCCTCTTTATTGATCATTTCTAGGCAAAGGATCATCATTCAAGAGAAGTTAGGCTGTTGTACACTTAACTATCTCAAAGGAGATCATTCATCTGCAAGGAGGATGTGGATGCTCAAATCTAATATTTAAAAGCCAGGAAATAGGGTGAAATCAAAAAGCTGACAACCTTTTTTGCACGTGTAATTTGAAATATTTCTTTTTATTTATCTGTAGTTAAATAGAGAGACTGTGAAATGGGCCTGGGAGGGACCCAAATCTCTGATTATTCCCAAAGAAGGGAGACAATTGTGTCATAGAAGGGAAGCAAAGAGAGGCACATGAGAATTCTCATCTTGCCTTGTCAGATTTCCTGTTTTATGTCTTAAACCATCCATTCATTTTTTTCCAGATGTTAAACCGTCCAACATTTTGGTAAACTCTAGAGGTGAAATCAAGCTTTGTGACTTTGGTGTCAGTGGACAGCTGATAGATTCTATGGCAAACTCCTTTGTTGGCACACGCTCCTACATGTCTGTAAGTACAGATATAAGTACAGATTGACAGCTCTGAGTTTGTCAGGGTTGAATTGTCCCAGTTCTGGTGATCAAACAAGAACCAACTGTTGCTGTTCAGGGTTCAGCTCTTCCTGCATTCCAGGAATATTCCAGTGTCATATCAGATTGTGTGTGTGGGGGAAGAACTGTTGCAGGAAAAGCTAAGCACTTGGAATATTTATAACACTTCTGAAGAGGTGGGACTGTGTCTACACTGCAGAATCCAGGCAGGTTTTGCTTTTGGGGGTTGTACACGTGTGTCTCCCAGAAAAGCCCAGTGTTTATGGTTTGTTTTCCTTAGGAAGTGTGGTTCTCTTCCCACTCCAGCATTTGCTGGGGTCACTCTGTAAGCAAAGTGCTGCCTCACCAGCCCCTGGTGTGTCTGCTCCCAGATCCCAGCGTGGCTGCAGCAACAGGAGAAATTCTGGGAGTGGCTGGTGCAGGCAAGGAATTAATCTGGGACTATTTCCAGAGTGTTCTGTGTTCCTGTGCATGAGGAACACCTTGGAACTTCTCTCCAGATGAGCTCTCTGTGTGATGTGCAAGCCCCAGCTAATGGAAATAACAGCTCTTTTATTCTCACACACCTTGTTCAGCACACAATTAACTGGTGCAGTTGTTCCCAGCTCTGGCTGTAGGATTAAAACTGTGTGGGCTTAGACTTAAAGGGTGAAAAAAAGCTTTAATGCTGCCTCTGTTCAGCATGAGACCTGCATTGTCTTTGTGTCATTTCATCTTGGTGACATGCTTGAAATCAAGCTGGGGTTTAAGTTCTCACGTCTGGGGGCTGTTGCTAATGAACAAAACCAAATCCACAGCTCCAGCTCATCCACACTCCTGCCTTTCCCTGTCTCTTTCAGAAGGGATGAGAGCCAAGTGCTGTCTGCCTTCAGTTTTCCTCAATTTATTTTTTTTTACAGACTGAGGTTTGGCTTTGCTCTCTGGCATCACAGACCGTGAGGGGGATTTTGTTTTGGTAGTGTTTGAAGGATCCTCTCTTGCAGTAGCTCCCTTTGCACACTTCTATATATACACAATCATACAGAATTATTACCTGCCAAACATCCCTTTCTACCACGTGGAGGTGTGTAAAAACAAGTGTTTAACTTGAAAAAAATTCTAGATTTTAATTATATTTGTTTAATAAGTGCTCTCTCTGTTTCCTGCATCTTCTCTTCCACCCACCTTCCTTTACACTTGTATTTTATGAAAATCTTGGGGTTTGAGCATCTCCATTGTTATGTAGTTTGTCCAGATGTCTTTGGAACTGACTGAGGTGGGACACTGGAGAAAACTCAAATATAATCTCAGTAAAAGCTACAAAACTAATTTGTAAAACTAAACAAAACTATCTCCCCCTTATGGCAGAAGGAAGAGGCTTTACTGCATTCTCACATTCTCTGAGAGGAAGTTTCAAATTACATATGTATTTTTCCAATATGTGCATGTAATCAGAGAAGAATCTGCACCATTTGGGTAAAAATATGAGCTTGATTTTAAAAAGTACAAAAAAGTGAACGTTTTCTTTGAGAACTCTTAGTAAAAATGGATCTAAGAGTGAAGTAGATCAATGTATTACTAATTTCAGGAACCATACTCAGCACTGAACATAGACTGAAAAAGCAGGTGCAAAAATTAAGCAACAGGACTTAGTGCAGCACTCACCTGCTGGTTTTGGCAGAAGGAGGAGGTGGATACACTCAAACTCAGTTTCATGCTCAAAACTGAGGATCTGTGAAGCAGTGGGACTGGAATAGTCAGATAAACTTCTGATCATGATTCAACTTACCAAAAAAATCCCATACTTAAATATCTTTACAGTGTGTGAATCTCCTAAAGACAATACAAAATGCTTTTTTGGTTGAGTCTGGTCTTGCCTGCAGAGCCTTGTGTAAGACTTCCATTAGATTTGTGCTAAAGAAATGAAGCAGCACATAGGAGCATCATTTCTGAGAAGTCTCACAGTTGTTTGCAGCAATGGAATGTTTGGGGAATTTCAGGAAATTCAGAGGACAGATATCCAGGAAAATACCACTAAATCACTCATTTGAGCATGCTGTACTAATAAGTTGGGATTTCATCCTTTACTTTATTCAGGTTATTGCAGAATGTAATTTTTTTTTTTTTAAATTCCTTGTTACAAACCTGCATCTCCTCCCCTCCCCTTTGTTTTGCAGCCGGAGAGGCTGCAGGGCACTCACTACTCGGTGCAGTCAGATATCTGGAGCATGGGCTTGTCCCTGGTAGAAATGGCCATTGGCAGGTACCCCATTCCCCCTCCTGACTCCAAGGAGCTGGAGCTGATGTTTGGCTGCCTCGTGGAGGGAGATTCTCCAGTCACAGAGACCTCGCCCAGGCAAAGAGCGCCCGGCCGACCCATGAGCTGTGAGTTACACTGTTCAGTTCATTTCCAGTGCACTTCTCTCTCAGCTTCAAGGTCTTTCTTATCTTATCTCGGTCTGCACAGTGGGGCTTAAAACTTTTAAAAATCAGGGTTGCATTGGGCACCTGGCTCAGCTTCACTGTGAGGAGCCATGTGAGAGCAGAGCATCAAGACCCTTTTGTTGGTGGTTCCTGAGAACAGCCCCATTACTGAGCTCCCAGTCTGTTGCTCTGGGTCTCTCCCAGATGCTGATCCAAGTGCAGCAGGATGATTCCCAGTGAAGTGAATGCTTTGGATCACACCTGGAAATGTTTCTTTGCATGAAAGCATTACCCTGTTGCTGTTGCACCTTTTCCTGTAAATCTGCTGGGTGCCAGGTGCCAGTAGTGTGAGACTTGGGCTTCCTAAAGCACCCCTGCCATGGATGGAGAGTAACACTGTGATTCCACTTCTCCCATTTCTTCCAGCCTATGGATCAGACAGCAGACCCCCAATGGCAATCTTTGAACTTCTGGATTACATCGTCAATGAGGTAATTTATAAACTTAAAACATCTGCACTTTACAACTGTAAATTTTTAAAGCATCCTGGAGTTTGGGGGAGTGTGAGGTTAGTGCTATTTAGTTTGGTTTAGCCTTATGACCAGCCTAATTCACAATTCTTCTATCTTTCAAATGGCTAAGCTCCAAGGCTAGTTAGAATCCATTTTAGAATGGATTGTTTCCAGTATTTTCACAAGTACCACTGAGACTTGTGTGACTCCACTGCTTCTGTTCTTCTAAAAAAATAAAGCTTGCTCCTGTTAGGTGTCATTTGTAGCAGCTGGATAACAGTTGTTCCAGGTGGATGAGTTATTGAAAACTGTCCAACTCACCCATTTAAAAGGGACAGTTGATGTCTGGGTCCCTGCATTGCCTGTGCCACTGATAAATTGATAAATTGCTTCTGTAACTCATCTGCTTGCACAATTCTCTCAGATTACAAATCCATTTTGCATATTATATAACAGCCCAGTCTGCCAGCACTAACTCTGGCAATAGAGGTAGCAGTGAATTACTTCAGCTGCTGTGGCCCTGCTTTTGCAACATCCCTGAGGGGGTCAGTTTGGGCTGGAAAGCTGCAGTAGTTGGGAGCTTGGCAAGATCATCTTGTGCCACCTCTGATTTATCACAAACATCTCAGCAGGAGCTGCTGCCTCCAGCACAGGCTGTGCACTAGAGAGTGAGGAGTGCAGGCCTTGTCTCTGCTCTGTACATAAAAGTAACTCAGAGTAAGAATTAAAACCTAACCCTGATCCTGTAGCAATATCCTGGAGGACAAGGCAATAATGTGCAGGTTTGTGTAGTCCCCCTTCTTTATTTGTCAGAATTCTTTTTGAATTCAGAGCCTGAACAAACTCATTCCCAGGGACAGAAAATTGAGATCAAAAGGATTATGGAAGTAATGATGTGTAGGGCATCTTCCCTTAGCAGTGTGGAGATGTGACAGGGTGCTAATTAGTGCTCTGAGCCTTCTTTAATGAGAGCTGAGGCTGTGCTCACCCCATTCAGGTGTGTGGGGAGAAAATAAAACAACCAAGCAACCAACCAACCAAAACCCACCCCACACCAGGGAAACTCTGATTCATTACTGAAACACCTGAAGTCCTGCAGCTGGGAGTAATAATACAAATCAGCCAGGGTTTTACAGCTGCAAGATCCCTGGGTAGGTTGTGCATCATCATGTGTTAGTTATGCTGAATGATTGCTGATTTTTAAAATTTATTTATTTATAGCCACCTCCAAAACTGCCCAATGGTGTCTTTGGTTCTGAATTTCAAGATTTTGTTAACAAATGGTGAGTATTTTGTCTGTATTTTCTCTGTGGCTGAGTGGCAGAGGGACACACTGGGGTCAGCCCTGCTGTCTTTGTCTCTCAGGCACTTGGCAATCAGAGTCCCTGCTCCAGGCCAGGGCAAATGTAAGGCCACTGCAATCAGCATAATCCTCATTGGGTGTTAATGTGCCCGAATTCATCTTACAGGCAACTTGTGCATCCAGAAGAACTCTAAGGCTCAGAGATGTTCCCCCCTTTAGCACTGAAATTCTGCTGCTGTGTGCAGCTCAGAGTAGTCTCTTCCCAACCTTAGGGAGTGACCCACAGATGGCTTCTCCAAGGCTCAGGCACTTCATCCTCCAGTACCTGTGCCATGGAATGCAGAATCTTGCAGGCTCCTGATGGTTTTTCTTCCCCAGGAACCAGCACCTTTATCCCAGCAGCCATTCCCCCATCTCTTTACTTTTCCACTTGCACCTCAGTGATGCTAGCACTAAACCACTGCTAAGGGAGGCAGCTCATTGCAGTTTCAAAAGTTTGTTTATTTATTAAATATATTTATTTACAGCTTCCAAAAGGAAGGACAGTAATGCAATAGCCCTGCTTGATACTGAGCTTGAAGAGACTTGGGGGAAAGAAACATGAGGGATAAAGTGGTTCAGGTTGTTTTAGTTGAAATGGGATTTATCTCTCCAGCTTGGTTTAGACACTCATCAGTCTCAGACAACTCAGGATTTCTGACCTGAGCTGTGGAACCACAGAAGGGAATTGCAAGCTCCCATCTCTGTGTGAGAGGCACCTGATGCTTTTATTGAGTGCTGTCATCAGAGCAGAGCAGTACAACCAACATGACACAACTCAAGCCTTATTTGAAAACATAATAGAGTGTAACTTGTGCTTTGTGTTTTCCTAGTTTAATTAAAAATCCTGCTGAAAGAGCCGACTTGAAGCAGCTGATGGTAAGTGAAGGTTTTTAATTTGACCTAAGAGCACTTTGCAGACAGGTTGGCTTCCTCAGCTGGCCCAGAGCAGATCAGAGCATGTGGCCTCGGGGGTAGCTGGTGGCCCATGAGCAGCTCAGCTTGAGGAGGAACAGCTTTCCTGAGCTAGACATCAAGGGGCTGCAGGTTTCACACCCTCCTACAACAGGGACTGTCAAGGAGAGCAAAACTCTGGTGGGTTGTCAGTCTGCCATTTGATAATCACAATGGGTGACTTAAATTAATTAACAAAAGAATTCTCTCTTGGGTTTATTAGTTAATAAGAAAGTGATGATTAATGCTTTTAGGAGGACAAAAGAACAAAGCTCCACATACCATATGGACTAATTAAATACATTTTTATCATCTGTTGTGAAACACAAAATTTCTGTCTTTTTTACAAGCTTTGTCTTGCAAAATCTGTAGAACTCAACACAAGTCCCGCATTTTTCCCTATATGAAATAACCATACCAGTCTCAGTGAATCTTTTTAGTTTTAAGTGCAATGCCAGGACTTCAGCTGTACTGCAAAAAATCAGGTTTTCCCTGCCCTGATCCTGCTGTACAACAATGGTGTAAAATGCAAAGAGACTCTTTCTATTACAAAAAGCCTTTCAGTGCCCAGGCAGACATTTTCCAGAGTATTATTTCAAGTGGCTGAGTCACATCCTTATCACTGATGTGGTGTAAGTGCTCTGCAGCAGGCACTGTGGCAGGATTCCTCTGGGACACTTTGCCATGTGCTGGTTGTTTCTGCAGTTCTGTGGAAAACTCTCCACGTGGTTTGTAAAGTTTTACAGCTTGATTGCTCAAAGTGGATTTATTGTATTGGGTGGTGTTGCTGAGGGCTGTTCCTGAGCAGACTGAGTGCTGGCACACTGACCCTGTTCTCCTGTGCCCAGATCCATGCTTTCATTAAGAGATCCGAGGCGGAGGAGGTGGATTTTGCAGGGTGGCTCTGCTCCACCATCGGCCTTAACCAGCCCAGCACTCCCACGCACGCTGCCGGCGTCTGAGCCTGGGGGCAGCTCCTGGACTGTACCTCTGGTGACAACGATGCTCTTCTGGTCCTCTTTCCTCAGCTTGTACCTGTTCAAACATGTATTTCACCTCTTAAGGAAGAATGTCTTGATAGCATGTGCCAAACGGTTTTAAATCTTGTCCTAAACTAATTGGTATCGTACCGGGTTCCGTTGTTCACTGACCAAATGTAAGCTGTGTAAGTTCCAGTGCTTGCTGATTTTAGGTGATTATGGATATTCTTTCTTAATGAAAATATCACTGGGGGAGGTTGGCCCCTGGCTTGTTTGAACTTCAAGACTCTTTGTAAATCGTTGGTACTTCAATCATGCTTTCCTTTCCCTGAGCTCCCCAGGCTCGGGATCGGGATGCTCCGAGCCTGTCTGTGAGCATGCTTTGCTGCTGCCCAGCTGTACCTGAAAGTTAGGCCTCCTGGCTCCAATTTTGCTGTTGTCTAGAGATCTCTCTCTTTGCAGGTGAAGAAGGCAAGAGCTCTGCATTTCTTGAATGCACAGGGCAATATTCTAATTGTAGACTTGTTCATATTTCTATATTTATTTTTTGAACATATCATCATCCTTGGATTTAGTGATGTATGTCTTTTTAATTGATTTTTAAAAGTTAGTTCTTGGAAGTGTCCTATGGAATCAAGACAATGATCCAAGCACTTTGCTTTCTTTTAACCTAAAGATTCATGACAACTGTGTTTAGTGTCTAAAAGTGTATGAAAATCCTTTATTGTTTTATTCTCTCAGATGTTTAGCAATGGGTTCTCTTAATAAATATATTATCAAGTAACTTCTTGAAGCTCTTTTTAAAACTTGACCAAGACTTTAATCTGGTCACTGGACTATAAATTTCAGCTCCTTGAAAGGATGCTTTGGATGAGGAAATGCCTGAAATTCTTCCCCAAAAGGAATCCCCATCAGCAGGACATGAACTTCCACATGGCCAACAGGATCGGGTATCAAAGGGCTGGCACAGGCCTGGGCCCAGCAGCAGCAGGAAATGACTCATTGACACATCCAGGGCTTCCTCCAACGTGTCCTGGCTCCAGTGAGGCCTGGAGTGACAGCTGGGAGGGTGGAAAAAAAACTCTTCCCTGAGCTTTACCTACACCCACTAAACAGAACCACACCAGAACCTTTTAGTGTTTGCTAAAAGAAATACACAGCAAGGTTTTAGAGGTTAACTCCCACTGTGTCCCCCCAGACAGCAATAATTTGGCCACTGCGAGCACAGTTCTGTGTAAGGACAGCAAGGAAAGAACTTTATTGCAACATGCACTAGAACTGGACTGTTCCAAAAGCAAGTTCACAAAAGCAGCAGGAATTCTATCCATGAACACTACTCTGGACCATGCTGGGCACAAGTAACATTTTCCAACAGTCAGAATTACCCTTTGGAGTTGAAATGTGCCAAGAAAGGCCAGGATGGCTCCTGAGCACCTCCCAAACCAGCTCTTCACACACATCACTGCAAGGGCTTACTTGACCATAACCTTTTGGCTCAGACTTTTGGAGCTTTTTTACCTGTCAGGCTTGGGAAAGCATTGTTAAACAGTATCTTTGTTCCTGTTCTAGGTTCCTTCATTAAGACATCCAGGATCCTCAAAGCCCAATTATTCTTTAGTAGAGGATGAAGCCACATTTACATCCCAACAGCTTGCATTGGTACAAACCAAACAAGAGCCAAATTAACACTCATTAAACAGTGGTAGGAACTCACTGAAGGCTGGATGGTGTCTTCTGACCACCCCCAGGATACCAGACACTTTTCCAAATGCAAAAATTGTGGAGATTTCACATCACTTTCCATTTATAACTAAGTTCTTAAATTCCTCACCCTCCTCCTTGAGGATCACATGAAAGCAGGTGGCCTTGCCTTGATTTATGAGGTTACAATGAGAGAAAAGGAAATTAACACCAATTTAAGAGTATTAGCTCCTTATTACAAGCACCACAGATCATTTCTTACTCCACAATTTGTGGACAAATAAAAGCTTCCTTGACTGCTACTCTGAAAGAGCAGAAGTAGAAAGTCCTTCCCTGGGACAGACTGACAGAACTGAGGAGCACCAGGGGTACAGAGAGACCTCCCTGCTGTGCTCAGAATTGGGCTGACACTGGGAGGACTCTGGGAGTGACTCCAGCTTTCCATGTAACTGAGAACACAGCAGCTGAAGGCTGGAGCCAGCTCTGGACACATCTTTTCTCACCCTGTATCTTAAATTCCCAGTTTAGGCAAATGAGGTTATAATGTAATCACTGGTTCAGCACCAGCCTCCAGGACCTGGATTTGTTTCTCACATCAGGAAGTGAGAACAGACAAGTTATTGCTTTTAGTGCATGTGTTAAATTAGTCTGGTTGATCAATTACTCCTTCCTTCCACATACGAAGATGCTGTAAGAGCTACATTAGGTTTGAAATGTGGAATGGATTATGCTACATATTTGTGCAGCAGATTTTCATTCTTTCAACATCTGAGTCAAGATGTGCCCAGCCTGTGACATTCACATGTTTGGTGTCACTGCCCTCAACTCTGATATATCAAACAGATCATATCCACACACAGCAAAAAATGGGAATCAGTTGGTGAGTTTTAAATTAATGAAGAAGAAATTCCTGAGTCTGTATTAAAAACCATCTCTGATTTTTTTTTTTCTCAAGAATCAGATTCCTCCTCCTCTTCCTCCTCCTCTTTATCATCCTGAAGACTGAGGTGTAACTCGGTTTGATTGATAGCAGCCTCATTGTCCATCTGCCCAAGAGTCTGTCATGAGAAAAGAACTGATTACCAAACCCAGAACAGATACCAAATGCTCCATTTTCAAATCACTGGTAAAAGCTGTGCAGTCGCTGTTAATTAAAGATCTCAGAGCAGGAACTGCTGACTGAGAGCCCATTACAGCAACAAGTCCCTGATCTGCATGGGAAAGCTGCACCTGGCTCAGGCTGACCCCGTATTGAGTGAAAAGCTGCAGCAGCTGTGCCTCCACCCCCACCATCAGTGCTACCTCAGTGTCACAAGTATTAGACAAAACATTAAATAAATGGTGAACTGAAGCTACACCAAACAGGGATTTCCCAACCCCCCCTGGAAACACTGTGCTGCTTTTGGAATGGGAAAGGTGAAACCATTGAAACAAACCAGCAACAAAACACATTTTACAGCTGAGCTTTGCTGTGATGAAAAGCATAAACGAGGAACTGCACAGGAAAACCACGCACAGCCCAGCTCTGCTCATACTGACACCCAGCCGTGGGGCCCCCTCCCCACCCCAGGGACCCCCATACCTGCTGAGTGTCCTCGGCCAGGGCTGACAGGGGGACAGGGACGTTCTCCTCGCGGGACCTGATCATGGACTGCAGCGCCAGCTCCTCCACCTGCAGGGAGCGGCACTGATCACTCCTGGCACTCCATTAAGACATCAGACCTGCCAACCCTGGCACGCAGCCTGGGTTATCTAATTCAACAATTTTGACTCAAAATTTTGGGGTTTTTTACCCGTCAGTCTTGGAAAAGCTTTGTTAAATCTTCTGCAATTCTGTTCTAAGCTCCTTTATTAGAGTACCCATGAGCTCTCAAACCCCAGCAGTCTTTAGCTGCACTACCTCAAACTACCCCTTCTCCATCCATCAGCTAAGACAAACCATACGCTCACATTTACCTCTTAGAGGTGTATCCTACATACTCACAAATACATTTACCTCTTAATGTATATAGAGACTCACAATTACCGGTACCTCTTTAAAGACATAGCGTACATACACTCACATTTATCTCTTAACGTATTCTATAGGCATCACCATTACATTTACCTCTCAGAGCTGTACCCTACCTCTCAGAGCCCCGCAGATGGATCGCACTTTCACAGAACACCTGAAACCCCGCAGCAATTCCCTGCTCTCCCTTTCTCTGAACCAAACCGGCGGAGGGCCCGTCCCGTGGTGGAGCGCGGCCGCGGAGCGCGGGCACGGCCGAGGGGCAGNCCCCGCCGGCGGGGAGGAACCGCCCCGCCCCGTGACGTCACAGACCGCCCCGCCTGACGTCACACCCAAGCCACTACAGCGCGCGGCAGTCGCCACCCCGCGGCCACTGCCGGTCACAGCAGCCGCGGCCCCGGCAGTGGAATCGCGCACTCCCGGCTCCCGCGGGCTCGGCCACACCTCCCTCCTCTCCGCGGAAGTGTTTCCGTTTGAAGGCCTGGCTCAGACACCCACACCCGACACGGCTTTCTCTGTTCCAACAGCGTTTATTAGGGACAAACCCCGGGCACAGCCCCCACGAGGACCCCGCGGCAGCACTGCCGTGGTTACGCCTCAGCCTTGGCCTTCGCCGCGGGCTTGGCTGCCTTGGCTGTCTTGGCCTTCTTGGCAGCTGGCTCTGCCTTGGGTGCAGCCGGGGCCTTGGCTGCCAGCTTGGCCTGGGCCTTGGCTTTCTTCTCTTCCTTCAGTTTGTGCTAAAACAGACACAAAGAGATCGTCAATCAGTGCAACATCTGAATGACCAGACCCAGCCCTGCCCGTCTCACTCACGTTCTGGGCGTGCCGCAGGATGGTGTTGCGCCGCATGGTTTTGGCGTACGGGTTCAACTTGATCATGATTCTCAGGTTCTTCAGTGGATTCTTCTTCAGGACCCTGCGCTGAATCTTCTTCCTGAAAAGCACAGACATGTTGTATCATTAGCATATTTCACAATACCAGTTCTGCTAAATTATCCCTGAAATCAGGACAAATGCAATTCCTTGTGTTTATACCCAGAAATTAAGAAAGCACAGCCCACAATAGATTTCAAACTTCTTTCAAACAAAGCCTTTGTTCATTAAATAAAGTCACTTACTTTGGAGCACGCAGGGCCTTCTGGATTTCCTGGCTTCTCATGATTCTTCCAATATCTGTATTGGTCATCTTGTGCATTGGCAAGCTGCAAAACCAACGTTCAAAGTGTGAGTGATAAAACCACAGCTAATTCAACAAATCCAGGCATTTATGAGCCAAGTCCCAGTATCCCTTTCCCTGGGAAAGAGGGGGCTGCTCTCCCAGGGCTGGCTGCACTCACTTGTAGTCGCTCTTGAGCGTGGCAGCCTTGCGCCAGGTGCCGTACAGATCGTCCAGCTTGCGGAAGGCGCTCTCTGTCCAGATGCAGAAACGCCCCACGTGGCCCCCAGGAGCGAGGCGCAGCAAGTTCAGCTTGTTCACGTTGAGCAGAGTGATTCCTGCAGGAAACCAGGCAAGGTAATCCCTTCAGTTTGTAATTGAAATTGAGGAATGTGAGACTAAGCAATAGACAAGATGCAGAAATAGATTGGGGATCTTGGGCTTTGACACTACAGAGCTACACACAGCTCTGGTATGAAAATCTATTGAATTTTTAAATAAATAATAATGATTATCAGCCTTTTTCCAGTGGCAAACTTGGCAGCTGCATTTTTAACTGCCCCAAACACAGTTCAGGGTTGGGAACAGCTAAAACATTTGTCACAAACACCCTCAGTATCACCAGAACGGGTTCTTAGAAAGAACATATCGGCTACTGCAGCAAGTCAGAACTTCCACACAATCATGTGTTTCAGAAACACGGACCAATGAAGTGGAATCTCATCATTCCAGGCAGTTTCCCAACAAAAGAGCGAGCGTGTCCCAAGGCAGTTACCTGGGATATTCCGGAAAGCTCTGATGATGCCGTTGTCCTCGTTGTAGATGATGCAGGGTCCCCTGCGCTGGATGCGGCGGCGATTCCTCATCTTGCCCTTCCCGGCGCGCATGCGCTGGGAGGCGTAAACCTGGGCAAAGGAGAAACTGTGAATATCCCAACAGCCCAAAGCCCACCTGGGAGACACAATGAACTGCTTCAGTCAGAACTTCACCATCATCACTGCGGATCTGCAACACGGACCAGTGAGAAGTTCATCATTCTTGAGAGTCAAAATATAGAACTATTTGGAATTCTTACTCTATTTGAATAGCAGAGTCAAATCATCTGTGTTTTGCCCTTAAGATCACACCTTCCCAATTCACCTTTTTGATGTCATTCCAGGCTTTAAGCTTCTTCAGGAGGAGAACAGCTTCCTTAGTTTTCTTGTAGCCCTCAACCTTGTCCTCAACAACCAGAGGAAGTTCTGGAATCTCCTCAATGCGGTGGCCTAGAGAGGATTTCACAAGACACCATGTTGCTCACTGATCTTGGCTGGATCCATTCTTCATGGTTATTGCTTTGTATATGCATAAATGATCCATGATAAATTAAATACAGCATAGAAATTAATGAAATAAAGTCAGGCACAGTAACCACAGAAGTTTCAGTGGAGTCCTACTGGTCTGTCTCACACAGGACTTTGTGTACCTAAATATTGAGCAAATCTTTGCCTCCATGAACAGAAATCAAACCACACTGTACGACTCCATTTAAGTCACCACAAAGTAACCAATATGGGGTCAGACAAACAATTCCAGAGCCAGAATTCCCACCTTTAGACATGACCAGAGCTGGGAGGGCAGAGGCAGCCAGAGCAGAACAGATGGCATAACGCTTCTGCATGATGTTCACTCTGCGGTGCCAGCGCCGCCAGGTCTTGGTGGGGGCGAACATGCGGCCACCACGACACATCTGGGAGCTGCAGTTAAGAACAACTTTTTGTTGTTTTAGATCCTTCTTATCCCAAAGAGTCTCTTTATTGCTTGCTCAGCATTAATGGGTCGTCAACCACCCGTGCCAGGACTCTGACAGCAGGCAACTGTCCCTGGGCACAGGGTAAGGCGCAAATTACGACATCATGGCAAGACAGAATGGGTCACGCGGTTTGAGAGTGGGAATCACATCAAATCAAGTCTGAGCTGCAGCCATTACCTCAAGAAGAAGATTCCAACCCACATTTAGATAATTAAACACTTTTCTGCTGGCTGAGTTCAGCGCCCCTGAAGCCAGCACAGCCATGGAAGGATACATTGCCAAAGGCACCCTGGCCAGAGCGGTGAGTGCCACCACCCCGGACTCGTGGGATTCGAGCAACAGCTCTCCCAGTACCCCATGATTCGGCACTGGTCTGGTGACCTGCAACAGAGAGAGGTTCATTTAGAGAGTGACATCACCACGATTCTCCCAAAGCCAGAGGGATGCAGAGTTCAGGGCACCAATCAGAACTTCCACACAATCATGTGTTTCAGAAACACGGACCAATGAAGTGGAATCTCATCATTTCAGCAAATCACATTTTGAAAACTTAAGGAAAACTTAATCCTAGTGTATTAATGTACTTGATTCTGACCTAAGATCTTTAAGACACTCATTTTAAGCTTGATCCTGAATCTGGAGGTCTGACTTGGCATTTCTGTACTACCAAATTAAAATGTTTATGTGAAACTTAGAAATAAGGTTAAAAAGGTATCTTCCTAGCACAGATTTCTTGGGAAGGAAAAGTTATTTACACTAACAACAGAAGCAACTTCAACAAATGCCCATTTGCAGGAGCTGTTCCCTGGCAAATGCCTCAGGCAAGTCTCACTAGGTCAATGTGGAGCAGGGATTTTCACCTGAAACATTTTCAGACATTTTATGCTTTTCCTGCAAAGAATCAAGACTCCACCTGAGGACCTTGGCACTGTGATACTTTCAGCAATACGCACTTCAGGCAAGACCCCAGGGCATCCCAAAACAACACCTTGATGCTTCTCAGAATACAACCACTGTATTTCAAACTTTTCAGTATCAGACTGTTAAGAACCGGCCTTCCCTTCTATACAGAACCCCACTGCTAAGTGCTTCTCTTATCTCAGCTCCATTTCCAGGTGCACCCCGCTGTCCCCAGGTGCCAGGCTGTGCAGCCGTACCCGCGAGCTCGCTGACGGCGTAGGGCTGCCGGTTGTTCTTGCGCAGGTTGGTGTGCACGAAGTTCACCACGTCGGGCCGGATGGGCGCCTTGAACACCGCGGGCAGGGTCACGTTCTTGCCTGATGCCTCCCCCTTCTCGGAGTACACGGAGATCAGCGGCCGAGCGCAAGCCTGGGGAAGCACAAGCCTTTAAGTGCAGGTAAAGTAAACTTCTGTCACTGCGACTCCTCAAATATTGCTCAGAACGAAGGAGTCGTCAGCTCAGCAGTGCCAGCACGCTGACAGCAGGCAACTGTCACTGAGCACTGGATAAGACGCAAATTACGTCATCACGGCAATATTTCGTTCAAAGTTGTGCTCCACAGCACAATCTACACCCAGAAAACTTGAATTTTCAAGGCATTTCTAGAATTCAGCCTCTGGGCTCTATAATAAACCTCTTTGAAACTACTTCCCGTTTACTATCAAAAAACCATGGAAAACCTACCTGTGTTAACCAAAAACTTGTCATTTAAATCAGGAAATGCTGTAACCAACCTCTCTATTGCAATGACTGCAGCTCATCAAATGGTGTCGGAGGGAAGTGTGGACCTTCTGAACAATCTCTGGTGCTTTAAAATTTGTGCAGTGAAAAATTAAGCTGCTCTCAGCACCAGCTGGCTTTCAAAAGGCTGAAAGGATACCCCAAAAGAGCCAGAAGCTGAGCAGCACCCTTTTTAGTATTATACTATATTGGTTCTTAATTAATCTCACAGTAACAGTAAAGGAAAAGCATCTTCCTTCCCTTCTCCCTCTACAGTTCATTAAAATTAAAAAATACTTTAAAACTCAAAACTAACCAGCTAATAGCAATGGAAGGACCATCGGTGTATGTGACACTAGTCACGAGCAAGGCTCGGGTTCCTGCTGTTAACCCAGAGGCCCCAACACAAGCAACAAACCTGAGCAGGGTGAAGGCACCAGAGCACAATCCGAGCTGCATTGGCAAGAGAAGCTTCTCATTTGCAACCTAATTATAGACCACGGCCCCTTAAAGCCTGTTTTCCCACAAAAACTGGTTAAAAAGTATTTTTAGAAACCGTTCTTCCCACTCTAGATGGACGCAAACGCTTCCGTGGGGCCTGTTTTGCTTTAGATAATTCAAGAGAAAAGTACTAAGACCTGCCAGATGGCGATGGAGGCCTATCTCCCTTACTGCCCGAGGGAAGGAGGATTTCGGGTGGACCATGCCGAGATCCCGCCCGCGGCCTCGGCGGCCTCCTCAGCCCGGCCCGGCCCGGCTCGGTCTCCCACGGGCTCCACGCGGCCGCCGGGCACTGACGGGCCCA
>VZTN01005272.1:427445-611198 GCA_013400515.1 Erpornis zantholeuca | reverse complement strand
CCCTCCCCTCACAGATACGCGTAGCGCCGGGGGGCGGGAGGTTCAATTGTGGCGGGCGGCGATGGCGGCGGAGCGGCGGCGCCGGGCGGGCGGCGGCCTGAGCGGGCTCCTGCTCCGGTGGGGATTAGGGCTGTTCCCGGGGCTTAGCGGGCTCCTGCTTCGGTGGGGATGGGGGCTGTTCCTGGGGCTGTCCGGGCTCCTGCTCCGGTGGGTGTCGGGGTCACTGCCCGTGAGTCTCCGCTGCTCTGCTGAAGGATGTGTGGCCTCGGCTTGTGGGGAGCCTGCTGAGGCTCTGGTTGTAGCCTTGGAGTGTTTAGTGTATGTGGGTAATGTCGCTGTTTAATGAGGAATGCTGAGGGGGAAGGTCGTGCATCTCAACGTTTTTTTTCAGGATACTCGAAGAAGGAAAGGACAGTATCCCTGAACGTCCTTATCTCTATGAGGTAAAGTCATATAATGGTTTGGTGTGGAAGGGACCTTGCAGATTATCTCACCCCACCCCTTGTCATGGCTCGGGACACCTTCCACTGTCCCAGGGTGCTCCAAGCCCCGTCCAGCCTGGCCTTGGACACTGCCAGAGATCCCAGGGGTAGTCACAGCTTCTCTGGGCACTCTGTGCCAGGGCCTCCCCACCCTCACAGGAAGGAGTTCTTCCTAATTTCTAATCTAAAGCTACTCTGTCAGTGTGAAGCCATTCCGCCTTGTCCTGTCACTCCATACTCTTGTAAATAGTCTCTCTCCATCTTTCCTGTAGGCTCCCTTCAGGTATTGGAAGGCTGCAATTAGGTCATAAAAGGATGCAATAGGATTGGGAGATACTCCATGGAATTATTTGATTTTGCAATTTCTGGTATAAAAAAATGCCTAAATGCAATGTCTCTATACCATGTATTAAATAGTTTTGATTATTTTTCTTGCAGACTGATGTAGAGATCTCATTGGTCAGTGGCAGTTGCAAAAGTCCTGTTGAAAGATTTTGGAATGGAAGCAGTGCAATGTATATTTTGCAGAAAGCAGTAAGTGTGCATGGTAGAGGTTCATTTTCTTAAATGTAATTCAGACTTTTGAATTCTCCTCAGATTTTTTTCCACACACCTTGCAGTTTTTGACTTACCTACACATTTCTCTTAAAGACACCCAATGAAGAAAGTGACTCCATGGAGGAATCAAGAACAGATGATGCTGTTTATGCCCCTGAGCTTTTGCCAAAGGAGAGTCCTGGACCACTGCCTCTTTCTGTTGGAAGAGCAAAGTAAGTGTGAAAGCTTTCCCTCCCCTTTTGAGAGAGTTTTCTTTTGTAATTTTGTGTCTTTTTCTAATATTCAGAAGTTGTGTTTTCACTCCTCAAAATAAAATTGCTCATTAGTTTTTGAGGAGTTGTGACTGTTTTCCATCCTGCAAGAGGGCCTCCCTACTTTTAATGGCTAAAAGTGCTTAAAAAAGTAGATAAAATCCAGGCACTAGAAAAGCACTTCTGAGCTGTTGGGTTAATGGGATTCACTGTGTGTAGGTGAGCAAAAAAAATCACTAAGACTTCAGTGTTTGTTTTTTTGGTAAGACTTCTATTAGAAGCAGCCCTAAAAATCTGCTTTGGGTCTTTGGTGTTATTAGAATACTAATGCATGGTACGAAAATGTGATTTATCTAACTAATGTAGTCTTTTAATTAGCTTAAAATGTAAAATTCAATTATGAATTTAGAACTGTCAGTTTACATTAGTATATTGTGTTATTTGCTGGCTTCTTATTTTCTCCCTGTTCCTATTTCTAGGCAGTTGATTTCCTTGTACACGATGGTGCACAATCCAAACATGACCTACTGGGGGATAAGTGAGCAAGTTGTGCTTCCTCCCCTCTGGGTCAGGTGTGATGGTTCTGATCCTCAACACACCTGCTGGGTTGGAGCTGAGCCTCTCAAGGCTGGAAACAAAGTCACAGGGATCAATATCTACATGGTTTCATGTGATGGTAACGTGATCATGGTGCACAGAAAATTCAATGAGGAAGGCTAAAGAAGTGGGAATGCTGATGTCATGATGGTGTCTTTGTTCTTTGTGTGATACTGGCTTGGAAATGCTCTATATTCCTGGATTTAATGAACAAGAAAGGATTAAAATAAGAGAAAATATGTTTTTAACTAATGCTGTGTTGTGGAAATAGCTTTTTAATCTACTTAATGCACCTGTAGCTGTGCAGGCCTGCCTGGACTCAGGTGCAATAACACCAAATTTAAACTTCTGCCATTTGGCATCTTACACAACCACTGACTCATTCTAAACATTCATATATGTTCATACCAGCCCTTATAATCAATAGGAGAAATATAAGGAAAGTTCCTCCTTTCTCAAGAACAGCATGAGTCATGCTTCACCAAATGGAGTATTTGGGAATGAATTTGAAGTGCTAAATTTGAATTGTGTCAAATGGGGTTTTTTGAATCTCACTTTTTTCCTTTCCTAGGTCCTACAGCTGATACCCGTTTTGCAAACCTGGAAGAGCTGAAAAAGGAACATAAAATAAGACATCACTCATCTGTTGTAGGTTTTTATGCTCTATCATGGCTTCAATTTAAGCTTAAAAAAATATTTTGGGATTTCTGATGCTGGTTTGGGGAAGCTTTATAGATCTTCTATAGAAACTCACCTTAGTATGATTCTATACTATATCTGTCTGATTTCAAGTCATGTTTATAATGCATTTGTCTGGTATTAACTTTTTTTTGTGTGTTTGTGAAATGCTTTTAAAATGACTTTGACTGTGGCAGTTTTGTTGTTTTTATATTTGGAATCTGTTCTTTCTAGGTGACAACAAAAGGATTTGCTCGGTATGAGCTGATTACAGCTGCTGCAATGGAGGACACCATTGCAGAATCTGCAGGCAATGTCTATGTGGATATCACATGGAATGGTGTGGATAAAATTCTGGAGACTCCCCCACTGGTCCCTGCTGCCACCCTTGTAAGTCAGGATGGAAAAAACAAATAAACCCAAGCTCTTTTCACCACTTACATCATGAGTAGTGTCAAGCGTAGAAAATAGAAACAACACAGCCTGTTCACATTATAATTTATATAAGTCATGCAAACACACTTTTCACTAATGAAAATGTTAGGACACTTGATTTCTAAAGTTTGAAACTGAGGTAAACTTGTGGAACTTTCAGAATATTGCCCTGGAGTCGGGGGACCCCAGAAGTCCTGTGTTCCAGCTGTACCGAGAACTGCAGTTCCTCTTGGTGAGTACAGGGGAGAAATTCCAATTTTGCACTTGCATGGAGTGGGGATTTTATGTGGTAATAATTTGCTTTATTTAAAACTTCATCAGATGTTTCAAAGATTACTTCAAGTATTTATTTTAGCTGAAACTTTGAGTTCAGTTTTAGGAATCTTGAATGGAAAGAGGACAAATCATCCAGGAAATTCTGGAAATTTGTAACTCCTCGTTAGCTGTGCAGAGATTTCACTTCTTGGTGAAGTTATCTGTGAAATATGACACGTGCAGGACTCCCAAGAAGAACTGATTTCTGTTGTGATTTTCCTGCTGCCTTTAGGCTTTGGCTGAAGGTTTGAAGATGGGTGTGATTGAGTGGCCTGAGCCATCAGAGTCTGAATCAGCTCTTAAACTGGTCCAGGAATTTCTGACTGGTAATTGCTGCTTGTTCTATGGGATGGGAGGGGTGTAGCACTTCATAGGAATAAAAGGGAATTCCACATACAACTTTGAAAGCATTAGAGCTAGAAATGTTCATTTCTGTGCTGTAACCACTGCACAGAGTAGCTAAATAGGTTAATACATACATGTCATTTTTCTTTGTCCTAATATCATGGATCAAAGTAATAAAAATAAAAATTACTTTTTAAAAAGTCTTTTCAGACTGTATCCTTACCCACTAAAACCATTCTTAAATGAATAAATTCTATTATTAAGTGTATTTGTTAGTTATGATGTGCCTGGGGATTAATATGATTGGTTCAATGACACTTTTCATAGTGGTAGAACTTATTTCTTTTACTCTACTAGATTTAAAGAAGAAGTTGGATGGAGATTGTGTACCTGGAAACAAGAGTGAAAGAGAGGTGTGTGCAATTTCATTGTGGCTGCTTTGTCATTTCACTTCCCTCACAACTGTGGTTATTTCAGATTTTGACTATTTCATGTATGTTATTTATATGTGTAAATACATAGATGTTAAGGTGTAAAGAAAGATGGATCTCTTCCTTTCTGCTTCTGCTGTGTAAAAATAATGGGAGAAGGTCTGATTTCTTCCAGGAATTCTGACTTTTGTGGCATTGCATTCTATCACTAATTTGCTTTTCTTCCCTAATTTAGCCATTTGGGGCCAATTCAATAGTATCAGTTGAATATGTGTCTTATTTGTCTAGAGCTTTATGATATTGTAAAGCAGTAGGCAAATTCAAATGATAAAAAATGTGTTTGGTTATATTAAGATTTTTTTTTCCCTCTCAGCCTGCAAGGAAAGGTTTAGGTCTATTTTCTGTCAAGAGAGAAGCAGCATTTTGTTGATAATCTAAGAATATATTGATTTCTCTCTCAACAGAAATATTCTGTATCAGGATTACATGGAAGTACTTCTCTGTTCTGAGAATTTGTGTGTCTGGGCTTTGTCCTCCCAGGGCACTGCTGGGTACACAGACAATACCTGGCTGAGCTCTAAAGTCTCTTTGACAGTGGGTTTTGTTTCTTGGTCCAAGGCTAGCAGTTATCCAGTGTGATAATTCTGGAAAGAATTAAACTCACTTTTAAATAAAAATGTACTTCCAAGTTACCATGTGGTAGTTTCCCTGGAAAATGGAGAAAATTAGTGATGTACCCAGTTCTGATCTCTGGAGAAATTTAGAATTGGAAGGTTTTTGAATGTCAGGCACCATTTTTCATTGAAGACCAATAAATTCTTTCAGAAAATCAAGTGTGACACAGCTGCTGTGGACAGTTGTATAAAATCAATCTCTGGTGAGCGAGGAGACCTGGATTTTACTGAGCAATTATGGTGTAAAATGAAAGGTAAGTGAATTGTGCCCCTGGATTTCAGCCTTCTGATCATTTTGAAACTTGTTCTGATCATTTTGAAAAGTTGCTCCAGAGTTCTCACGAAATTCCTCTGTAAACAAGATGTGTTTTTATAACTGTCTGTCTTGTTTTCATTCATTCATGATTAAAAAGGTCTTTGATGGACTTGTGTCCGAACCAATGGAGTTGGATAGGAGAAGATCTCCCTATCCAATCCATGGGGTTTCAAAGTTTTGTATAAAAGCTGTGAAATATTAAACTTTGTGCTTTTTTTTCTATGCCACCTCCACCTGTGTGTGTGTGTGCTCATTTTGTGCTCTCCAGTGACATGCCCCATCTGTTTTCCTTTCATTTTCTTCTCTACCTGCTAGACAGTATTGCTTTCTCAGGGAAATTCATGTCTATTTCTGAGTTTTAAGAAGTCTTCAGCTCTTCAGAAAATTGGTAGCAGCAGTCTTTTTTCTAAGAGAGCTCATCTCAGGTATTTAGGATAATAGATTTTCTTAAAACCTTCCAGTGGCAGACCAGCATCTAACAGGAGATAATTTCATTTTATTTGACTGCAAAAGGAACTAAGCTATTGGTGGTTGCTCTAAAACAAAACCCATCTTCTCAAAACCAGAGAACCTTGTAATTCTTTTTTCTCTAGATCTGAAGGACAATTTTCAGTGTATGTAGAGTTCAGTGGTCTCTGTTGATCATTGGTTTTTTAGAGTAACCTTTTTTAAAGTCATCATATGATAAAGCTGCCTAAAAGCAGTGCAGTCTCTAATTTCAGCTCTCATTCTTTAACTGAGGGGATTTGCTCTTGCCAAGGGTGTGTTGGCCTATTGTTATTGACTTAACAACTAGAGAAAGAACCTGGATTGATAATTAAAATATTGTGTTTTTTTTTTTTTTCCCAGGTGTCAGTTCCTATCAGGAGTTAATAGATTGTTTCACACTGGTCATAAAATCCCTGGAACTTGGTGAGATACAGCCATGGGTAAGTATTTGTATTTCACAATAGATATTACAATATGGGATAATTTCAAGTAAAATAAAGTTCTTGTCCCTTCACTCCCCCTCATTTGTATTGTTTTTAAATTGCTCTCACATGTCCCAGTTTGTTTCCCTGGTGTTGAACTTCTGAACAATGTTTATGATGTTTCATGAACAATTACATCACAAGAAGACTTCTTTCATTTTTAGATTCATCAAGGGAGTAGCAGTTTCTTAAGTCAATTGATTCAACAGTCCTATCATGGAAAGATGGAGGACGTTCCCCTCAGTGACATCACTCCCATTCAGATGCTCCTGGAGATTGGCTTGGAGAAGTTGAAGAAGGATTATGTGAGTTTTTTCATAGGTGAGCCTGGCACTTGGTAACAAGACTAGAAATTCAAGAGAAAAGCTCTTCCAAGCAGGAAATAAAGAACTTTTTTGGTAACCTCAATCTCTCTTCCTTCCTATCTGCTGAAGTGAAGTTTCCAGCTTCCTTAAAATGGAAATGTTGAGCTTTTAAATTTCAAAATTTAAAAAACTAATTTGTTTCAAAAGAACTTAGAGCTTTGTGTTTTACCATTGTTGTTATGCCTTCATTTCTTTTTTTTTGTGCTGTCATCCTGTTTTCATTCTTTGTTTAATTTGCTTTTTTATTTTCACTACATTTTTAAACTTGCATGTCCTTAGGAGGAAGGGTGCCTCAAAGTACATGGTGGCTTTCTTCTTTGTGCAGCCTTGGTGATAAATAAAATCATGCCTTGTCCATGCCACTTTACAGGGCTTTTCTTGTTTGGAATGAATGATCGTGTCAATAAATAACTTTATTTCTCCTATTCATTTTACAGGCCAGGAACTTGCAACAGTAACCTACTTGGTGAGTTGCTTTATTTTTGTTTTGAAACTCTGAAAGCATTTAGAAAGTGGAGCGTGCTTAGCTGATGGTGGGATCCAAATAATGTAAGATGAGAAATTGAATTCCAGGTGAAGCTGGAACAACACACTGCAGAAATGTCATTGTTTTGTTTCCTTATTCATAGATAATTCCCTTGATATCTGATCTGGGTCACTGTCAAGGCAGGGAACCTTTTTCACACTTTGGGACTTTGTTCTGAGTCTTCTGTGTCACTCTAAAACTTTTGGCTTCTCCAAAGAAGCAGGAAGATGATTTTGTTTACTGAGGGTGTGTTGTGTGTCTGTAGAAATGGAGTGCTCAGGTAAGAGCAGAAGCTCTTTGCTTTTCCAGGATTACTTCATTTCCACATCAGTGGATCTCCAAGAACAAGTCCATCGTGTTCAAAAGCTTCACCATATGCTGGAAATAATGGTCAGCTGTACAGGCATACTCCAGTTCAGACATGAGAACCTCTTCCCTTTGACACAGTAATTACTTCATTTTTACTTTTGCTCTTTAAATGACAATAGCAAATAGAGTTTGTTCGACAGTTTAAAGAAACACTTTAATCCTGATGATAGTGAGACTGCAGGAGCAGCTGGATCTTCCTGCCAAATTTTACTGTGTGACTAAAACTGAAAACTAAAGGAAATAATAAAATATGAGAGTATAGTTAATTTTGCACAAGGTTTATGCTCTGTTGTACAAGCATTTCTTTAAAGAAAGTAACTTGATATCTCTTGTAGGATTTGCATGCAATATTACAAGGAGAACCCTCTGAATGAGAAGCATGTGTTTCAGCTGCCCATCAGACCAGCTCTTGTGAAGAAATTCTATCAAAAGTAAGAGAAACTTCAGTGTTTGTAGCATAAAATTCAGATGTGACTGAATATGTGACTCAATTTTGATGTTTTTTGATTATCCTCTCAGCAATAACCCTGAAATCTGGAAGGTGGAGATGAGCAGTGGGCATGGACAGAAGGAGGTTAAGACAACGTGGCAAGTCAGTACCACTGCTCTAGTTGAACATGGGACAGTAAACAATTCAGGTGGGGAATGCTGGTGGTGAAATGAAATAATCAAAGTGCAAACTTCAAACAAATTCAGTTTTTATCCTGAATTCAGTGGGTCTGAGCTTTATATTAATGTTTAGCAAAAGGAAAATGGTATTTTGCTTTCTATTAAAGAGTGAGGTGGTATTTATAAAATTTAAGATATTCAGAAACTGGTGACTTTTTGCCTTCTCACCTTGGCTCAGTTATATTTTTAGAGTTAAAATGACAGAATAGTTCCAAGTATGAGATGATTGATATCCACAAAATCTTGCATCTTATTTCTGAAATGTTTGCCAATGAATCTGAGAAGAGTTTTGAAGAGAAATTTCCCTGTTGTTAATGCTGGTCTCTAGTCAGAGAGGGTGCTGAGGGGAGGAGACCTGCCTTGCTGCCAGCAAATGTAGATCAAGTGGAAAAGCATCAGAATGGGCAAGAATTCAGCAGAGAGACTGGTATAGAAATGATTTGCTTTTTTTGGGATGAGGTTTGCTTTGAGGATTTGGTAAATCTTTCATTCTTGATCTTTGTCATGAAGTGCTTGAGTAAAACTGCAGCTTTGAAAACAGCTCTTGAAGCTGCTCCATGAACTAATCTCTACCATTTCTAACAGGAGTGGCTAATCCCAACTTTTTCCTTTGTCCTTGCAGGTCTCTTCTCTGACTCCACAGTAAATGGAAGCAGTGAAGAATGCCTGTACTTTATTACAGTGACTCAGTGCAGTCAGGTGCAGTTCACATAAATCAGTGTTACTGAGCAGGTAGGACAGCAAAGGTACAGAAAGGAGGAAAATTCAGTGTTTTCTGTCCCAACAGAACTTTTAGAAACACTCTGGGCTTCAAACAGTTCATCTTTATCAATTTATTTGCTTTATTACACTTAGGTGGGACCTCCACAGCCACAATTCACCTGTAGGCACCTCATTTGTTAATAACTGTACCATATAAATATTTTGTAAATACAGTGCATATTTTTCATATATTGACAAGCATTCAATAAAGTTGTGCACTTTGGGGTTTTTTATTTTATCTTTGATCATTAAGAATGCAATTAGACAAAGTGTGAATTATCTTAACCAAAAAAACCCAGCAGTATTGTCATGGTCTTCTGGCAGCAAGTGATGCTTCATTGTTGTGAAGGACTTGGAAAGCTCTTTACCCAGGGCCTTGGGATCTTCAGCCACTTTGGGTTCCTTTGTCCCTGAATCTAAATTTTGGAGTATTCTTGGATATACTTCTCTCTCCTCTTCAAATTATTTGATTCCTTCAATGTGAAGTGAGTTATTTTAGCAGTGTTCTCGTATGTTTTGCATAATTTTTTGAGAAAAAAATCAATATAATTGTCTGGGTATAATCATTTAAATATGTTGGCAGTTGCCTGTGTTATGTTGATTAGTCAGTGAGGTAACATTTTGGTGGTCTAATTGAAACAATTCCATAATTTTGTACATGCTGACTAAATAATTTGAGACAGAAATATTTTGCATTAAAAACTTAACTGTTGGTAAGTAAGAATAAGGAAAACCCCAATATTCATGCTGTTAAAAACTTTAAATTATAGATTATTATTACAAATTTCTATCATTTCTAGTTTCAAGCACAGCAGCCCAGTACAGCCAGCTGTGTTCTGGGACCAAGTTTTTATAGTACTTGTTTCTACCTGCAGTAGAAGAGAATTTAAGGTGGAATATTACATTTTGGAAGTACTTGGATTACTTATAATCTACATTTTTGTGTGTAATATATTATGAAGTTGTATAAGGTAAGACTAGTTCCTGTAAACCAAACTGGAGAGATGTGGTTTAAATCTGATTTAGAAGTTGTCGTCTTGGTTTACTCACTTCAAACAACTCTTCTCCACACCTAAACACCAAGGTATATATTATCCTAACTTTGAGACATGACTAAGTTCATATTTAAGAATGCTCTTGGAATATTTAAGTCCTTTTATATTTTAAAATCATGTGTCTGTCTTTCTTCAAATAGCAACTACACAGTAATCAAAATTCTGTTGATGAACAGACTGAAATCAGAATTTGCAAGCAGCTTTTAATCACTTGAAATTTGTACTGTCAAGATTTGAATCACTTTAATCTTAACTATTTTTCTGGTGAACAAAACATGTCAGTTTCCAAAATAATAAGGATTGGAAAATCTCCTACTTAGAATTGGTGGAAAGTAATGTGGAAAGAGAATTTATTTTGGATTTTGGTGAAACCAAAAGGATGTTTTGGGAATTGAGTAGAAAAATTATAAAAGCTCTAGGTGGAGTGGCAAATAATAATGAATATAAATAATATTCATTACAGGGGTATAAAAAGAGGCATCTGTGGTAAATTTTAACTACTCAAATAAAACAGTTGCAGCTTTTGGCAAATGAAGATGTGTGCAAACATCAATTTTAGCTGTGGTTTCGAAGGTAGAATATGAGGAGGACAATACTGATGAGGATGCAGAGTGTGAAAACTGCAGGAAGAACAATCTCTGTCACCATTTCCATGTGAGTAATCAGGGAATCTAAAATTTGAGAAATGAGTAATATGTAAGAGATTTAATCCTCTGGAGTACAGTCATACCTAACTTAGAGTTAACATAAAGATTTTTTTGAACATAAAAATGTTGACATTGGATAAACAGCAAAAAAGCAAACAGAATTTCCTAAGTCTGCCAAAGCTGGAGCAAATCCATGGTAGTTTTTCCTCTCTCTTTCTTTTTCAGTTAAATTTCTGAAGACATGTCAATGCTCAAAGGGCTGCAAAAATTGTGCTTGCTATGAATTAGCTGCAGTGCATGAGCAGTATTTTACTGCTCTTTTGACTTTTTGACCCCACCCCAAGGGGAAATGGTAGAAAAGAAAATTGTTCAAGAGAAATCCTTGGGAAGCACTTTAGCCTTTTTTTGATTGTTCTGTAGATGGTTGAAAAAATAAATGGGTTTTATTTTGTAGAACTTTATTCCACTGAAAAGCCTGGAAGAGTTCAGTAAACCAAGTTCATTCACACTGAAGGTGACTTGGAAGGAGGCTGAGCAGGATAAACTTGGGCTGACTGCTGGCATGTTTGCTACCATGTGGAATTTATCTCATCCACTTGTAAGAATCTATAGTACTTGATCTTTCCTTAAAAAATTCCTACTTCAGGAATTGTGAAAGGTCCTGAATTACACCAGCAAGTTTTTAGGTGTTCTGGATCAGCCTGGCACTGTTGGAGCTGCAGGCAGAGTGTTCTGTGTCCTTGAGCAGCTGCTCCCAGTTGTGTTGGTGATGCTACCAGGAGCATCAGAGCCCAAACTTCATCTTAGGCCAGTCCTTAGCCCTTTTATTTATAGTTCCACTTTATGTAGAAGTCAAACATTTAGAGATTTTCTGTCTGTGTGGCTGTCTTGGTCTGTCTGGGTTTGGCTTGTGTTTAAGGCATTTAGCACTCTTGGTTTAAGGGGAATGCTGTCATCCACAACCTCAATCTTAAGTAGTAGTTCTTCAGTTCCTGTACTTCAGTAACATCCAAAACTGATCCATTTAGCTACAGTGATTTTAGTTGGAGACACTTATAGAGGTATTTATAATAATAATAATAAAATGCCACTAAATAAAGGCATTTTTCTTTAGAAGCTTGTTGTGCTTTTGGGGACAAAATGCCTTTTTGCCATATTGAGAGAACAAATTAATATCTGCAAATTAGAGAATCTGCTTTTATAGAATAAAAGAGAGCCATCATTACCTGCAGCAAGGTGTTGGTGTGTGGCAGAGCAGGTGTCCATGGCCCTCCGATGCCAGTTTTCCACCTGGGGAAGGGTGACAGTTCTGTTAGACTGCAGCATCCTCCTCCTTCCCAGCACCTTCCTCCCTGCCCCTCAACACTTGTCCCTACAATTAACTTGAAACTATTTTTTTCTACCAACACATGATTTTCTGCAAGCTTCTTTATCTCTTTGTGGGTTTTATTGCAGTGTATTTCTCAAATTGTTTAATAAAATTTTTAACAGCACTTAATACATTCCATGTTATTTTTCAGTAGGGTAGTACATATGTGAAGATTTCTGCCTAGAAATGTGACAGCACTGCTAAACAACTTCTGATTGAGAATTTTTGATGGCATCAGTAAGTCCAGGTAGAGTTTGTGGAATGCTTTGGAAACAGTAAATGAGGCTGTTCCCACTTTCAGTGTCTAAATATCTCTGTATTAAACAGATGCCTAATTTACAGAACCAAAGTGTCACTTCTGTACCATATTCAAACAAGGTGTTTCCTGAAATTCAGTGTGATATTTGCACATAAATCAAAGAAAAAGGAAAAAAGGTCAAAATTAGCAGCTGCCATCACCTCTCTTGGATTTGGGAATCCATTTGCACTGATGATCTTTTTATAGTAGTCCACAGATGCCTTTGGGTACCGTGGTTTGCTCTTGTTTTTGAAGTCAATGTGGTAAAGCCCAAATCTTTCAGAGAAGCCTTTGTTCCATTCAAATTTATCCAGCAGTGACCAGGCAGTGTAACCTTTGATGTTAACACCATCATTTAGAGCTGTGAACAGAACACAAATCTCTCTGGTAAAGGTGGGTTTTGTCCTTAAAATACAGTTATGTAAATGATTTGATTTATAGCAGGAAGAGATGGGCAGGACAGAAAAATGAAGTACAAAGTAATTTAATTTAGATTCTTTGAAATTATCTTTAGATTAGAGGTGCTAGAGGTCTATGGGCATGGTAATTTCTCCTTTCTAAAAGTGGCAACTGATGATCTATGGCAGTATAAAATCCCACGTAGGTTATTGTATTTATTAGTGTTAATATGTTTGCTTAAGTTGTCATTTTGGTGAAGATTTATTAGTCTGGTTTACTGTCCATTTTGACTTGTGAATATTTATTTCTCTATGATGTAAAGAACGAGTAACACTGCAAAAGTCAAATCCTAAACCACTGTTTTTAAGTGACCTTTCAGTATCTCGTTGATGTATCCCTTGAGGTATTGTATCCTCCACTCATCACACAGCTGAGGGCACTGCACAGTTTCAGACACTCCATTCTCTGTCACATAAATCAGGGGGTTCCCATACTGGGTCTGCAAACAGAAGTGTTTAGATTGATTCACATAAAATCATTTTATTTTGACAGAAAATGTGATTTAGCAAAGTGCGTTAGGAGCAATTTTCTAGATTTACTCGAGGTAAGAAAAATGTGTAGTAGGAATTTAACTGTGGGTTGATTTTAAAATAACTGAATTCTGTAGTTTTCTGAGCTGCAATTAAGGTGCTTTTTTTGACAAAGAAAATTGCCAATATGACAAAACAAATAGATGGAACTGTTGAAAATCTAAATCTAAACCAGTGTAAGTGCAGCTCCTGCAGCTTCTCCACCTAATCAGACATTTTGTTTGCTTCCTTTATAATTAAAGATCTGCTCTACTCACCTTAATGAAGTTGAGTAATCGTCTGAACCCCCAAGGCACAGAGTAGAGCCACTTAGGGCCTGGGGCTGGCCAGTTTGGGTCTACCAGTTCAGCCAGGTCATGGTCAGTGTGGTAACTGGCCACTTGAAGAAAGGGAAAGTTCTTCTGCAGAACATAACGAGTAGTAAAATGCCCTATGCCCAGGAAATCCGAGGTGCCTTTAATATAGGTTTTCTCTTGCACTGAGAAAGTTGGTAATCTTGATGTCCCCAGGCCCTGCTGGGCACTCTTCCTACCTATCAAAATAATTACAGGAAACACACTTCTGAGGAGCATGGAAATTGGTTTTCATTATCTCACCAAAAATAAATCATAGAATCATAAAATCCTGGATGGTTTGGGTTTGGGCTGGAAGGGACCTTTAAGATCATCTCATCGCACCCCCTGCCATGGGCAGAAACATCTTCTGCTATCCCAGGGTGCTCCAAGCTCCATCCATCCTGGACTTGGACACTTCCAGGGATCCAGGGGCAGCCATAGCTTCTCTGGGCAACTGTGCCAGGGCCAAATATGGTTTTCCTGAATTTAGTGCTAATGTCAAGGACACTTGAGCTTGATTGCTTTTTTTAAGATGAGAGAATCTTTCATTCTTTTGGTTTGGAGAAGTTGGGTACAGTATGTGGGGAAACTGATTTGAAGTGTCCTGGTGTGTCCTCAAACTGCTCAGGAGCCATGTCCAGCCTGGGGGCCTTCAGTTGCTTTGCTGTGTCTCCCCTGTGTCCTCACTTGACTAAAGCACATGTTGGCCAGGAGTTACTCCCTGGTAGTGTGTTGGAAGTGTGGATTTATTCATGTGTTAGTCAGTTACTGGGACTTACCTACATAATTCTTCATAACTTCTGGGTAGTCTCCTCTGTAAATGGGATTTGCAAACCATCCCAGGTGGAACTGGATGTACCTTTCAGCAGCATCTCTGTCTGTTTGGCTGTGTGGATCAACAGGTTCCCCCCAGCCACTCGTTAGGGAAATTCCAACCATCCCTTAAAACAAAGGGACAATTGTGCAGTTCTTTAAGCCCTTAATATAAACAGCAGCACAGTCACAGAATGAATCCTGATTACCTCTCTGCTCCCTGCGCCATGTGTTGTTGTAGGAGTGCCAAACCTTGGCATGAGTCTGTAAAAATAATGTACAAATAGAATAAATCATGCACATTTTCATCTCTTATGCCATGGGCACTATGGAAAGCTGGTGAGCACTTTTTGCACTGAGATCTCTCTGAAAATATAGCAGAATTTCTTTTGTGTTTATTACAGAAACTTTCATTTCACGTAAGACATCACAAAAGCCTTTATGCAAGATTCCTTTCCTAAACTGTGGGAGATTCACATGGAGGTGACACACAGCCCTCAGGACAGGGTTTCAAAGGGCTCTGCTCTTTGGATGTCTTTCTCTAATTTATTCAGGCAGAGGAAAGTTAATTTTTACCAGAGACTTCCTAAAGTCACTTGCAACATTCAGGTTCATTTCAACAGGCCAGGATGTTACTGCTTGTTTCTAGACTTAACATGGATATTTTCTTTGTTTCAAGCTGGTTGAAAAACTATAAGAGACATTTATAATATAAGGAAAATTCAAGTTGTTGCAACAATGTTAAATCAAGTACCTAACATTGGGACTGCCTTGGATTATGCACTGGATTAAAGGCAGATGATAATTTCGGAGTCCTAGCTGGAAACGACACTGGTGTGAAACTCTATTTCTGTTTAAAGAGTAAAATCTGATAAAAATCCTTAATTGACACATAATATCAAGCACTTATTCAGGAGGTTCTTTTACTTTAATGATGTGATGAGCAGCCTTGTAGGCGCCGCAGCCCCCGAGCTTCAGTCCTGGTGCGTGTTCTCCTGTCTCATAGCCTTTTTCAGCCACTGCCTGCAAACACACTGAGTCAGTCCTCTGGGCACCAGAGGCAGGGAATATGCTCCCTCCTATGGATCCCGTGCTCCCCTGCCTGGGCTGTCCCTCTCCAGTCCCCTTCTCCCTTCCCCTTGGCTCCCCCTTCCTCCCCTGCTGCCTGTTGGTACTGTGGGGTGGTTTGTTGGGAGCAGGATGCTGGTGAGGAGTGAACTGATGGGATGGGAAAGGGTAAATAACAGCTGCCTTTCTGATTCCTGGTGTCTCTCCAGCTGAGGAGTTTTCAAAAATTTCCTGAAATTTCAAGTCTTAAAACTTGATCCTTGTGCAAAATCTGCACACTGACATCTTTGGCCACAAAGATTAATGGTTTAAATCTTTCCCCTTCCCCCTCCCTCTCCCTTTTCTTAACCTACCCTCCTCCAGTGTCACTTCCACAGAATTTTGGGAACAGAACTGTGGAATCAGAGTGATTGGAAGGAAAGCCCTGATGATTTACCCAAGGATTGCTGAATGTAATCCAGTGTTTCACACGATCGCCAAACTTCTCAAAGCACAGATTTGCATAATCATTAAAATAATTTATCATGCTTATATTCTGCCAGCCACCATACTTTTCTTGGAGAACCTTTGGAAATAAAAATTTCAAGAGTCATTAATTGTACTTGAAGGTCAGCTGCTGCTTAAAAAAGTCTTCTATTTCTATTCATTCTATTTCCAGCTCAGAAAGATTTTTCAAAACTTCCATCCATATAAAATGCAAATGAATGGGAAATATTTACAAGTTCTTAAAATCACACAGACTTCTCTAATTTTTTTAAGTACTCTTAATTCTTAACCTTAGGAAATTATTTCTATCAGAAGCCTTTATTTCAGGTGTTTCACTAATTGAAATATTGGCTGACCTGTGGCAGATCCCAGTGGTAGAGGCTCACAATAGGGGTGATGTTGTTTTCCAGAAGACTGTTAATTGTATCATTGTAGAACTGTATTCCCTTCTCATTCAGCTGCTCAGCTGATGAAAAACACAAACAAGAATTACCTAGATTGGCTCCCAAATAACTTGAAGAACAGAAATCTAGAAGTATTGACCAAGGACTTTTACATTACAATGCTGGGAGCTCTGTAATGGTTAAACTCTGTTCTGCAGGCAAACAGAAATCTTTCTGACAGCAATGCTGAGCAGCTCTGGGTTACTCAGGAGTAAAATTCCTTACAGGTGAGAATATTGGTAAGAATGTGGTGAAGTTGTGCTTACCTTTGATGCCTGTGGGCATAATCCTTGGCCATGAGATAGACAAGAGGTAGTGATTCACCTTCAGCTCCTTCAGTAACTGAATGTCATCCTATGAGAAGAAAATCCAATTAACACATCCTGAGGCTGAGCAGAATAACTTCAGTTACTCATCTGTCTTAAATAATTCTGAATGCAGAAAATCTATTGAAGAGTTGCACAAAAGAGGATTCCATCTTATTTTCTGATCTTTGAGGTGAAAGCTCATTCTGTTTGAATCCTTTCTCTTTAACCACTTCTTTTTTGACAATCCAAAGAAGTCCTATAATGTTTTGTGTAATTGTGGAGACTCAATGTTTGCACTACAGAAAAGTGAGCTGAGGTTCTGCAACACAATTATATCAGAATTTGTAATGTGCATGTTCTGGAAAACAATAGAAGCCTGTAAATCTTCATCTCAAACATCTCAGTTTAGGCTCAAAAATGTAATTACTTGGATTTTCATTTTCTGTCTCATACTGGAATGAGAAAAACCCTTAAATTCCATTTGAATACATGTTCTTTTCATAAGAAATTGTACATCTTCAGTGTTAAATGAAATTAGAAATTGTATTTGAATGGTATTTGAGCCAATGCAAAAAGAATTCTGATGATTAAAGCAGAGTGCTTTGATGTAAAAAAGACCATGAAACTGGACATGTACAAACAAGTTTTAGAAAGTATTTCTAAATACAAACCCAGAGTAGTGAGTGCCCAAATCCTCTGTGTTAATCTCTTCTGGTGCCATAGCCCAGAGAGGCTCAGAATCCCAGCTTCTCTAAGGTATTTTTAAGGTGTTATTTCAAACTTCTGCTGGTTTGAGAGCTCAAATAAAACCTCTCCTGCGTTTTCCCATTTTAGGAGAGTAAGGCACAGTTTCTTTTCTCTTAGTTCTTCCTGAGATCTCTGGTTCTCCCTTGGACTTCATATATGTGGAGAAATCTCAGTGGAATATAACTTTTATTAAATTAGTCGCAGTTCCAATTATGTAACCCTGGCTTCTCACAGTAATTTGGATTCCTCTTGCTGTGCATCTGCCTTTCTTCCAGTGCAGTAATTTGAAAATTGGTTTTGATGGTATTAGGCTTGGAAGCATGTTGTGAACAGAGCTTCATTGATTATTTGTTTGTTATCCTTTCAAAAAATGGGGAACATTCAGACTGAATTTTAAAGCCTCTTAAAAATACACAGAAAATCTCATACATGCTCACACAAAAAAATGTTAATTTTATTTAATGCTCAAGTGTGTCTCTTGTATTTCTAACTAAGCATTCGGACTTCCTACAACAACTAGAATATTTCTTTGGACAAAAAAATCCTGAAAAGCTGAGATGTATTTGGGAAATACTGTGGTATGATTGGTTCTACGAGATTATAAGGAAAGAAGATTTTACTGTACTAATTAAAAATATCTGTCCTTGAATTCCTAAGTTAAATGAGCCTGTAGAGCAGCTAAAGCTGTTCCTTCAAAACAGAAAACCAGGATCATGGCATAGCCCCAGAACATTTGCAGAGGTGCAATTCATTCCTCTTACACAGTTACCTTAACTTTGTAGTAGCCATCGCACGCGGAATCTCCTGTCTCATTCCTAAACACTTTCCCTTTCGTGTGAGTGAAAGCATCCCAGATGCTTGGTCCTTTCCCATCCCTGTCCCAGGCCCCTTCGGTCTGGTAGGCAGAACTTCCAACACCCCATAAGAAACCTGCAGGTAAAAACAAGGGAGTAACTGAAATGTTTTCCTGCTAATTGGTCTTGGTGCTAAATGTTCATAGGAGAAAGGAACTGAAACTGAGGCACTGCTGGAGAGGCCATGATTTACTAGGTGAAAATGTATCTGTGCCTAAAAAGGGACTGAAAATGGGGAATAAACTGAAAGTGTCCTGTTCTGCTGCACTGAACAAGGAATCAAATCCCTTCATTTATTAAATCTGTAAAATCTGTATTGATAGTGTGGCAGAAATGTCTTACTGTAAAAAACAAACTAAGTTTTCACATCATTTCTTCCTGCTGGTTTATGGTGCTTTTAGCAACTACAAGTTTAGATGTTATATACAGAAATATTCTGGATTATTTTCCTATTGTTACACAAAATACCAATTTATAAATGACTTAAAAACTTGAGCATGAAAACAAATCGGTGCCTGTATCTTTCTAGTTTTGATTTTGCTTGGGTGAAATCTACTTAAATATGTGTGAAGAAATAATAAATTTCATAAGCCCATACTGAAGAATGGATTGGATAATACTGAACAGCTTGAAACAAACCCATCACAGTTATTTCACTCATTTCTTAAGTTACCTGCACATTTTTAGTTTATTTCATTAATTGTTGATAATTTATATAAAAGGAGAAGACTTCTCAGGTACGACTTGTTACACTGCCTTTTGATCAGGGAGATGTGGGCATGAACTAATAATCTGTGAGCCTTTCCTCTGTATTTCCTGTTTTCAGTGGCCCTGTGGAGTGCAGGGTTTTGTGGATCCCTCTATTCCCAGGACTAGATCCCGAAGGTGTTCCCGCATTCTGCAACAACCTCCATTTCTGGTTCTGCCATTTCCCTGCAAGGACAAGGAAAACCTTTGGGTTGCTTCCCTATGCAAACACAGGAGCAGATGTAGAACATTCCAACCCCCAAACCAAGCGGGGTTGGAAGGTACCAGCTGGAAAAGTGCCGTAGTAGAAGGAGCCTGGGTTGTTCTTGGTCCATGGGAACTCCTCGGCTGCGCTCAGCCCCATCACTGCCACAAGCACAGCCCAGGAGCTCAGGGTGTCCCTTCTCATCCCTGCCCGCTGCTCTCTGCCTGGGCCCACCTGGGAAAACACAAGACCTCTGTCAGGTGTTGCTGTTCCACAAATGGGCTTGGGGGGGTCAAAAAGGAAAAGATTTTTTTCTGCTGGAAGGGAACTACTTTAATTGAAGGCTGAAAGCTTGGGCTGAGTGGAAGGTGCAGTAAAACTTCTGGCAGGGTGAGGAAAATGAAGGAAAAACAGGGTGAAAAATTATAATTATTAGAAGCTGCATGTTTTCTATAATGTTACTTATCTTTATTCTTTATCTCTTTGTTGGTATCTATTTTGTTTTGGATTTCAAACTGTCCCACAAATACCAGTAAGTAAAACCCTGCAAAGAGGGACAAGAAAGAAGCCATTATGCTGGTAGCATCTTCCCACCTAAATATGTCATGGCAATGAGCCCTGTGGAAGTTGAAAAGGAAAACTAATACTTGCAATTATTGCAGTTTTAATTAATTGCAACTTCTATCTTGATGGTGTTCCTCTTTTCCAGTCCCAGCATCAATTTTAAACTGACATCAAGTTAAGCTATTAGAGAGACCCATTTTAACTGCAGTAAATAAAGTTTCAGAAGGGCTTTTTAGAAAAGTACTATTTTCTCCAAATTGATACAGTCTCTGATGTGTTTTAGATTCCTGAGCATCTGTTGGTGAATTTGAAGATGGGGTTGGAACATGAGGAAAAGTAGAACAAAGACTTTATTTAAAATAATCCTGTTTTGCATTGGAGTACCTGTGCTGCTTTGCAGGTTTGGGTCCTGACCAAAATGAAACCCCCAATTTGGCAAAAGGCAGAGGACTGACCCCCTTTTCAGAACACATAGAAAATGTACAACCTCAGAGACTTCTTGTTTCTCTGTGTTCATTAATGATCATCCCATAACTCCTAATTAACACAGGAACTGCACAGCTGGCTTAGAAATGTAACTACTTCAGCATCAAAGGCTTTAGTCCTGGATTAAAAACATCTCCACCTCTGCATTCCAAATGGAAACATTTAGATTGCAGGGGGAAAAAAGTTTGTAGCAGACTACAAACATTTTAAATCAGGTCTAAATACTCTAGAATTGCTTTTCTTTTGAATATAAAAGCTTGCAAATACATGTGATTTTAACTTAAACATTGACAGTCAAATGTAGCTCTCTGGCTTAGTACATTTAAATTTAGCATTGCCCTTCATCTTCTCATTAGCACTGACCAACAGTCCCAGGGAAAGAAGCCAGGAGAGCAGGAACTGTTCCATGGGGTCTGTCCCTGGTTTCTGCAGCTCAGGCACTGCCCCAGGGCACTAGGGCTGTGTGGTTTTTCAGGATGCTCCTAATTCCCTTCCAGAGTCAGAGCAGAACATTGTAGGGTGTTTGTTATGGTTTTAGACATTTGTAACTTACCTGATTCAAATTTTGGGAGCTATGAACTCATTTGGAGTTAGAGATAATGAAACAAAATCAATATCTTTTTCACTTTGGCTTGGTTATTCTTAGTAGAATTAGAAACTATTTCAGTACCTCAAGAACTGCTCAAGCACAATAAAATACTTTATGATTTTACAGCACCCTGAATTGAATAGAACAAACTAATGCACGGTCTGTTGTGAAATATTCAATCAATTACTTTTCAAATTCATAGAAGCATTTTAGAACACTTCATTGCTCTGGTTTTCTGGCATGTACCTTTACAAACACAGCAGAAGAAACAGCTTTTCAAAAAGTGCAAAAAGATTTATTAAGTTCAGACTGTAAAGATGGTAAAACCCTTTTCACCCTTTTCTTCTGGCACCTGTGATCCCTTCTGCCCTGATTATAGCTGGAGTTATTTTAATTTCCCCCCATTCCTGCCTTACCTGGTGTTCTCCACAACAGATCTGTCCTATCTGGGAGATTCCTCTGAACTGCCACAAACCTACTAGGGCATTCAGAATAAATTTACTTTCCCAGAATAATTGGATGGAATTAATCCAGCCTTTCACAAAACCTCGGGAGAAACATCTAGTTGCAAACAGCATTTTGTTCACTTACAGTCAAAACAAAAAAGAACAATCCTTTTGTATCCACAGTCAATGCTGCAGGACGAGCTTTAGCTTAACCACAGGAATCTGTTAGCAATGAGGATTTTCCTTTGTAAGCAAAATTAGCTTTGCACTCATCCATACATTCATACAGAACTGGCTCTTGAACAGGGTGTGTGGAGGTATTTTTCATTGGGAATTGTAGTGATGGGCCAAGGATGAGTTCAAACTGAAAGAGGGGAAATGTAGGTGAGATATGTGGAAGGAATTGTTCCCTGGGAGGGTGGTGAGCCCTGGCACAGGGTGCCCAGAGAAGCTGTGGCTGCTCCTGGATCCCTGGCAGTGTTCAAGGCCAGGTTGGATGCGGCTTGGAGCACCCCTGGGACAGTGGAAGGTGTCCCTGCCCATGGTAGGAGGTGGAGTCAGATAATCTCTGATGTCCCTTCCAACTCAAACCACTCTGGGATTCCGAATTCCGTGATTTTCTCTTGGTGCGAATCTATGTATCCTAAATGGTGTTTGGCAGGGAGAACTCGGTGACAGATTTTGTGAGCCCAAGAGCTTTGTTTTTACATGGCATCATTTAAAATCAGATCATTAAGATGCAGGCTTGAAAAATAACATGCTTTTCCTTATCTTTCTAGAGGAATTCCTTATGGTGATGTCTTTGTGGAAAAAACGACTTTCCCAGTCTGGATGTTCAGCTCAAGATACAACTCCTCATTTCTTTCAGTTCTGGAGTTACCATTCAGCCCCTCTCACAGATAATGTGCATTGAAAAGGCCATGAAAGGAGGTAACAAGTGCTGGGCTGAAAATGTAGTTTCAGACATCTCTGCTCACCTGGCTCTCAGGTGAGAAGACCTTTCTGTGACAAGGGAGAGGGGGAAGAGCCTGGAGGTCACAGCTGCCCCTGTGCCAGAGGCCTGAGCCAGGGCAGAGGGAGGCTCTGAGCACTGAATACAACAAGGTGTGGGAGCCTTTCCCACAGCCACGCTGAGGAAAGGGATCCCTGAGCAAGGGGAGCCTGCAGGGGCAGCAGGAACGGCTCAGCTCAGTTGGCTTTTGATGGTGGGGGATTTCCTCCTTCCTGCTGTGCACCCCCGGAGCTGCAGGACACTCTGGGTAGGTGTCTCCTGCCTGGAACCTGTTATCCTGTGCTTTTGCAGCTGTACGGTTTGTAAACAAACTCCTCTTTATTCCTTTGGCTACTCAGTTTTGTCTTTTTTTGGCCATTTTTCTTTTCCCGAGCAGTGCTGGTGCCCTCGCGTGGCCAATTTCGTAACTGAAAATGTTGCCTGGTGGCATAAAATAAAGAACAACATTGCAGTTCTTACAAAGCCTCTGATCTGAGAAGCAAAAAGTGCATTGGAATGAGAGCAGGAATATCACCAGGAGCTCCTTGTTCATCCCTGCAGGTCTCTCAGTACACTTGCCTGCCCTCCTGCTCCTCGGGAGGGACCATTTTCAGGGACAGGGAACGATCCCAAAAAATCTGGCAGCTCCTACAGTTGTGCTGCACACAAAGGGCAGTGCTGTATAGGCAGGTCAGCCTGCTGCAGGGGACTTGGGTGCTGAAGGCACGTTTTTGTCACTTTTTTGGCATTTGGCACATTTTATCTCCTGCAGAACCGGGTAGGGCAGCGAACCAGAGTCACCATGGCACTGAACGATGCCAGAGTTGTCATGATTAAGGGTGGGCATTACTCATTCCTTGTTAAATCATAATTGCACCTAAAACCAGCACAAGAACAAAGGCTTTGGCGTGTTAGGAGAGGCTGGGACTCTTCAGAGGGTTGGCAAGGGGAGCAGACTGACAGATCACCCTTCCTTCTATGTGAGAAGCTGGATGGATCTCACACTGGGAGCTTGGATCAGGCCAGGACTGAGCTCAGAGCTCTTGTCTGGCTGCTTGGTGCCATATTTATAAGTCAGGCTGCTGCTTTAGGGCACAACTAAAGTCACTTGGTGAATTGTTACTGACTCAGTGGTCAGGAGGAGCCAGCCCTTGGTGTGCATGAAAACACAATTCTTTCCAAGTGCATTTAACACGGGCTGCCAGGAACATGACACTGTTCCACTCTAAGTTGTGCTTGCATAGGTTTTCTTCTCTTAACGTAATTTTTCCTGTGATGTTGTTTCCCAGTTTCCTGCATAAAACCCCAACTTTAGAAAAAAAAATGAAAAATCATATTTACATTGTGACAGCTTGGTCATTTTTTCCTCTTGGAAAAGTTTTATTAGCAGCAGTTTTTAAAATGTGCCAGAAACACATCAAGGCTATAAAATCTTTTATTGTGTTTTATTGGTAAAAAGAATGTTTAAAAAAAAATCTACTTGTTGGAGTCTATCCAAAATTATCCAATGAAGTAAAAAGCAGTAAAATAACCTGGAAAGCAGCTTATGCAAGGGGCTCACTACATGAGTGTGAAGTCAGGGACTGACTCTGTGGGTCCTTTATCTGCTGTTCATTTATCTCCTGCCTGGAATGGATCTGCATCCATAAATGCTGTAGATATTTATGGCTTCTCTTGCTGCAGAATTCTGTGTGAGCATATCACAATAACTTTGGCCCAAAGCCCATGGCGCTTATCCTCTCACTTTATTTCCTATCTGTGCCACACTTTGTGTTGCAAAACCTCTTATCTGCACATAGACACCAGGGATGGAGTCACCCCTAACAGCAAACACCCTAAAACTGCTATTTATTGGACTTTTGCTTTTAGCCCTTATGTTTTGATGAAAAAGGAGAAGCTGTCTTTCCTAATTCCCCTGGCAGCTGTTCAGACAACGAGACCACATCATCCTCACACAATTCTGACCTATCTCCCCAGCTTCCTGATTCTTCATTCTTCCAAGCTACACTCCCTTTCCAACCTTGAATAGGCCTTTTCTGTCTCAGAGAGAAAATCCTTTCTTATTATACAGCCACCAGAAAACCACGTAATTTTTCCAGTGTGTGGTCTGCTGCAACTACACTGAGATATTGGAGTTTTTTCCAAATCAAAACAAAACCCACTTACAATTGTTCTTGGAACAAGAACACTTGTATAACTGTGCTTATATTTTTCTGTGTTACAAAATGACTTCCCTTGCATTATATTTGCTGCTTTTGGAAACTTTTTGTCTAAAGCTCAACAGGGCTTATGGCCTGGTCTTGCTTTTCAGAGAAAAACATTGGAATTATGGAAGAAAATTGGAAGGAAGTGAAATGAGGATGCTTTGCTTTACTGTTTGGTACCCACCTCTGCTGGCCTCCTGCTGTGGTGAACACCAGTCTGGTATCCTGGGAAATCTGTGAGCAGCTTCTGGAGACAGCCTCCATTGCAAGGAAACCTCCAGAGTCTGGGAGATCTTGTGTTTGAACTGGGATTCCTGAGAAAAGGTGGAGATGAGTGACTCTGAAACTTACACCAAATTTACTTAGCAGCTCCTGCACTATTATGAAAGACACTGCTCTCATATTTTACACCCATTGAGCTCACTGAGTATCTGTTTTCACTAAGCACTGGTTTTATTGGGGTAATTTTTAAAAAAATCAAACTGTTTGAGAACCTGCCATCACTGTTTTGCAAAGAAAGATCATAAAGATTGGCAAGGACAGGATAAATCTGCAGGATCTATTCTGGTTGTACCAAAACCTCAAATTTTAAAGATGTCATTTTCAAATAAGCTCCTAAATGTTGTATTTTTAATGTTTGTTGGTACATGCAGAGAGGTGCAGACACTTCCTCATTTTGTGGAACTCCCAAATGGTCAAAACTCCTGAGACTTTGCACTGATACAAAGGTGCATGTTGGATTTGGAATGCCCATACTCAGTGGTTGGTTAAAAATCCCAGCCATGATATATAATAAATGACAGATGTTATAGATACTCCTGGGTGCAACGAGGAAGGTCACAGAAGTTTGCTTCGAAAAATCAATTTTAATTTCTCTTTTCCTGCTGACAGCTTCGTGCTAAGGGTGGGCCTCCATTTGATGTGAGCACTGCAAGCTGCTGCAGGCTACCAGCGATTGGAATTTACTTGGATTAGTCTAATTGCTGGCTCTGCCATCATCTGTTTGCAATCACAAAGAGGAAGCTTCTGAAGCTTGGGAATGAGAGAAAATGAAGTGTCCTGACAACCACAAAACAGCCAGACAGCTTTTGGAGGTTTTCCCATCACTGTTTGTGAGTAGGAACAAAAAGTTTTATTTTCTTTCCATGTTCATCTTTACTCTGCACCAATAACACAAATACATCCAGCACCAAAGAATAGTGGTAATTAGTGAAGGTCCCCAAGCACTGTCTGTTGATAATGAGTAAGAGTTCATGAATTGTTTTGGAAAGGGTTGAATTAGTTCATTATTGAATTCGTTGAATTAGGTCATTACTAAAAACATACAATTGTTCTTTCTATGGATATTCAACTTAGATTATAAAACATCCACATCCAGTGCATTAAATTCAGTTTTCAAACACATTTTATTTGTGGTTTTGCCCTAGAAGGGCCCTTTCTCATGCACCAGACAGGCACAAATTGTCAGGGAGTGGACAGATAAAGCACTTTAATAACTAAAAACATTCAGACTCACTTTGCTTCTGTCCAGGGCTGAAGGTTTAGGCTGGAGAGGAAAGTTTGGAGCCTTGCAGAGCACAGAGCTGTGCTCCAGGGAGAGGCAGCATTGCACAGCACTGGGAGGTTGGGGACAGCCTGGGCAGTGCCAGCCTGACCCAGACTGGCTTCCTCAGCCCTTCACCTGCAAGGAGGTTTGGAAAACACCAGTGAAAGGTGCTGCACAGGGCACCAGTGAGCTGGGAACCTGTGAGTGCTGGCTGAACATTCAGGATCCATCTGTCTGCCTGGGCAGGGCAGGTGGGGAAGGGCAGCAAAGGGATGCAGAAGATTCTGTGCAGCCTCAGGAGCTGTCAGTGGGGCTGCAGTGTCAGGGCTGCCAGGGACAGGAGGACTTCACTCACATAAGCACAGGAGGGAACTCCTTTCTGAACTGCCAGGCTCCTTATTCCCTAGGTAAAATTTGAAGTTTCATGGAGAAACTGAATATGAACTGGGATAATCTCAATTCCTTCACAGCTCTTACAGTGACAGTTGTTTGGTGCCATGGCCTGACCTCCTTGTAGCTAATTTATTAAATCAAACCAACAAAACCAGTGAAAAGAAAAACAAAGAGCTGCTCTTTAGCAACTTCAGCTCAAGTCAAAAACCAAGTGATGCCACTGGAGATTTAATGTGTTCTTAAAGTGAAATATCTGCCCCAGTGTTCCACTCCATCACAGCTTCCTTATTACTTTGGGGACTGAGCTGAAGGTAAGTCAGTTAAAAGTGTGGCAAATTACAGCCTGGCTTGGTGACTTCTGAGAGCCTCTGTCCCTTTGTCCTGGGAAGGATTAAATACAGCCTTAGCACAGGCTGTATTTAATAATAGTAATATTTTTTAAATGCTACTAAATGATACTTGAGATTGTATTTGTGAACTTTCTTTTTGCTCAATCAAATAAAGAAAGAATCTTAGTCTCAGTCATCTCTGCAATACTTGAATTTTATATGATCCAAGCTGATTTAACATATTTTTAAAAAGCTAAGCAAGATTCTTTAGAATGAACCTTCCCATTATGCCAAAAATACAAATTCCAAAACATATTTGTAATAATAATAATAACAACAATGCTCCAGACATGCCAGATTTCCAGCCTGGTGGATATAAACTGTTGGCATTGTGCATTTTTCTTTCAGCTGAAGACATCATCAGTAAGGAACAGTGGGAGATAAGCAAGGCAGACCAGAAGAAGAAAAAGAGATCCTGAGGGCTGTCAGAACAGTAAGTACATGTTTTTCAAAATGTTTCTAACAAGCACTTTTCTCCGAGACTGTGCTGTAAAACAAGCAGCATGACAGGGAATCATGGATTGATTTCACCAACAGGATGTGCAAGTGGGACTGCAGGCTTGTATAAACTTGAAAATTGTATTTATCAAATGTTTTCATACTTGTGGAAGGACCTGAAGCAACTTTTTTTTTTTCTACAGACATGATGTCTCAAAAGAAAAGTTACTTGATTTGTAACCTAGATCCAAATCAGAAGTGTGGATGTGAATTGTCTGTGAGAGGAATGATTGTGTAGTGCCTGAGCTAAAGTCTGTTAAAACTTTGCTGATGGTTGATTAACTGCTGAAAAAGAACATTAGCACTGTTGTGTGCTACACATTTAAAGATATTTCAGGTTTTTTGCAATCAGATATGACAGGTTTTTTGGGTTTAGGTGTATTACATAACCACATGCACGTCCAGGGGCCTGCAAACAGAGGTAGGAGTAATTCTTCTGCCTTTTAAATTGCAAATTTCAGTGTGAACCCCCCAGAACCAAGTGACCCAGGAATAATTTTACTCCAGTCTTACTCTGCTACATTACTTTGCTTCAGATCAGACATTGCTTGTTTGCCCTGTGGTCTTAGAAAGAGGTGCTTTAAACCACAGGGAACAAGGTTTGCAAATGCTGTGGCCACTGCTGAAAGGAAACAGATGCTTTCCCAAACCCAGAACTCAGGGCACTGGAAGCTTTGGAGCTCTCTCCCAGAGAAATGGGGTTTTTGTTACTACTGGTTTGCTACAACCCAAGAATATATTATACACTGTATTACATTCAGATGATCTCATCCTAAGCAAAACAATCTTGTGGGACCTCTGATTCTGATTAAGCATTTGGGCTCAAGGGATTGTGCTACCATCCCACCTCACTGGCAGGGGTTTGTCATGAGACATTTGTTATGTTTTTGAAGCAAATACTTCTGTGATAAGTGTTATATTAAAAGCCACAAGGATATGAATAATCCTGTTTTCAGTGAAGAGTTTAAATGGCATGCTATAAATAAAGCCAAGGCCACACATTGACTGAAAAAGGTAAAAAAAAACCAACCAGAAATACCGAATAGCTCTGTTCATCCTGCCCACTAAATGGGGTGAGGCCATGGGGGAAAATAGCTTTTAATTGTATCACACAGGACTACACATGGCAGCCTTAACTCTGGTGTTTCCAGCCCTTGAACACTTGACTTTTCAACCTTAACATACGTGGGCTGGGGAGGTTCTTATTAATTTTGTCACATACAGCTCAATTCCCCTTGAAAGAAGTTGGTGATTTCAAATTTATTCTGCTTGTCCATTCCTTTTACTAGGTCTCAACTACTTGTTTTCAAACTGGGCTAGGAATGACAAATTCTCCCTTAAAAGGATTATTTGACTTGTTGTGAAGTGAGGCTCTCAGCTGCCATCTTCACTTCTCTCTGCTCATAAACCTCCAGCCATGAGACAAAGCTCAGCGAGGCTCCTGCAAGGCATGGGCGCCCCAAGGAAAGCTGAGCAGCCTCCAAAGTGTACTGCAGTGACATCAGCACTCAGACATTTCCATTTGGCTTTTCCAGCACATCCAGGCAATAAGGGGCTCTGGAGCCAGCACACGCTGACTCTTTATGGCTCCCCCACTGGGAACATGTCTCTGTGAGAGACCCACTGAAAGTACTGGGTCCAAAAACCAAACAGCCTCATTCTGTGGTGAGGGATTTGCCTTCCAAGCCTGGGCAATGACTTCTTCTTGAAGTCACTTCAGTGGAGCTCTTCTTCAGCCAGAGCTTGTGTGGGGAGCAAAGCTGAAATTCAGCCTTGTAATCCCCGGCCCTGAGCTCTCTGACTGATGGGCATCAGCCTTTGTGCATCTCACACAGCTTTTCTGCCACCTGAAAATCACTCCTGACATTGCTGTTGGCCCTTTCTGAGAAGCTGAAAAATCCCTTGCTCTGTTGTATTCCATTTCCCTCTGTGGGATACCATGGGGATAATGCTGAGCTCCACTTTGAAGTGCTGGAAGGGCTGGAGCTATGATTAGGGAGTATTTTAGCTCTTAAGTATTACTGGTGATTCTTAGGGTCATTCATTCCTTTAACACCACCTGAAGGAATTCCAGCACTCTAATCCCTACTTTACACATGGGAAGTAGATGCTCTGGGCAGGATAAGAACTGGTTTTGTGCCTTCTAAGTGTAGCAGAGGTGGGGCAGGAGCACAGGAATACATTGATGTTCTTGAGCCAGAATGTTTTACCTTTCCTGGCTTGATTTTTTTTTGGAGAAAGTGATTTTCCTCAACCTTCCCCCATCCCCTTACTAATGTCTTTCCATGTAAAAATAATATTTGGGATCTGAGATTGTGCCTTCTGAAGTGGTTTCCATCTTGCTGTCCTCCTAGGAGAACTTTAACCTTTATTGAATGATCATGTTCAGCTACATATAATTACAAATCCATAAAAAAACAAGTCCCCTTGTATTTATATACACTGCAGCAAAATGTACCTTTAAGGAGAAAACGTTCCTTCAGTGTGACTGTCTGAATTTATTGGCTATTAGAAGCCTTACAGTGTGTGGCTCACATTTTAGAACTCTTGATTTCAAGCTTAATGTGGTCAGGAAATATAAAAATACATTTATTTATGTCATCTACTAAAAATCTCAACCTATGTTACTGCAAGTCGAACCCAATCTGTGTTTATGTTGGAGATGAATGATTGGTTTGTAGCTGCCTGTGTTTCTAGCCAGGCTCAATGGAATGATTCTGCAGCAGAACTCTGCGTGTATTTTTTAAAAAAAACTTCTTTTTATTTACTGCATGTGGCAGCTATTTCCTTCCTCCCAGAACCCACTGCCCAGTTGTCAAGGGCAGTGCAGCTGCCTGACTCCTATCAGGCTGTGCTTGTGGGGTGCTGGGATTTACTGAATTGTTCAAGGCTGTCAAAATCAGGGCAAATATTTCATTATTGCCGATACCTGTTCACTGTTGCAAGCTTGGATTTGATTTGCTTTTCCAAGTCTTTGCAGCTGATATTTGCACAGGTTTCCTTGTTATTAAACTGCAGGAAAATATACTTGAATAGAATTTCTTCTCAGACATTTGATAACTGGATATCTGTGTCAGACAGGCTGCAGCAGCTTCCCTGTGGTACCTTCTTTGGAGCTTTAGTCTGGGTTTTGTTCTGGGGATGAAATCCCCACACAGAGATCTCAGCAGACCTTCTGCATACATAAGAACCAGGCCTGGCTCCCCTGAGCTGGGAGTACAGAGGATTTGATGTCATTTCCTGCAGCAGGTACAGCTGAGAGCATCTCTGCCCTCCCACCATCAGCACATTTAACCTTTTTGTCCAGCAAATTTCCCATCCTGTGTAGATGGACAATGAATATTAACATGAATGCAAATGATTTCCTTTTAACTGTGATTGAAAACACACTGTCCAGGGACCTGGGGCAGTTCTGCTCCCTCTGAACAGGACACCCTTGCTGCCTTTGGCTTTAGTGATTGCAGGATCAAACACTAAGTTTTAAATATGTTGAAAGCAATTTTTTTTCCCTCTGAAAGTGAGGGTGAATAAACACTTGGTAAAAAAGGTGTAAGGAATAGAGAGTGGAAAAAGCCATGAAGATCTGGGGTAAAAATTCAGGGAAAGAAAAAAATAGCATTAAAAGTCTTGCTTGAGAGTCCAGAAATTTGTCAGAAAATCAGAAGCTGAGGTTGGTGGAAAGGATTGTGGGACTTCTTGGGAGATAAGCAGGAGAAGAATTGAAGAAAAGCTAAATTACTGTGCCTGGAACTTCTGTATCTTTCATATCAGACTTCAAAATGAGGTCTGGATCACTCATCCACCTTCCCAGCTACTGGGCAAGTCATACCCTGGGGTTATTCACACAGGGAGGAAATAAGGGTTTAAGTATCTTTGGGTTTTCATGTCTTCTCTACACTGCATCTCCCTTCATACATAAAGACTCTTAAAACAACATTAATGTGTGTTAAAGAATTGAAAATAATAAAAGTGTCAGGTAATTCTTTCATGAGTCTATTTTAAAATTCATATTAGCTCTAATTTAGTTTAAAAATCATACCTGCATCTGTCAGTATCAGAGCTCTGCTCATCCTGCACTTTTGGTATGTGTTGTACTTAATTTTTATTGAAAGATACGATACAATTATGGGATATGTACAATTCCAGTATATATGTTTTAATTCAGATGTTCTCATGAGTGCCCTCAGCCAGCAAACAATCCCAATGCTCTAGTGGGGCAATAAATACGTGTAGAGCTCCCAGCCCTTGCAATCCTCTAGGAAGAGTTGGGTGATTTTAAAGGAGCTGCTTTGTTTGCTCTAGGAATTCATCCATCTCTGAGGCAGAACTTCCAGTTGTTTTAACAGTGTGTGTCAGGATTAGCAGCCAAGTCCTGTATATTCTCAGCTCCTCAGGCCAGCCCCTAAATGCATATTGTGAAGAAAAAAAGAACAGAAAAATACCCCACAAAACCACTTTGGGAAGGCCTTTTTATGGATGTGCTTGAAAGAAAATCAGTCAGAAATAATGTCCACCAAGCAATTCCACGTAGGAAAATGGGGCAGTGCTGTAATACAAGGCTTGAACCCCAACAGCAGTGGAGAGTCTCTTGTTCTACACAGGCTGTCTCTGGAGTATCCCCTTTATGAAGGTTTTTGACTTCTATAAGGATTTCTGTACAGATTTGCCATAAAGTAGCTGAGGTCTCCTGGGCTCCTCTGCCTTGTCCTGCCACAGAAATCTCATCTAACAGCCCTGGTTTGGGAAAGGAGCCATGAGGGGAAAAAAAGAACAGGCTCCTTTTGTAGCTAATAACTTCCTTTAATTGGTAATTAAGCTGCCTGCTACTTATAAATGTCAATAAAGGTCAAAATATTTAGAAGCAGAATCATTTTAGTGGCTTCCCATTTCTCATTGCATAAGCTGCCTGCTCGGACCACACACAGGCACATTTGAAGATGGTTTGGATTTCAGAGCCCTCATCTTCCCACCAAATTCTTCTCTAAAGCGGCCCAGAAGGGACAGAGCAGCTTTAGTCAATAGGAGGGAGGATGTGAACTGAGTCTTCTGGGTGAGCATTCCTCACATTTTGGAATTGCACCGCAGGCGCTGGGCTGGATGAGGCAGAGCCTGGCCAGATGGTGCTCTCATTTACTCCTTCATTCAGGGAGAGGGGCTGCATCCCATCCATGTGCAAAACGACTCAAGGAAAAGCTGCCTGGTAACAGATTAAACACCAACTGCAGCTTGGAAATGAGAATTAGTGTAAATCCTGTTGTTTCTGTTGAGCAGAGAAAAATACAGAGAGTTTTGCTTGCAGAGTTAACATGTACAAACACTTATCCTCACTGCATGGATTTACTGATTTTGTGAGCACTCTTCCCACTGAAATTAATGAGTTTAGAAGGGAGCAAGTGAGGGGACATTTGGCTTTGAAGAGTGCAGAGAATGTATTCCCTGAGGGATCTTTGATCTTTTTATGGTGTTTTGTTTCTGAAGTGTGTGTGTGTGTCCTGCAGGGACTTGGCATTTTGTAAATCGGAGCCATGGGGTCTAGACTTTGATATTTCATTGAATATAGCTGGAATATTAGAATATGAATATGGCCTCCTTTTTAATGCTTTCCCAAAGCATCCTCAAGAAGCCCAGAGCCTAATTTACCATTCCACGAGCTCCCCATGTAGGACAGGATGGGGTTTTATGGGAGGAAAATGCAGAGGTGCTTTGTTGAGTCTGGAGGTAGAGATGAGCTGACCAAGACATCAGGTAGAGCTGGGAATGGGAAACCCTTCCAGACTAAATTGGGAATGTTGGTGAGGGTGCATCTTGGTAGCATCAGTCTGCGTAAGTGGGAGACTGGAAAATGTCCTGGAAAGGGTGATGTCTTCTTGGTACATTCATCCTGCCTGGGAAGTTCACACTGGAGCCTTCCCAGCCCAGGCAGGTCACTGGAGGCCAAGATTCCATGGACTCCTGGTTGTCAATAATCATTCCAGCCACATGGAATCTCCAAGTTGTCCTGGGGCAGATTTGCTCACTGGCTGCATGGTGTGGTCTCTGTTATTGGGTAACTGATAAAGCATTGCTGGGCTCACATATAAAGGTACTTTTGTCTTAAAACATCAAGCCAGGGAAGCATGAGGCACACGTGCTGATGTGACTCCTGCTGCCTTGTTTGCTCTGTGTCAGTCCCAGATGTTTTCTGGGATTTCAAGGAAGTGGCTGTGAAGAGCAGCCTTACAGATCCAAGTGGTAGCTTTCAAATGCCAAAAATGCTCTCCAAAGTCAGGAGATTTTGTTAAAGAACATAAGCTTAAAGCAGATACGTGTGCTTTCAAAATTCATTGTTTCCTGGGTGTTTTTGAGTAATTGGAATATTTTTATCTATTTTCTTCCAAACCTTTATTCTGTAATTTTGATGGAGAGAAGCTTCTTATTAAAAACTCTGAAAACAGAACACTCTGAAAATCGCTTTCATGATTTCAGAAGCTGCTCATTTGCTAATAGTACATGTAATTATTCCAGAAGAGCAATAGAACCATTTGAGCATCGCACCAGAAAAATAATGTATATTTTGATATTAAAGACACAAACATGAATTAAATAGCATTTTGAGACTTTTGAGATGAATTTCATATTGCTTCATCTTCCATAAATCCCCCATGATTTGGCTGGGTTTGGTAATATCTACGTGTCCATTTTAAGAGCCAAAAATGGACAAATGAAGATAAACTTGGCATTTAAATTTTATTTTCATCTCACATTTTCTCTAACACGATAAGGGTTTCTCCTGATCCTTCTGCTACAACTCTTCCCCCATATCAGAACAGACCTGCACCAGGCAGGATTTGTGTCTGTGCCTCCCTGTCTGCCCCAATTCATCCCCGTCCCACATCCTTTAGCTGATAGAATTTGCAGATTACTGGAGGACAGAGGAATGGGAAGGGTGACTTATTTCTTACATCATGATTCTGTGCATCTTTAGCAGGACTGACGGAAAATGCAAAAAGAGGGAAAGAAAAGGAATGCAAGATTAAAACCCAAAATATATTTAAAAACAGAGGACAAAAAAAAAAGTAATTCCAAAGTGTAATTCCAGTAGCTGATTATTATGCTAAATAATCTATATATTCTCTTGGGGTATAGGCAAGAAGCAGTGAAGGAGTGGGGAAGAAGGAGGGAAAAAGAGATGAAGATGAGAATCTCCTTCAGATTTCATCAGTGCTGCTGAGCAGGTCTGTTAGCAGGTCTGTTATCTTTCCTCTCTAAGAAATAATTTAGAAGGACACTGCAAAAGAGCTGGGCTGCTCCAGGCTGCCCATCTGGGAACCCCAGCAGCAGTGGCACGAGCTGGGCTTTTCCTTTCCCTGAGCCCATCTCCTTGTCTCCCTGCAAGGTTTTGTGGAGCTTGGGCGGCGTGGAAACGCTTGCGATCACTCCTCAGGAATTCTTTCCTCTGCTCCTTTCTCTTCCCATTCAGTAAATCCCTGCTGTCAGTCCTGTAATCCTGTGCTCACAGAACGGTGAGCACTGACAGCTCCAGCCACCAACAAATGGTGCTGCACATTTTCCTTATGGTTTCCCAGCACCGAGTGTATGATTTAGATCCTTCAGCCTCCAAAGTGCTCCACTGGGTGTCCTTTAATATTGCATTATATTACTCATGATGCATAGTCGATTCTGCTGCTTCCATTTACTTTAGCAATGATAAATGGCACAAACTGGACGAGAAGTTTATAAATTTTAAGTGCTTTGTAGGCAACTGTTACCCAGAGAAATTTTCAAACTGTTTGTTACTTTGGGTCATGGAAAAATTGCTTCCAGAAGCTTGGTTAATGAGTTTCAAAACAGGGTAAAATGCATGAATTCTTTATGACTGAGAAGCATATTAGTGTCAGGATTTTCCCTTCTGTAAGAATCGTCAATTCTGCACAGTTAATATTTAAAAAGAGTTACAAAAATATAGCAAAAAAATCTCAAGGAACTTGCAACTTAGTTTTTCTCACTGTAATGACTTCCTAAAAACTGTGTTCAGCTGCAGGGGCAGGGTTAGAGTAACATGGCCCAGATGATTGCTGTGTATGGAAAGCTGAGGCAGCTGTGTGTGGAACTGTTGAGGAGTTGGAGTAAACCATGCCCTGGTCCGTGTGGTGTTAACATGAAACTGCGTCATCCCTCTCCTTGTGCTTGGAGTATCCCAGTGTGGAGCGAGCTGGAGCCTGTGCCTTGTGGTCTGGCAGCGCTGCCTTCCCCGGGGATGATTTGGGCAGCCTATGTATTCCTGGTTCCCCTGGCCATTTGTTGGCCATGGATGAGGCACACTGCAGGATGTAAATAGGTCTCTTGGCCTGCTGTGTCTGCTGCCGAAAGTGGTAAACAACAGCCAGCAAAGCAGGAGGACAAAGGAAATGGGGAAGGAGTTAAGGAACATTTACAGGATACAGTTCGCTCCATTTCCCACATACAGCAAGGTAAAGTGTTCAGTGAGAGGAATATGGGATGATGATTTTTACTGCACAGAAGAGCTGAACCTTTGAGGATGGAACATATCCAGAAATGTTTATTCTTATTCAACCCTCACAGGAGGGGCTGCTTTTTCCTGCATGACTATGAGAGCTCACGGTCCCCAAAACTAGTCCTGAGGAAGTCGGGTCTGCCCAAGCCCCAGCAGTGCCTGACAGACGGGATCATGACTTTAAACTGCCAGAGGGCAGGGTTAGATGGGATATTGGGAAGAAATTCTTTCCTAGGAGGGTGGGGAGGTCAGGGAGGCCCTGGCACAGGTTGCCCACAGAAGCTGTGGCTGCCCCGTCCATGCAAGTGTCCGAGGCCAAGTTGGACGGGGCATGGAGCGACCTGGGATAGGGGAAGGTGTCCCTGCCCGTGGGGTGGAACGAGATAATCTTTAAGGTCCCCTCCAACCCAAACCATTCCTTGGTTCTGGCTCGGAGGAGCGAGCGGTGCGAGGAGCCGGCAGCGACCGCACGATGGCAGCGTGGGATCGGCGCTGCGGCCGCGGGAGCCGCGACCATCCCCAGGGGGCCACGGAACCCCCGGGGCTGGAGGAGCCGCGACCATCCCGGAGCTGCCGAGGGAACCGGCACCTTCCCGGGACCGGGGGAGCAGCTGCCTTGCCGGGGAGGCCGGAGGGAGAGGCTGCGGCCACAGCGCAACACAAAACGCCACTGTGCAAGATAATCTTTAGCCTTATGTTCTCCCAGTGCAAGCAAACCCCTACAGCAGGTCAGGGTTATTTTAAATTAGACTTTGACATTTTGCTTTCCTGTGTTCTGTGGTTTCCCTTCCCCCGCAGCTCAGCCTTTGTGGGGGTGGTGGAAGAGGTGGAAGCCCATGCGGTAAAATGGGAGCTAAGAGGAATATCGCAGTTTGCAGAGGCTCCTTTACTGCACACCATACACAGACCTGGGCAGCCTGGCAGGATCTATCCAGACTCCAAATAAATCCTCAATAAAAAGCCCGGCCTTCAAAACCGTGTCTGTGCAGGCACGTGGGCGATAGGCACTGGGGAGGATCTTTGGAAGTCTATACAAAAATAAGGCAGAACTGCTCATATCAGATCCATCTGGTAGAGCTGCACAAAAACACCCAGCCAGGCTTTCCTCAATTCCTTGCAAACTGTGCTTACATTATATACATTGTCCCTATTGTGCATTGTAGGGGATGGTCTCTCTCAAATGCCAGCGTCTTCTGGCTTTCATTTGTTCCCAGACCTCCCACCAAGTGGCTGCTGATTGAAAACCTTTTTACTCTCCTGCCAGGTTTAGCAAAAAGGGCTTGGTGTACTCGGGGCCTTTGATCTATCTGGGATGAACATTTTCATTGAAAGAGGTGGATGAGTCACTCTATATTTGACACAGAGCTATCTTGGAATACCTCTGGATTTGCCTTTTCAAGCTCTTTTGTGTTTTCCTTTTTTTTTTTTTTTTTTTGGCATGTGGCTATAAATATTTTGCTTTGCGAGAAGCATGAAGCTCTTTTTTGGAAATGAAAGAGCCCTATTCCAAATAGGAAAAACACACTTAGCTAAGGTTTGTGCAGTGCATATTTAGTGGTAGAAGGTGCTGCGTTGGCCCTGCCTTGCTTTTCAATACAATATCCTGCAGTGTGAAATGAATGGCTGTATTTAGAGGTATCTGGAAGTGATGACTGATGTTTGGAGAAGTTACAAGGCTTTTCCTTTTCCACATGAACTCTCCAACCTGGCATTTCCACAGCAGTGAAATACTTCTGGGGCTGAGATCATCTGATTATTATTTCCTGTGTCATGTGCAGAATTTATTATTTTGTTGAATATTACAAATATATTCTTAAGGTGCCTGAGTTTGGGGTTCTTCAGCAAAGTTCACTGGCATAACAGGGATGTTGGACTAGCTAAAATAACTTTTTCTCCTTGGATATTATTTTCCTGTGATTAGTGAATGAAAGTCACAAATGAAGGAGGGGGAAGGGAGAGTGAAATTCCCTAAAAATGCTATGGAGGTATTCTGCCAACTTATTATATTCTCAGTTCCACAAAAATTAAAATACAGATTTTTGCACTAATAACTGCTAAAAGCCAGAAATTTTGACTTTTCATTTGCTTCAGTGTCCAATTTTTTTTTTTGTCTTCTTTGGAAAAGGTGAACACATTTGTGCTAATCCAGGATTATTCCTGGTCACAGCAGAATCAGTGTTGCTACTGGAAATTGCAGAGGGCAATGGGTTCATTGCCTCAAATATTTTCATAAAGAATTTTTATCTATTTTATACCTCTAAAAACTGAAAGAGAAGAGACTCAAATCTTGGTCTATGGATGCCCCTGGATCCCTGGAAATGTCCGAGGCCAGGTTACACAGGACTTGGAGCACCCTGGGATAGTGGAAGGTGTCCTTGCCCATGGCAGGAGGTGGAATGAGATGATCTTTAACCTTCTCAGCCCAAGTCATTCTGTGACTCTATAAAACCCAATAAAAGCTCTCCAAATAAATTGTGACATTAAAATATCAATAAAAATATGTGTGCAGTCCTTGCAGGCATTAAATCAGGATATCAGAAATAGTGAGAGTCATCTCCCATCACAATGCTGATGTTTAAAACTGGGCTTAATTCTCTAAAAACTGACTCAAATGCCACGTTGCTCTCTTGAGCTGCCTTGTCTGTTGCTCAGAGCAAGGTCTTTTTGGGCTCTTTTGCTTACAAATAGGGTGGGAGAATAAATAATTTCTTTAAAAAATAAATATTGGCATCTGGATTCTTGCAATTTGTCTATTTGTAGCACCACCCATATTTCTTCCTCCCTTGTTTTGGAATATTGCATGGTATGTGGGTCTTCATTAAGGGATATTTTGTCCTTTGGCTTTTTCTACACATGATTACACAGTAGCCATCCGTTCCCAACATCTGTGTTTATTAAAACCTTTCCAATAAATCTGTGCAGAAGGGAACTGTCCACGTTTCCTCTGAGTTCTGCAAAAGATGCTGTTTTTCTTTGTGATGAATTGGTTAAAGATTATCCAGCTGAGCTGTTTAGTTTTAGGTGAATCTTAAACATTACTCCAGAAGTTGATCGGAAATGGACGTTGGATGTGCAGGTGGTGCCTCCAAGGCTGTCCAGGACACCGAGTGCACCCTTCTGACTGCAATCCTTAAATCCTCATTCTGGAGTGGCACTGCCAGCTCAGGGTGTCCCAACCAGGGCTGCTTCCCAAGGAGAACATCTAAGGAACTGCTTAGGGAATAAGCTGGTTTGCCTGTGTGTCACCCTCAGAGCTGCTCTGTTGCTGGGGGGGGCTGGTGCAGCTCCCACACTCCCCACTGGATCAGAACCCCCTTGGCACAGACCACCAGCATTGGATTTTGGCTGGGACTGTGAACTCTGTAAGACAGGGCTGTTGTCAGGCAGATTTTTGGCTCTGTGATTTGAGTCACATGAGGGTGAATGGCTCCGGTTGTGGTCGTGGAACAAAAGTCACCAACTCTCGCAGTGCTTGGGAGGGAACCCTGTGAGAGGATCAGCAGCCATGCACAGCTGTGTTTTCTTGGCTGGACAGCTTCAGCTCATGCTCAGCTCTTACACCCAGCATGTTTTGGAGCACATGGGTTTGAGTTTCACCAACGAGGGAGCAGGCTGGGAGTCACATCCTCACAGGCAATGCCAATCTGGGCAGAATCGTTATTATTTTATAGGTACCACCTACAAACATCTACAAGCTTCTATCAGGTGGCAGAAGAAGTTTGGAAACCTTGGTGTGGGTGATAAATATTGGGTAGTTCACTCTGTTCTGGATGTCTCTAAGGCTCAGGAATTCTGAAGACAACCTGAATAAGTGTATGGATTTTGAAATGCTTCACAACTCAGCTTTTGATCAGTAAGGTAATAGAACCTTTAACTCTTGGGATGCTTGTGCTCTATGGCACATTTATTGCAGACTAAATTCTCAACTATCATCAGAACTATTTGTCTTCTATTGCAAAACTTGCAGAAACAGAGGCTGGTGCCCTCCAACATTCCAGATTCAGGACTTACCTTCTGTTTTTCTTTGAATAACTTCTGTTAACATTGGCAACAGGGCCTGGGTTAATTTATCTTGGGATTGGGAGTGTTAAACAGGTGTGAGGACAGGGGCTGTCTGAGGTGGTTTTTCTGTTCCTTTCTGTGTCTGTGCTGAGAGTCTTGGCCAGACTCGAGAACATCACTCTGGTGCTGAGGAACTGGGACTGGGTTTGGAGTTGAGTTACTCGACCTGAAAAGTTACACAGAGATTTATGAATTGGGAGCTGGTCACTGTTGGCTGAAGCTCAGTCAGAGTGTGTTAGAGCATAAGCCCTGACTCTTTGGGGCTGTGAGCACTGTACCTTCAGTTTTTCTGGCTCATACTCCCCAAGAGACAAAAACTGAGCTATAGACCTCCTCATGTTCCCGTGTGTTGTCCATACATCCATTACATGGCACTGTGACACCACAGCTCTGCTCCTGTGTAACCTTAAAAGATATTTAAGCCATTCATGTTGATATTCACTTTCTGGTTTTTGGACAAAAGATTTGTTCTCTGGCAGTCACTTCCCCATCAATAAAACTGTAGTATTTTGTTTCCAGGGAGACCCAGTTTTCATGACATTAAGGAAATGTCTTGCTTTTCTCTGATGTGAAAATCAGACTTTTGAGGACAGTATATCATGATCTTCAAATTCCTAGAGCTCCCCTTTTCCTGATAGAAGTAGTCCTGAATTGAAAGTTTCCTGCATATTGAGAAACAAACATTTTGCACAGTTTCTCCTCCAGAGTCTCAGGAATTCAGTGGGAAAAAGGCTCAGGCCCTGGTTTGTGGAGATGTCATTATCTGTCAGCTCTCTTTAAACTCCTTTGAGGCATTTTTATAACATTGTTTTTTCCTTTCTTCTCATTTGTGTTTTACATACAAGTCCTGGTATTTTGGTTTAGCCCACAAACAACATGAAGCTTTAATTTTTCCTGCCTACTGCAAACCAGACTTTTCCCCAGCATCAATTATCCGGAAGGGAACTGCGGATGTAAAACCACACCAAAAAGTTTGAAGCCCATACAAAAGTATTTGAATTTCTCATAAAAGTCCCTGTTCCTCAGTGTGTGTTGTCTTTGGGCCACCTTGCTTTTCACCATGGCTGATGACTATGTTGGGGCAGAGGTGCTGCCAATTTTACCATCTTCTTCCTCATGGTTGCTGCTCTGGCAAACAGGAGATTTATGGTTGTTGCTGAGAAGAAGAGAGCTCTCTGCAGCTTCTGTAGACTAGCTCATTTTTATTTATGCTGTGGAAACCCAACCTAAAACCAAGGTGTGACAAACTGTGTGCAGCTCTCCCTTCCAGTGACCAGTGCACTCAAGTTTGTTTTTAGGAAAAAATTCTTTCAGGAGCAGACTTTTTTTAAAGTGATAAAAGTGTTTGTGTGCTGTGTGTAGGCAGATTAGCAGGGATGGCTGATGGGACACTATGGAAGGCACTACCTAATCACCTCTACAGTCTACAGCCTAACATTTTCACCTGAACTGCACGGGGCTGTGGAATGGGCTGGGTACAGCCCACCTCTCCCAGGGTCTGGGGCTGCCTCAGGTGATGGGATCAGCAAAGATGAGGTAACACAACAGGACAAACTTCCCTTGGCTTGCCAACGCTCCCTCAGAAAGGATCCACAGGGACAGCAACAATAAATGGCATTTAGATCTCTCTGTTGTGCACCAGGGTCATAATGCCCATTTTATTTCCTATTGTTTGTTTCTTACTAAGCTGCAGGGAGCAGGGAAAACACAGTCAGGAAGAAGTTCAGTCCACAATGCTCTGATATTTGCATTTCTCCCCCAAAGCATTTGCTACTGGGAGTCACTGGAGACAGGATGCTGTTCTATATGGACTTCTGATCTGATGCAGGTTGATTGTTTTCCTGCTTTTAAATACTTTAGGGCTGGATTTTGGCCAGATCTCCTAGGGCCTATATGAAGATAACAAATCAAAACGTCTTCCCCGAGGAGCAAACAGTTTAAGCACAAGACAAGAAAGACACAGGAACAGAGACAGTCTGGGGAGTATTAAGAACAAGTTTAAAATTTCCAGCTATTAATGAGAAAAGGTCTTTCATTTTTCATCCAGCTCTGGGGAGGACATCTGAAGAGTTTGGATTTCAGTTTCACGGTCTGGGAAGCCGTGCTGGCAGGATTGTTGTTTACCTCTCCTGAGAAACAGCATGTTTCAAGTTGATTCTCTATCGAATAAAGGTTTAAGAAAAATATTTTGTTTGCTGCTTTCTCAGCTGTGCACAGCATTTGTCTTCATCCTTTGCTGGTATAATATTATAATAGTTTCTTGTAAGTGCTGAGCCTTTACTGCTGACAGCTGCTGAGAAATGATGCTGTCATGAATCATGCTTGCAAACACAGTTCTGTGATGTGACCAGTCTCAGCCCCCATAATTAACAGCCAATTACTTCCTCTCCGAGAAGCCAAAACTCCAACAGATGAAAGAAATAGTGTTGTGGGAGCAGATGTGTTGTATCAGTTCCTGTGTCCTTTGCAAACAGACAAACACTGGCGTACATCGGAGGGCAGAGTGGAAGTCCCTAAAACCATGCCTGGGTTGGCCATCTGGGCTCAGAGTGTGTGAGGAGAGTGAAAGGGAGGAGGAGGAGGAAAGGTCCCTCACAGCTTCGGCTGCAATAACAGCAAGTCACCACTTTGGAGTTTTCTGGCCGTTCCCTGGAGGGAACAGCCCATATTTATTAATGGGGGTGTGCACACGCCTGAGCACAGGGAGGAGAGAGCTGCTCGCTGCGGATGCCAAAACCCCCAGCTGGAATGTTGCCAGTCCCTGGGCTGAAGCCTTTTGTTTAACCAGGACACCCAAAGCTGAGCCATTTCCAGCTGGAGTTGGTGTGGCACAAACCAATGTGGTTTAGGAGACAGAGCTGGGGAGTGGGAGCCAGGAGCTCCTGAGCAGAGCCTGCAGGCAGTAATTTACTGACTTTTTCTCTTCTTTATAGATTGTTTTTTTACCAGAATTTCAGTTTTGTTGGTTCACTTGTATCATCTGTGCAGGACTGATTTTCTGGGAGCAGATTTGAGCCTGTAAAATGTTCTTAAACTTTTTTACTTTTTCTTTCTTTCATTATTTTGTATGTGCAGTATTTGATTGAGCAACTAAACTCTCCAGTGGTGATTCTGTGTCCTGAAAGGCTGACTGGGAATTTATAAGTAGAGAGAGTTAAATTAGGATTTTGAAAGGAGTCTTGGCTCTGGATATTTCATTGTCAATCCTGTTGACATCACATTAATTGTCAGCTTTCATTAATATAATGAAATTAAAGGATCTAAAATTAAAATCTAAAATTAACTAAAGGGTTCTCTTTTATTTGTATTATCATAACTGGTCTAAAGGTGGTGGTGCCACCAATCTCCTTTCCATAAATATGTGATGGAATTTTAATTAAACTTTATAATGATCCCTAAACTGTAAGAATAAAAGTGGGGGTGAATGCTGTTGCAGTAAATTCATGTGTGCTATGGAATGAGCATTCTTAAATATTCTGCAGTATTTCTTAGCTCTGGATCTCCTCAAAACTGCTACTGACTGGCTGGCTTTGGGGAAAGCTACTTTCCTGCCTCTGCTGCTCCTATAAAAGGTGTTCAGAACATTTAGAGGGAGACTGGAGCAGTTAGTATTTCTGTAATTCTCCAAACAGTTGAAAATGCAAAATATTTGCAGATGTAGTGCCATATGTAACTCCTTAACAAATTTTTATTCCTTGTATACTAAATTTCTGAATACCAAGAGTCTCTTGGCTGGCTGCTTCTCAGCTGTGAGACTTTTCAAGATGCTTTTTGGGGCATGAGTCACTCAGGCTGCACTCCCAAGTCAGGGCTTTGCCGCCTCCCGCCCTGGTTTGTTGTTGCTCTCACATCAAGAGCAGTGCAAAGTGAGAGCCTGCTCCTGCCTTTGAGCATCCTGTGTTCAGCTGGCTCCGTGATTCACACTCTGGGATCAGCACCGCTTCAGAATGGATCAAGGAACAGCCTCTCTTGCCTTTTAACCTTCTGTAATTTGTACCAAGGCTTTCCTCTGCAGTTGCTAAACCTGCGTGTGTGAGAGCTTTGCTCAACAGCAAACCCTGTCAGCCTGACCAAAACTCAGTTTCATAATGTGTTATTTGGATTATGAGAGTCTCCTTCTCTCCCCACCACCCCTCCTTCCACAGGATTCAAAAATTTTATGGAGTTTAACATGGCCTCTCCCCCTTTGGAGTTGCATAATGCTAATGAAATAACTCACAGATCATCAGCGCTGTCGGGCTGGATTTATGGAGCATATGGCATTCAAACTCAGACTTTCTGGTCAGCAGAAATCCCCCACATCTCATGAACAGACAGAATGCTTTTCTGAGAGAGCGATGCTGTGGATTAGTGTGAGAGCCTGAGAAAACCCCAGAAATCCCCTCTCTGGTTAATGTGCCTGTAAGGAATGTAATTGCCTCAACTTCCACAGGGCTCCAGTGGAACCCACTGCAAGCCTTGTGCTCCTGGGGCACTTCCAAGTGCCATCCCAAGCCACTTCCTCTCTGTTTTATGTTTTGCTAGCATGCTTCCTTCCCATTTCTCTTCACCTCCCTGCCACTGGCAGCCAGGAGAGAAAACAGCTCATGCTGCTAACAGAGACCAGGATGTGGCTTTGGGTGGCAGAGCTGTCTCTGACCTGGAGCACAGGGAAAAATAATCCAGACTGGTTGTTCCTCCTCATTCCCAGTGTGCCTGGTCCAGGGGAAGAGGAACATCCTTGGTGTTCCTATCAGCCTCCCACCCTGTAAGGCAGTGTTGATATCCCACAGGAGGACAAACCTGCAAGTGCATTTCTGATTTTGGAGATGGCTTTGGATTTGTTTTCTGTCGAGTCTTAGTTTACAGGAAGAGCTTTGTCAGCCTTTGGTGAGAACTGGACCTCTAAATCCCATTTCTGGGAATGTTGTACCTGCAAAAGTCCCAGAGATTGCCCTGGGGGCTCCACTTGCAGCACTGCTGGTGAGAGGGGCTCATAAGGCAGAATTGCTGCTTTAAACCTTCTGTATCCCATGTCTCTTAAAATCATTGTAATCAGTTTATTTTAGGACAAGCTGTCCAATGACATCCTGGTCATTAAAAAAAAAATCAACAGGAAATTCTGCATGTGAGTCATGCCTTTGTCTTAGTGTTTTTCAAGGATTTTTGGAATTTATTAAGAAAAAGAAAAAAACAGAAATCCTTGATGTTGACAGAAACAACCTCAAAGTCCAACTATTGAGAACTCACTCCACAAGTAAAGAATGTCTGTAAACTCCATTATTTATTTGATACTATTATTTACTAATACCGAGTCTTTCTGATTAACCAAAACCCCCCAACTTCCAGTGTCACCCTTGGGTTTTGGAGAGAGACCCAGTGTCCTGGCTATGTCTCTTGCACCTGGGAAAGCTGAGTTCTATGCTCTGGTGGTAGGAAAGGTCTGAACTGAGGAAATCCCAGATGTTCCTGAATATCAGATGCTTTAGGAACATGCAGGGATTAAGCCCATGCTCCCATCTGGAGTTTACAGACTCCTGGTGAATGCATGGACGTAGCTGCCAGCACACTGCATTCCAAGGGCAGAGGCAAACTGCTGTGGAGCAGTATGGAAAATGGGAGCACACTGGGAGGGACTGTGACTCTGCAGAGGCTGCAGCACTCATACCAATCCCTTTTAATAATTTAAGACAGGGAATAAATCTCAATCACATGAAAAAAGCTTATATCAAAGTAATATTTCAAATTTACTGTAGTGAGCTGTACAATTTTCTTTGTCTTCCTCATGCCTTTCATGAGGCAGCAACAGGAATTATACAGAGGGATGGAGATGAATCCATACATCCTCTGGCTGTCCTGAAGTCCTTTGCCAGGAGTTTTCGGGCAGTCCTTGCTCTCAGGGGGTGCATCATCTGTTTTTTGTGTGAGATTAGGCTGCTAAATATTCATCCTCAAATGATTGACTTTTAGCTGATGGAATAAATTTCAAATAAAGGTGGAGCTGGATTCAGACAGGTATTGACCAATGCAGAAACACTTGTTAGCAACCCCACCCACCATGAAAAACCATGTCAGGCTTTGGCATTGCAGTACAGTTGTAAGAATAACTAAAAATTAAAAGGGAAGATAGCAAGATCAGCAGCTGGTAGGCTAAGGGAGCTCCTGTCCCCCTCGGAAGAGGAGCCTCAGGTGGAGGTGGTTGCACGTGTGTCCGTGGCCAAGGTACCACCAGATGGTGCTCAACAACATGGAATGTTCCCCTCTCGTATCTTTGGAGGGCTGCACTCAGATGGCCGCTGCTCCCAGCCCTGTCACCCCGGGCACTGCAGAGCTGGGCTGGCTGGTGTGGAAGCACTCCGTGTTATTCTGCATCCAGGGTTTAAGGGAAAAAACATGTGGCTTGGGCAAAGGTCCAAGGCAGAGTGCTGAGGCAGGACAGTCCCCAAGCTGTGCCGAAGCAGAATAATAGAAGCTGGGTGTTGAGGGATCCCCCTTCTCCTGGCTGCTACGTGGTGAGCATGGACATGCCAGGATTGGGGAACACGACCCAGCCTTTGTCTTGTGCTCCTGACACCTCCTCCAAAACACCATGATCCCATTCACTTGTGTATCACTCCTGCCACATCATTTCTGGTTCAAATCACTGCTGTGGGACGGGGGAGTCTGGTTAATGTACAGTGAGAAAATCTGTTTGGTCAGGGCTTGTTGCTGTTGCTTTGCCATGGGTATGTTTTTTCTTTAAACCCCTACTGTACACAGGGATCCTGTGCCCCGAGTCAAGTGAATTAATGTTTTGTAAAAGGAGGGTGTAATCATTTATTAGCATTGTGCTGGACAAAGTTCTTTGTCTTTGGAGATCTGGCTGAGTGCCCAGACTCAGGCAGCCTCTGACTTTTGCTTTAGTCTCGAGATAAACTCTCAATGAAACAAGGCTGGAGTTGCCCCAGCTGACACGAATCCAGGGAGCAAACCCAGTCAGGAGGAACAGTTCGGAGCAGTGCCAAGCCCAGCAGAGATGGCAGAACCTGTTACAGATGTTTGAGGTGGTGTGGAATGAGGGAAGGAGGGATCTGCTCACAGTGTGAGCCCAGGTCTGGTCAGGTTTTACTCCATTGAAGCTGATCTGCTCATCCCTGTGACCAGATCTGATTAGAAGGGTCAGTTTTCTCTCATCTGTCTTTTTTCTCTTTTCCTGTGGAGTATTGAATTTACCAGTGCCCAAACATCAAAACATCCCTGGCTTCTTTTCAGCACTTGACCGTGGATTCTGTTTCCTCTGGACACTCACTCCCCGTCTGACTTCGGCTTTGTTTGAATCACACCGGCAGCTTCAAGGGCAGAGCCTTGAGCCTGAGTGCTGTTAATTCACTCTGAATGTCACTTTGAGCCTTTTCCCAACGTAATCTCTCCAAAGGTTAATCATAAAGTGAAGGAATGTGCTCTGGCTTCTGACACAATGCCTGACAAATATTTTCAGCAGGCCACCACTAAAGACACACAGGTGTGGTCTCGCTCTTAATGTCTCTTCAAGAGTGTTGTATCTTTGGAGAAACAAAGATAAATTGAGAGCTTAACCCATTGGCTTCTTGGCATTTAAAAAAAAATTAAACTTCCACTTGTTCTGGTTTTGCTCATCCATAATTCCCTGAGGGAGATCGTGTTTCAGAGGGATGAAATACACTTGATGTCTTTATGAAAAATGCAAACAATGTGTTATTTCTAAGGATGCTGAAGACTTTCTGTGCTGTTGAATTCAGCAGGATGTTCAGAAGCTCAGTATTTGCACAGCAAGTTTTGAACTGTTTTGGTCTTGGAAACAAACAGTTTAAGGAGTTTAAATAATCTCACTGAAATATATGAATGATTTCTGGGATTATTCCTTATATTTTTTTAATTGAGATAAATCTATCATTCAGCATTCTTGTTTAAAAATAAATTGAAGAAAAAGGAGTAGTTCTAGAATTGTTTCAGTTTTGCTTCAGTACCAAAGGGGACATCTTGGTTTTTCTTTTAAAGTGCCACCCTGTTTTTCTTAATATAACTTGTCATTTCCTTCTTTAATCTTAGAAGCCAGAATGAATAAATTTTGTTTGTTGTGTTTGTTTCCTGAGATAGGATTGTATAGAGGGAAATTGGATGTTTTATGGAGACATAGGAAATTTTCCAGCTCCTGTCCTTGTCATGAGCACAGCTTTTACTGAATTATGTAATGTTTCTGTCTGCTTTAGTAGTGTCTTGTGTCCTCAGAGTAGCTCCATGTCAGGAGTTAATATTCTGGTGTGGGTAGGAATTGCACTGAGCTCTGCTCCTTGCACAAGTCATTAGAGAGATGAAAGCAAGCCCACTGCAAGGTGTAAATGGGTCTCTCACACAGCAGCTGCTTTCCTTGTGCAAGCAATTTTTGGTTTATCCTTTTAATTATCACTTTAGGCTGCTCTCAACCCAAGCACATTCCTACCTTTTCCCTGAACCCTCCAGTTGGAGAGGGACAGATGGTGGCAAGGAGGACTTGCTCCTTCTTCCCATCAGAGTCCACTTGTGTGGCTCTGAGGGAGGAGACTTCATAACCCTTTTTTCCCTTCTCATGTTTTGCCTCTGAGGAGGTGACTGTTTGTATTTCTGAAGTAAAACACTGTGTAAAACCCTTCAGTTTGTTGAAGTTTGCTCCCTCCACTGTGTTTCTGAGAGTGATTGTGTCAGACAACACTGGCTGCAGAAGGTTATGGTCTTCTAAACATTTGGGCAATCACACTTTTATCAGAAGCCTAATTTTTCTCAATTCTTCAGTTTTTATCCTTTCTGTTACCCCCTTTTCCTGTTACCCCCTTTTCACAGCTAAGAAAGTACACCCCAAAAAGAGAATTGCTCCATTTAATAGAAAGTCTGTGGCAGGGCAAGAAATGAAATTCAGGTTGCTGAAATCCTGGGCTACAGCATGACCTCTCGCCCTCCTTCCACTGACTGCCTGGGGAGGTCTCTGCTCATGGAACAGTCCCACAAAACCCACCCAGGAATGTGGGTTTTAATGCCATTGTTTAGTGTGTGGACTCTCACCGTGGGTTCCTTCCCTGAGACACAGTCTGTGCTCGACATGAAAAACTGATTAAAGTAGTTGAAAAAATAGAACAGCACTTTCCAATTTCCTCAAGTATCATTTCCATTTTCCAGTGTCTGAAATCAGGTCAAATTAGAGTTTTGCCTTTTGCAAGTGTGAGGGGTCTTACCCCTCCTACTGATAGATACTCATCCAAGGTGTGCTGTGAAGTGACCATTATGATATTTCATTTGTCAGCATGTGCTGCACTGACTTGTGCTGGATCCCTTGGGCAGGCTGCCTTCAAATCAATATTAATTATGGACCACTAGACAGTAGCTAATCTAAAAGAAAGAAGAGGTTTCATTTAACAGCTGACTGATGGTTGCTTTCTTCCACATGAGTGTGGGGTTTGGTTTAGTTCTGGTTCCTTTTTTTTTCCTTTTGAGAGACCTCCTATCACAGTATTGGAGCATTAATTGTGTTTTGCTTTATCTAGTAAAATTTTAAAAAAAGTATCACCTTGTTTTCCATAAATCTAACATGGAATTTAGAATATCCAGAATATATCTGGAGATTCTAACCGAGATTCTGCAAGATCCATCAGTGCAGTTCATCTCCAGCCCTGACGCCTTTGGCGAGCTCACCCCTGGGTAACATTTTCATTCCTTCTGGCAACTGTCCAGTGAACAGCAGAGGAACCTGACGAAAGTGGCTTTGAAATGTGTGTTTATTGCATTGTCATGATGCCAGAACGAGCTGTTTGCCTGGAATTTGTTAAACTGCTCCTCATACTCCTGTCTGAGTTTCTGGAGAGTGATCTGTGATAGCTGTGAGCTGGATGCTCTGCTGGGCTGGCTGAGGCTGACAGCTGATTTCTGACAGGGTTAGATATGTGTCCTGCTCTTTTTTCACTGGAAGTGTCAGCTGAAAGAGACCTTTTAGAAGATTTATTAGCAAGAGTGTTGGTAATCAGGGAAATTGAGAATGTTGGATATATGTTTGTTGTAAAATTAGTTAGGCAGAAATAAGAATCGAATTAATCACAGAATCATTAAGATTGGGGAAGACCTCTAAGATCATTGAGTCTGACTGTCACCCAGCACCACCCCCATGTCCACCATTAAACCAAGTCCTCAAGTACTACTTCTACCACTACACTGGGCAGTTTGTTGCAGTGCTTTACAACACAGCCAGTGATGTGAAAGTGCTTTGAAATTGGAAGAGAAGGTTGGGAAGTTCCTCAGAAGATCTCCCAGTCCCTTGCCATGATCACCTACACCAGCATCACTCTTGACAGTTGTTTGTCTGTTCTCAAACCTCCCATGGTTACAGCTCAAGGTTTCCCCAGCTGGATCAAACCAGGCTTTCACCCAGTGTCCCAAGGACTCCAGCAGCTTCCTGGCAGCCAGCAGAATTTTATTCTTTTCTATTTAAGCCCTGAGACTCTGCAACCAAACCCATGAGAAACCTAACTGGTGCTTCTGCCAATGGGGTTGAGAGAAAAAATATGGAACAAGAAGTAATTTCTGTCTTGCTTCTGCTCAGTGCCTCAAATCCGGCACGTGCCCAGCAGTGTGTGCAGTTGGAAGTTATCTCTGTGCAGTTGGAAATGCTGATATTTAGAATTTTTCTGCCATGAGTCGTTCCTAGATTTGTGTAGAACAAAGTGTTATTTGATCTGGGCAGAGTGTCTCTGATACCCCACGTTGCTCGAGCTCTGGTTGCCTCTTAGCCCTGCCCTCCTGCTTTTCCCAAAGGCTGGAAAGGCTGTGGATTTTGGGCCTCCTTTTTGGAGATTACAATATCTATTAATCAACATTCTTGGGTCTTCCTTCATCGCCGTAACTCACTTGAGCCTGAGGAAGAAGAAAACTCTGTCAACTGTCTCTGTAAACTGAGCCACCAGTGCTGTGAATAGTGCTGGGATTTTATTTATTAAGCAAAGACTCTTGGATTTCTGGCTTTTGCTTTGGAATGGCAGGCGGGAAACTCTACCCTGCCCTGTGTGTCCCTGGGGAACAGAGCCTGGATAGAGCAGGCAGAGCAGGGCCAGGGGTCAATCTCATGGTAGAGGTGGCCCAACCACAGCTGCTTTTCAACAGCTTTTAAAGGAAGGAGGGTCTTCATGGAGCTTAGCACAGAGTCCTCCATGCCAGGGAGGGAACATCTGCTGAAGGAATCATAAGGGAGAGACAATCCCTGTTGCTCTCCTCCTTATTCCATAGTGCAGTTTTGCATCTGCTACCTTGAAATCCTAAAGATAAACCTTTAAAAAATCTTTTTAGTCTTGGGTGTTTGACGTGGACTCAGAATATCCTGAGCTGGAAGGGACCCACAAGGATTGTCAGAGACAAACTCCCAGCCCTGACAGACACCCCAGGAATCATTTCCTTGCTTGTTTTGCCATCTATGGCCATGGGAACAAGGGTTCTCCCTGAGAGAGTGGCACTGCCATTATCATATAGATTTCTTTGAAAACTGGGGGGAAATGACACAATGCAGCAGTGTGAACACTGAGGAGTGCTTATCTTTCCATTCTCAGTGCTTTAGGAAATATCCCTGGGGAAGCTGTGGGAGGGAGACTCTAAACTCTCCAGATGTTTAGATTAGGGAATTTAAGAATTTAGGGAAGTCTGAAATTTAAAAAAAAAATGGATTGGGCATCATGTGCTTCCCATAATCAAGCATATCTAAACATGGTTGCAAGTTACTCATTATAATATATTGAAAACCCTTTAAAATTAATCTTTGTTATCATTCTGTGGTCCATTTTCTCATATCTTATGGTCCTTAGTTGAAAATACAATTAGGTGGGAGAGAAGTGACTTCCTTTTTTGAAAGGGCAGTTGTTATGTGCTTCCAGTTGTACAAGCACAGAAATAAGTACAATTGAAACATAAAAGCAATAAACAAACATTCACAGCTTGGACTTCTCTTTTATTTTTGTTAAAAACGTTTGAAACAAACTAGGCAACACTCCAGGAAATGGTTCTTAGTGTTTTAAATATATTGTTTTAAATTGAGGTGATCCTTCACTTTATTAAGCGGGTGGGGGGATTAAGAAACATTGTTGTAGGTTACCTGTTTATAAACTCTGCCTCCAGAAATAACTAAGGGGCACAATTCACATCAGCACTATCAGAAAACAGATCATCAAAATCAAAGCTTAAAGCTGAAATTCTTGTTTACTATTTTAACTTAACCTCATTTACTGTGTTTCTATTCAGATGAAGATGTAAATAAGATACAAAAAAGAAATTGTTACAGGCCGGATGTGAACTGAGATGCACAGACCTTTTCCAATGCTTTGTGTCCTGGTTTTGACCTTTGCTTCTGCAAATGCCTGCTTGGATTTTCAGGCACAGTCACTCAAACTTCCCTTGTCATGCCATGTATGAGCTTTGCTTGACTCTTCGTGGTTGTTGAATATCCAGAGCAGCTGTGGCTGCCCCATCCCTGAAAGTGTCCAGGGCCAGGTGGGACAGGGCTGGGCACTGGGATAGTGGAGTGTGTCCCTGCCCATGGCAGGGGGAGGAGTGAAATGGTCTGTGAGGTCCCTTCCAACCCAAAGCAGTCTGTAATTCTGGGAATATCATCACAATGGCTGAAGCTGGGCCACCTTCTCGGGATGGTGCTATGGGCTGATCTCAGAGGTCCTTGGCTCAGATCCTGTTGGCTGGGTTGGGTTTATAAAGTTGAGTTGCCAGTATTGCCCTGAGCTGGAAGTGTTCCCTTGCCTTCTCCTGTGTGTTTATATCCATCTCTTTTCCTGTTCCAAACACAGGCTTTGTAGCCAGAACTCATTTTGGAAAGTACAGTTTCAGTGCCTGGTTTATGACCAGAGGTGCTGTGCATCATCAAGATCAGTCCCAAACCTCTCAGATTTGAATATGTTGGAGAAACTGGGTCTGGGAGAACCCAAAGAGTGAGACATTATAGTCACTGAGGGAGTCAGTACCATAAAAGTACAAACAGCTCTCGGGTTTCCACACATCCTTTGCACACCCATTTGGGGTTGTCCACTCCTCAGGCCATGGATCTGCAGACTTTGCAGGATATTTGCATTCTTTACATGTTAAAATTCTGGCTTTTTCCTTGAATTCTTCCACTAGCAAAGCATTTTACATTCCTCTGGCATCTGCAGTTTAATATATATTATATATAAATCTGGATTTATGGGAAATGTCTTTACTTATTTTTCAGCTTTTTTTGGGACATTTATTAGAGAAGATGCATTTGGCCTGGGAGGCAAGGCTGGGATGCAGGACAACTGGGGTTTGTTTTCAGGAGAGGAGATCTCTCTAGAGAAGCAGGATTGTCTCCACTGAAGATTTACTGTCTGGCACAGCCCAATACAAGCCTCCAAACCCTCCAAGATGGAGCCACAGTGAGACTCTAAGACACAAGGCCACAATTTTCTCCCTTTCTGGGAGAATTTTTAATCTGGGCCAGTGCTTCATTTTGGGGTTTGGCTTGGCAGTGGAAGTGGAGCTGCTCTCTAATTTCTGGATGTTAGATGGTGACCTGGTTACTGAACATTTGCTGTGTGGACATGTTGCTGTAGTTTAATAGGAGGTTGCCAGGGAAAACAAGCAGCAAGGAGACAAAGTCTCTGGGTGAGCCACCCAAATTCCTGGTGTTCTTTGGACAATGGTAGGACTGGTGGCTTGGAGGAGTCTGGCTCAGCCTCAGAGTGTATTTGTAGAGCTGCTGTGAGTGAGCAGGAATTCAAAGAACAAAGCAAGTCTGACCAGATTATAAGGGACTCCCTGTCTGCAGAAATTTGGAACTGTGTGAGAGCCAGGTTAACACAGGTGTCACTTTGGATGTTTTAAAGAAACCAATACTGCTGGAACTCTTTAACCTGCTCCAGAGAATGCAAATTAAATGCAATTATTTATTGGCTGATGAATGCTGCTGGATTTTTGAGTTTACAAATTAATCTCTCCCAGTTCCAAACCACCTGCAGGACTGAGATACTTGATACAACCTAATGTGAGAGAGGAATCACTTTGTCCATGTCCAGCCCACCTCCAGGTATCATTTTTCCTGACAGGCCACCACCCTCTAAAGTGTGAGTTTAAAATAGGTGCTGCAGAGCCTATTCCAGCCAGGGAACCTTCTGGGAGCACAGAGGATCTGAGTGCCATGGGAACGGGAAAGACATTGATGTGTGGTTTTCCTAAACACTGCCCCATCGAGCCGAAGGCTTGGTCCAGTGCCCTTTGGCAACTGCTGAGGTGGGAGCATGATTTACCCCCTTGCAGTGATACTGAAGCTGTAACCTATATCTACAAATTAAAGTCAAGGATTTATGAACCTTGGAATATTTTACCCATGCCTCTGAACTGCCAAGTGGAACTATTCTGGGCTGTAACCCAAAACATAGTTTACTGAAATTCCACTGCTTTAATGATGACTTTTTTTTTTTTTCCTATAGAAAACAATATGAAACGTTCTGCCATCCAAACATAATTACATTCTGCATCTGGAATTTGTTGATGTTTCCTTTTGTTGCTCATACACATTCAATTCAATGAAATGGTTGAATTCTGTTGTATCCTAAATCGTGGTTGCTGTTGGTGGTTACAGTTCTTGCATTACAAAAGAGAACTGTTGGATGGTGAATTCTGGTGGCTACTGTGTGGAAGGAGCACTGCTCTGTCCTTTTTCTCAAAGGATTTGAAGAAGTAGGTCAGTCAGGCTGAAATATGTCTTGGGAATGAAGGTAAAACCAGTTGGGTGAACATCACTCAACATGGTCCATGTCCTGTGTGCACAGCTGAGGCTCCTGCAGCTCTGTCTCAGCAGGAATGCTGGAATTAGAGTGGAAAAGGCACCTAGGTCTGCACTTGACAGAGGCAGGAGTGTGAATCTCTTACAAAGTGTCTGGTGGTTGCTGTGGCTACTGGAACAGCAGGAGGAGGCCACAGCCCCTGGCTGAGGAGAATCAGGATTCTTGAGGAGACTCCTGCTCCCCTTGCTGGAGCTGGATTGGGGAGATGTGTGTTTAATTTATTTTGTTTTAGTCACATCCCCAGAGCATCTCCAGGAGAAGTTTCCCATGCTGAGGATGGTATGAAGCAGGAAATGGGAGATCTTTAGACAGAGTTACAGGTCTGATGAGTGAACCTCTGTTCAGCAGTTCTGCTTAGACAGGAGAAAAAATGGAAGAGCAAAAGTGATTTGATGCAATTCCATGGACACTGCTTACATAGATTTCAGCAGACCTAAGTTTCCTCCAGCTCTAAAGGGCTCTCCAGCCCATTTAGCTACAGTGGAAATTGGACTGGCCTCGGGTTGGATTGTGTGCGAAGGGCATTTTGTCTGGAATGCCTTAATCCGATGTGGTCATCTGCTGAAAATGAGTGAGAGTCAGAAACCCCAGGCTGCTTCCTGCCTTCTGTCTGTGCAATTCACTGGTATCAGGGGTTTCCATGTGTGTTTGTGTCTTTCAGCATTTTACAATGAAGATTCCTTTCAACCAGAGCTTTTCTGAAGTAATTTGGCAAAGTTTAGCTACATGCTCCTTGCCTGTGAGCTCAGGTTCTGCGTGCGCGGCTCAGCTCTGTCTGTCAGCAGCAGCCACTTTAACCTGGGCTGAGGATCCAGGCCCTGAAATCCCCCCCGGCTATGTTTGTTAAAGCAAGATGGTGACAGGTGAGGGAGGCACATTGCAATGCCTGGAATGAAACCCAAGGGACTAAATGCACCTTAAATCTCCTCTGTGCTTTTATGAAACCTAGGGACTCTGCTTTGTAATTACCTGCTCAGCAGCACATGCTGGTGTGCTGCCCTTCCTTTCCAGACACTGAAGTTTAATCAGAGCAGCCTGTCCAGGAGCAACCTCTTCAAGGAAGAGCAGCAGGACTCACAGAAGCAATTGCAGAAAATATTTCAGTAGGGCAATGCAGTGATGTTATCACCAGTCTGTTACCCCAGCAAACTGCCCCTGTTCTGGCTGCCCCTGCACTGGGTGAGGGTTATCACTCCTTCCTTCTCCCAGTTGACCCACTGGTATCAATCAGGGCATCTGTAATCTCATAAATGAGTCTGGTAAGGCTTTGAGAGAAGGGCAGAGGCCTTGATGAGCAGCCTAATGGATACAGCAACCTCCTCACATGCACCAGCATTGCTGACAACAAACCCTCAGCCCAGTACAAGCACATCTATCTCTCTGCAATCACACCTTGCTCTCTGAGAATACTCCCACATCACCTTTTTAGTGATACTTTCGAAGCCTACAAACATTAAACAAATGCCAGGATGCATGGCTGGAAAGGAGGGGAGTTTGAGAGAACATGAAGCACAAATCCAAGGTAAGAGCTGAGAGAGTCCAGTCCCCTGCAGTCACAGGTCACTTCAGCCTCTCATCTTCTCTGTGAATTTATAAACAACCATTTTAAACCACAGTAACATTTTTTGTGTGGTTTCTCCTATCCAGTTGGAAAGCTGTGCCAGAATCTTTCTGCACCTTTTTCTCATTTCTAGCAGAAATTTATTAAGGCCTGGCTTATAGCCACTGCTTGTTGTGCAAATTTTTTCCTTCAGATTGGATGACTTCTTCTTGCTGATTGCCCTTCTGATTTATCTGCAGAGAGCCCTCTGTGCCTCCTCTCAGCCTCACTTCTTGTGCATCCTAAAGGTGCATCTTTGCAGTGCCTGAGGGAGTGGTGCAGAGAATTCCAAGCTACTGGTTCCAGGTGGTGAGGAATGTGCTTTGCAGCCAGGTCCAAAAAGCTGTCTGTGCTTCATAGCTTGGGTTTGTGTCCAGGGGTATTTCAGGTGTGTTCCCATCCAGCTTAGACACAGCAGCTGGAGTGAAGATGAAAATGTTGAGGTTGTATCATGAATGTCCTCCTGTCTTATCACCTTGGATTTGTCAGAGTGTCTCAGAGCTTTGGAGCAGATCTTCCCCAGCCCCCAAGGCCATTCTCTGTGCAATCAGACAGGAATGGTTCATTCAGCCCTCAGACTCCTGCAAACCACCAACCTCTTGGTGGGATATAAAACGTGGAAGTTATTAAAGTGAAATAACATCTCTTCCCATCTTGAAACTTGCTAAGCAGACGGGAAATTTCCAGGAATAATTCATAGCTGTCAGTGTGGTGCTTGGCAGGCAGACTGTCTGCTCAGAGGGCTGTGGGACAGAGCAGCAGTTACCTTGTCTGTCACTGAAGGATTTCCCTGTGTCCTTTACAAGCACTTGACACAGGGAACACTGTGCTCACAGCAACAATTGCATGTTAATGCAGGTTAATAGGAGTTCATGTGGCTGAGTCTTAAAACACTTAGCTCTCCTTTTCTGTCTGCCTGACAGCTTTATTGCTGCAAATACACGGAGGAGCCAGTTCAATAAGCTGAACACTATCAAAAGATTTTTCTTTATGGTCTTAAGAGGGCTTATCTGTAATTCCTGGCTGCACAGTCTTTGAAAACTATAATGTTACAGACAGTGATTTTTTTTCCTTTTCTTTCTTTCTTTCTTTTTTTTTTTTTGGTTTATTTTGAAATAAAGACCTTCAGGGTCATTGTTAACTCTTTTTCCCCCTCAGGACTTTCAGGGAAACTGTGGATTTGACACAGTTGTTTTGTTTTATCGGTCTGTGGCAATTTCATTGAATTACTCAATTTAAAAAATTGCCTCAACGGTGCAGAGGGTTGAAATATTTCACAGTGAACTGAAGAAGTTTTGCTGTCATTCCCTCCTCCAAGCACAGTTCCTACCTGGCCAGGGCTGCACTATTCTGCTGATTGCTCAGTCACCTTTTCTTGTTACTGTAGTGATTTGCTTGTTCTAACTGAGGATTTGCAGTCACAGTTTGCATCAGGAAATACTTTACTTTAATTTCTGATCCAACCTGCTTCCATCATGCTCCCCTCCAGAGCTGAAAATGAGCAGCACACACTTGTTCTCCTGCGACAGGAGGAAGCATCCACATCAGGGATGGGATTCTGACATGGAAAACACTGGCTGGCAGCCAAGGAATCATACAAGGCCTTCTCTTCCCTTAATCCTCCCACTTAGGAAAGGCACAAAGTGGGCTGAACCTGGTGGGACTTGAGCATATCCCCACCCGTGGGACATGATGATGTGCCCACACATCCAGCACACCCCCAACTGCTGTTTTGAGACGGTCACAGGGATGCAGGATCCAGCTGTAAGTGATGAGTCAGGCTGTGTGAGACATAAAACACCTTCCCTGGAGCTGGCAGGAATTCCCAGTTGCAAAGAGGAGCTTTGGGAAGTCTGGCACACCAGACCTGCTGCCTTTGATCAGGCCTGAGCTGCAGCAAGGACCAGAACTGAGTGTTATTTGTCTGACACCTCTGCCTTCATCTGCAGAGCTGGAAACCTGGTTTTGAAAACAATGCTTCATTGCATCACAGGTTCTAAAAGAGATTTATTTGAAAGCAGGTACCATGAATCTCAACATCACTTTGTTACACTTTTACAACTCAAATTTCATCCCTAGAAGAAGAGCAAAGATTGTGTGTCGCTTGTAACAGCAACAATATCTAAGTAGAATAGGAAAAACCATTTAGTTGAATGCTGACACAACTGGGATGTATGAAGTAGCTATAGCTGTAAATGTATTTATAGGTAACCAAGTTTCTGCAACAGACTCTGGAAATGTTTGATTATTGCTGTGGGCTCTGTGGTTCTGGGCTGTCTGAAGAAAGGTGATTTGAGAGTTCTGTGTTCTCACCACCTGAAAATTTTAAAATTCTTCAAGGCATCCAGGCTGAGCATCCGGTAACTGAAACATTTGAAATCAAGCAGTTTCTGTAAAAATGTAGGGTTTGGTTTTACAAAATGGCAGTGCTGAGGTCAGAGTGGCTGCTCCAGAGTGGGGGATAAGCAGGAGAAAGGAAAGGTTGCAAAACTGGCTGTAAATTTTTCTGCTTAATCTCATTTGACAGAATATTCAGGTCATTGTCAATGGGGAAAATGCATTTCTGCTTTACACAAAGCCCACGTGGAGTCCTGCTCTGAGGCAGAGGAGGAGGAGGAACTGCCTGAGCCAGGGGGTATGGGGAAACTTGTTCTGACTTTCTGTTCACACACAATTAAACCTCTGCAAGGCAGCAACTCCCACTGGGAGCTTCCCACTGTTGAGAGGGAGATGATGGGGAGAACAGACTGTTCTGCTCCTGCTTTGCTTCTGGACACCAGAGAAGTGCAGCATGACCTTAATTATATGAACTGGGCAATTTCAACATCTTTTTCAAATTACAGAACTGAAACTCTCAAATCCTTGGTGTATTCATCTCTTTAGATTCGGTGAACTGAGGAGTTCTTCACAGAGAAATGCTCCTTCCACATCCCAGGTCTGCATGGGGCTCAGCTGTATTCCAAATCCATGATAGGCTTGGAATACACTTCAAAACAACACTCTGAACTTCTTGTTTTCTTCCTCTTCCAAAAGCAGAGCCATCAGTGCTTACTGAGAACAGGGCTGTAGCCAAATAAATATGGTCTTTCTATACAGTGAGCAAGCCCCACTTTTGAGCTATGATGTTCCCAGAAATGGTAGCAGACTTTTCAAAATTGAAAAAGTCTGGACATTTTATTTATGCTCCTCTGTTAAAAAATGCCTTGTTTGATTGCTTTTAAATGTTGTGTTTCTGGAATGAAAATAGAATTCTGGCATTTAATTCTGTATGTGTTATTATTTCAGCTTAGGAGAAAGCTGGGAGATGGTTTTTTTAAAAAGACTGGATTGTTTTAAGATCATTACAAAGCCAAATGTTTAAATATTGACTGTTTTAACTTACTTCCAATACTCTGCAGTAATTGGTAGAAAGCCTGAATCTTTTTTCTGTGACTTCTAAAAGTTCTTAGTTGATTGAAAATTTTTATGTCAAAGTTTTGGCTAACTTGATGTACAAGACCCTGGTGAGAATATATTGTAGTCTGAGGTTTCTCTGATTTGTGATGTTGCCTTTTAGCTGGAAAGACTTTTCTAATAATGAAAAATAAACCTATAGGCAATTTGCTTGCCATGAAGCCATGCAGAAGTAGGATTTGGGTATATTTTGGTTGAGATGGCTAATACAAAGTTTATGAGGAGGAGGAATGAATTCAAGCCTTGGTATAGCATGCTCTGAAAATGCCCTAGGTCTGAATATTTCTCTGAATTTTGGGAAAACATAAATCTCCACCGTGAAGTTCATGAAGGGCATTTTCTTTAAATACATCAGGTTCTGTTCATGCTTTGCATGTGAACAGTTGTGATGTTGTTGCTTAGCCATGACCTTTATCTGGTGCCCACATTTTTGCTCTTCTGTGGATCTGGGCTTGTCTAAAAGGATCTTTCAGCCATCCCTAGGGCCAGATCTAACAGTTTTTTCAATGTACTTTTTAAAAAAATGTACTGAGAAGTAAAATCATGTTCTATATCAAGTGAAATATCATTATTACTCTGTGTATACATTCTGCTTTTGCGTGACTGCAAACAGTTCTGAGGTGGAGTTTTTTCTGAGATGGGATTTGCATGATCAGTTGTAAGAAAAAAATAGGTATTTACATTCCTATTCCACTTCTTCAACTTGTCCTGAAAATTAAGGAGTGTTTTGGTTTGGTTTTTCTAGTAAGTATTTTTATATTTACCTGAAAAGCCTGAAATGAGGAATGAGTTACAAACATCCATCAGATGGGATAGAGCTGGGAATTCTTTCTGTGTGCTGAAAAGAGTTAGAAACCTTTGAAAAAACTTTGTGCAAAGTTTTAATTGGCATTTGAAATGTTTATCACTACTTTACTCATAATTAGTGTCTAAATTTGTCAGCTCATATGACATAGCTGCAGCTTCTTAGATCAGAAATACTTTCTGTTTTCTATCCAGCTGGTTTCCTGTAAAGGGCTGAATTATTCTAGCTTTTATGGGTCATTGTTAAACATGGCAGGAAGGGTCATTGTTAAAAATGTTTTCAGAACTTTGATAACCAGTTTATCAACTGATTCACATGTTTAATCAGTTAATAGGTTTTCCTTTTCAGTGCATGGGAATTTCTTTGTTTATCTTAACTGAGTAACTGTTTCTACATTGGAAAGAACTGTAGTTGACTGATAATCTTTTCAAATATGTGAAGTTTGCTCTTGTGACACAACTTGCATGAACAGATCCTGCACTGTTACTCCTGAGTTTATAGGGAAAGGTCCATCAGAACAAGGGTTTGCCTGTGCATGGAACCCCCAAACAGTCTGGTGTTCTGGGGATACAGGCATGGAGCCACAGTCATCAGGCATTTGATGATAAGGCTTTTGAAGGTGTTTGCTCATTTAAAAAGAGGGACAGGTACTTTTGAGAAGTGCCAAACATCTGTGGTTCCTCCAATATCTCAAGAATTTCTTTTGCAGCGTATTTTATCAAAAGTGTCAAAAGGCATGTGTTTAGCATGAAATCTCTCCAAGGATCACCATCCTGTGCCTCTCTGGGCACCTGTCTAACACTGCATCCCCCTTCTGCTGAAAAACATTTTTGCTGATCTCTGATCTGGGCCTGCCAAGGCACCATTTTTGATGTTGCCCCTTATTCCAGCATCTGTCTCCAAGGAGAATTTTGGCCCTGTCATCACTAGAATTTCCCTCCAAGTGAGGGAGTTGTTACTATCCCCTTAGATAACCTGTTATTAAATCACCATCTCTTCATCAGGCCCAAGAGGCCAAGGCCATGTTCAGATGAAGCCCTTGCTTGCTGAGAGCACTCTTGGCTCATGTTCAGATTGAAGAAGGCTTTTTTTCTGCCATCCCCATTGTAATAAGGCCAGTCTGCTCCTGTGTTTATAAACAAACTTGAGGCCAGGCAGAACTGTAAACTTTATTTTGCTTTTTTCACAAAATAAATTCAATGATGTTTCCCTTCTATGTAAAGCACGACTTGGCATGAAAAAATACGCAGCAATAAAGTTGCAAAATTTGAGTTTACATAACATTTATCTGCCTTGAAATTGCAGATACTTAGAGAGCCCTGCAAGCCTCAGTTGGGTTTGTAGGAGAACCATGTCCATGGAATCACAACAGCTCCTGGGAATTGGCATCTGTGAGGAAAAGTCAGCAGCTTGTTCCATGTATTCAGGTGTTTTAGATATCCTCGTTCCTGTTGCTACGTGAAGGAAATGTGCTGAGATGAACACGAGTCTAAGTAAAACCCAAATTACACTGGAAACCCAGCCATGGGGATTTTATTGGGATGCTCTGGGCTGAGAAAGGCACTGACACACATTGTGGCTCACATCTCAACTATAAATTCCTCCCATGAACAGCACAGGGGTAAAATTCTTAGATTAGATATAATAAAGGAGTTTTTACAATGGGAGTGGTAAAACACTGGCACAGGTTGCCTAGAGGGGTGGTGGATGCCCCATCCCTGGAAGTGTCCATGGCCAGGTTAGATGGGAATTAGTGGAAGGTGCCCCTGCTCATGGCATTTAGAAGGCACCTTCCAACTTAAAACCATTCCATGATTCTCTGAAATGGAGTCTATTCTGTCCTGTTGAGAGAGCCCTGGGAATGCAGAGCCTTGACTGGAAAACACAGCTGGGCCTGGATAGGTACCAGAAAAAAGGTCTATCCTGGAGCCTGCCAGTCCTGGGCTGTGCTAAACCAAGGCAGGACTGTGCTGCCATCCAAAGTGACTGCTCTCTCACTGATGTGAGCCAGAATGAGCAGGGAGCAGGCTGCAGATCTGTTCTTTCCTACAGCCACCAAAAAGCAGGAGATGATGGGAGGGAAGCAATGGAATCTTGTGGATGAGGGTGAAAAATAAGCAGAAGGCTGGGTTAAGGCAGTTGTAAAACTTGTGTTGATTCAGCCACCGTTACATAGGGAGCATTAAGTCAGTGTTTTATTTGATAAAGCAAAACTTCCTGAGCCTTGAGCAGGATATTTAAGTGTGGCTATTAAGAACTAGTGATTCCAATGCTTATAGCATTTGAATAGTTACCTGTCTGAAAAAATATTTAATCAAAGAAGATGCTTATTTTGAAAATACACCAGTGAAATGTGATGAAGATAAATGAAGTGCTACTTCTGAAACTTTTCTTTTTTTGTTAATTTATTGTCAGTTTTCTGTTCTCTTCTACTAAAAATCTCCTCTATGGTGGAGAGCCAGAAGCATATACGATCGTCCAATTTGTTGCTGGAGCTTTCTGAAATTTAAACCCAATTCATTAGGTACAACGTAGGTGTAGAGCGTGGGCAGTCATTAGGATTTCAACAGCAAATAATGCAGCCCATGAAACATCAGACTTATTTCCTTCTCATGTAAAACACAGTAATGCGTTTCGCCTTGGTTAAATGTGCTCTTGAGCTTTTATGTCAGAGTGAATCATGATCTAACGCTCACCAGATTAAATCTAAACGTTGCAGTATTTCCTTTCTAATTCTGGCTCTTCCCACTAGGATAATATTATTTGTCTCGTCAGTTATGTGCAAGTGTGAATGAGGAGATGTAGTTTTTACATGTGTGCAAACACCCATGGAAGCACGGCTCGAGGGGACGGGGCTCCGCGAGGAGAAAAGCCCGCTCGATAATTAGGTAAAACGCATAATAAGATCCATGTCCCTAGGGCCAGCGTGGCCCAAAAGACTTTTATTTGTGTGAATTCCTGGTATGAACGTGAAGGATCTCGCTCCCTCTCCGGGGAGGACCTTTGGGCCGATGCCCGGCGGGCCCCGAGCCGCCGGCGCAGCCGACTCGTTAGGGCCCGTCAGGGAAACCCGTTGTGGCGTCGCACTAAACGGGCCCAATTAGCAGCCCCGAAAGCCCCTCTCCAGCCAGCCATCACTAACACTCCAGATAAAATTTGACATCTTCCCCCCCGCTCCCCCTGCCCCAAACTCCAATTAATTTAAATGGTTTTACTGAGGGACCGTGGCTCTGCTGAAAAGGCAGAGGACTTTGCTTGGGTAATCAGCTTAAATACCGGCCCGTTTCCTGCCTTCACTACTCCAAACTTCCCATTTGGGAGACATTAATACTGTTTTTATTTAAAAATCTTTTTTATCTCCAATTTCCTCCAGTTTTTCTGATGTGCCTTTTACACAACTCCATTTCAAAGGGCAGGATGGTAAGGCCTGTAAACTGGATGCAGACAGGAATTTTTAGGTTCATTTGGAAGCAGGGAGTAATGAGGGGTTTCACGTGGAAAAGGTACATCTTCTGTGACAGTCACAAACTGGTGGTAATTAGGAAGAAGTCCACAGTTTCATTTATTTTTAGACTTCTTAAACACTCCTACCTAAAAAATCATTTTGCATCTCCTGCTGCAGTAGCAGAACAATGATGTTTTGAAATTCTGAAGAGGTAATTGTGGTTTTCAGTCAGCGCATTGTGTACATTTTAATAAATATATTCATCTGAAGATATGCCAAGGTCTGGGTCAGCTGTAAGATAAGTTGTGAAATGCCAATATTCTGCATAGACAGAAGTTGTTAACCATCTGTAATTCAGTATAAGACATAGTTCAGTTTTCCAGGGTTGGGATTCTGTCATTAACTGTCATTATATCAAGTGAGTATGTTTTGTGGGGTCAGGGTGAAAGGCTTTGCTCAGGTAAAAGGCTTGAGTGTGTTTAATTTTAGGCGGGTAAGCTGTGGAAACATTCCTGTGCTTCAAGCTATGTGTGCACACCATCTTGTTCCTATATTCACTGTGAATTTTTTGTCCATCAGACATAAACTGATGTGGAAATTCTGTTTTCCAGGAGGAGAGTTTGGGATTAGAGAAATATTCTGCTTTTGAGAGTATTTGTTTCTTTTAAATAGCCAATATTTATCTAACTTAATATTCTCTCTTTTTCTTAACAGGCAGTAGCAGTTGGCCTAGAGGACAAACTGCCCTCCAGCCACAATGCCATCCCTTGGCTGATTCAGTGCCTTGGGAATCAGGCACATGGTGACCTCCAGAGATGGCAGCCAGCAGCAAACCCACAGGACCTGCAGTGACACAGCACAACAAAAGTGAGTGTATCACCCTTTTCCCAGCCAACACACCACTCTCAGAAATTCCCTCCCACCCTTTGTAGGCATCAACTAAAACTGTCCCACGTTTTTACACCAGTGGCTCTAAAGGGACACTACACAGGAGTCAGAAAATTGTTCATGGACTCTACACAGATTTCTGGAGGCAGGTACATGTCACCTGGTGGGGGAGGTTCATCCTCTCCTTAAAGCCCAAGTCAGGACCCATGTGGCTGTTCTGGGATTTGCATGGAATGTCGGGAACTGTGTTAGGAACACAGTGTGTAGTTGGCAACCTGTGTTAAGGACCCAAATGAGATCTCCTGAGGAGTGCTCAGAAGCTCATCCAATGCCAAGGAGAAGTGATCCATAGGAGAACCAAGCTTCTCATCCCACCTATTTATTTCAAAAGGAAAGGGCTGGCTGGTGTTGATGTTAATCATATTATTTGACTGGAAATGGCTTTGTGTTCCACATCCAGAGTTTTCCATCCAACAGCTGGACCCAGCTCCTACAAGGGCACTAAAAGTAATTGACAGACATGCAAGACTTGCATAAGAGCTTCCAAACCCAAGCTTAGGAAGCTGAGTGACAGTCAAGCTTTCCTAAGCATGAACATGTTAACAGTAATGGTTGAAGGGTGATCTTTTCTTGGGGGAAGGTGTCATGCTCTTCACCTCATGGCAGCAAAGCCAGGATTCCTTCCATCTATCCCAACCCAAAATGGATAATACCTTTTCCTGACTGGGGTTTAGGGGAAAAGCATGCTCTGTTCCCAGGTGTTTGAGAATTGAAGAATTACCTTTTTTTAATGTTAGCCCTGTGTGCTATTTCTCCAGTGCCAGTTTTCTAGCGTTGCTTAATGATGAATCATGAACATTAACTTTATGTATGTGTAATGTTTTATATATATACACATTTATATATATATATATAAAAATCTGGGTGGTGGCAGGGACAGACGAATTCTGTCTGCTCCATCTTTTGTTTGGATCTAGTTGCCATGGAAACTCTAAGATCAATTTTGACAGACTAAAATACTACAAATTACACTGTCGGATGACCTCATTACACAGGGCTGGCACGGTGGATTGCAACATTGCTGAAAGGAAAAGCGTGAACGCTGCAGGAATTTCTGCTCCATGGAAAAATGTTATTTTTGGATTCTTCGGGAAGGCGTGCACATAAAACCACCGGTTCCCTGGTGAGTGACTGGTCCCCGAGACCAGCACAACTTTCATCTTAATTTTTGGTTGTGGTAGCTGATGTCATATTTGGCCATACCTTTCCTTAAGCTGCAACTGGCATCTCACTGAGAAAGACCTTCATGTTTTCCTGTTGAACACTGAGGCAACTGATTTCTTACAGGAAGATTGACAGAATGAGTCTTTTTTCTTCCTTTTTTGGTATACTCTGCTACCTGTGTGCCTTGGTATTGATACAGCTGACATTGGTTTTGTGGTTTTTTTACCTTCCTGATCAATTAAGAGGCATTGAACTATGCCTTGTGTCTCAAAACTGGTTCATGCTGGAAACAAATGCCCTTTTAATTCCTGAGCAGTGTGTTTTGGGATGTATTCCCCATTGCAATAGGAGGTCTCTGCTGCGTGGAGACAGCTGTGACATCTCAGGTTGCTCTGGGTTTTCCTTCCATCCTGTTTCCATGCTGATATGGGCCTGGCAGTTGGACTCACGGAAATGTCTTGTGCAACTTTATTGCTGTGTAGTAAAAGACACGTTTAGTACTGTTTTATGTTGGTATTGTTTGTACACAGGGAGACAATGTGTGTGAGTTGGCAAACAGTTTGGCCATTCTGTTTTTCTTCTAGTCAAGAATATTATTCTTGCTATATCTAATCTAGAGTTGTAAATTGCAGCAGAGGTACAAATCCAAAACAAACATTCTGAAGAATTTGAATGGAGTAGAGCCCCAATTTCCATTTCAGTTCTCTCTCTGTTGTCCAATTTGTTAAACTCAAGTGGTCCCATGTGTGAGTAGCATGACTGCCAGAAGCACTCTCCAGCCATCTGCTTTTTTGGTAAGTCTTTGATTATTTCTCTGTCCACTTTTCTATCCAAAATTAGAACTGGCAACTCAATTGGTTGATGAATATTGGGTTTTTTATCATTTCACATTTCCAGATTATGGCTAGGAAATGTCAGTAAGGTCATAAAAAGCACAAGAAATAAACTTTCTTCCTCAAGACCAACTTTACTGTGGTAGAACTTTTTTACCACATTGTTTCAAGCCCTTCAAGAGCAGCAAGAGAATTGAACAGGAGAAGTTTTATTGTTTGTGGGTAACACCAAACTGGAAGGAAGAGACAAAAGAGCCTGGATTAATCTGATTAGTTGTCTTGGAAATGTGAAGAACTTTCAGGCACTGACAGAGGCATTCGCAGTAGAGCTGAACTTAGAGCCAACACTGCATTTAAACCCAAACTAGGAGACCAGGAGGAACCACTGGATCTCTCAGAGTCTGTGGTTTATTTGAGCTGAATTGTAGGGTTTAACACACTGATAATGAAGGGGAAGTTGGCTCTAAGGCAGCCCAGAGGACTCCTGAGTCTTGGTGCACGTTGTGCTCAGAGCCCTTCTGTGTTCATGCAGCTTCAAGGTTTCAGTTCACAAGTTGGATCAGTTGACAGAAACTGAAAGGGTTTAGATGCTTAAAGCAGAAATTCTACTGGAAACACTGCGAGACAAGCAGAGGGTGAATGAGCACTCTGGGTCATTGCCCTTGTATTTACTGCATTTAACTCCCTAGTTCATGACACAGTGCTGTTGGATTGAAGCGTGCTGGGTGTGTCTGAGGTGGGAGCCAGAGCAGGCAGAAATGGATGAGCCTGCAGTGCAGACTTGGCCAGTGAGATTGCATGAGAAAAAGTAACTTGGTATTCATTCCTTTGCGTTTCTTTCCCATTTTTAAACAAATTGTGTCAGAAGTTTTGTCTGATAGAGCCACATCTTGGGAAGTGCAACAGGTTTGCAGGACAATGGTTGAAATCTCGGGTGCCACATGCTGAGGTTTGGTGTTTCCAGCACCACCTCAAACTGCAGCAGGGATGGGTGAGGAAGGGAAGGACTCTTGGGTGCAGGCTTACCTTGTGAAATGTGCCATGTCTGATATCATTGGGAGTGAGGGTGGCTGGTCCCTAACACAACCTCTCCGTCCCTATGTTCATCCTTGGCATTTCTCTTACTGGGTAGACAATGTTAAAATGTTGCTTTCAAACCTAAAGATCTCTGGAAACTGAACTCCTTTTTCATTTCCAGGATTGCCCTCTGACTGGGTGGGAGTCATTGGTTTTTGTGGCAGTATTATGCAGGGAATCAGAACTTCATCAGACTCTGCTGGTTTCAGAGCTGCCTTGGTGAGTCTGGCTGGGCTGCAGCTCTGTGCTCAGGCAGCTAATGGCCAGAGTGCCCAGGGTTGTCAGAGTGACAGGGAAAGGTAGGCACTGTCCAAATACACAAATATTCAACACATTAAAAATACTTTTGTTTTAAATTATAATGGAGGAGGGGAATAATTTAGAAAGTGGGCATGTGATGGGAGCCAGCCAGGCTGGGCTTTGCTAATATCTGAACTAGGCTGTTGAAAAAATGTTCTGAATTGGCCAGAAGATCCTGCAAGTTCAGCTCTCCCCAGTTAAAGCTAGTGGTGACAGGATTGGGCCCTCTGTTACTATTTTATGTGGTGTTAAAAATTACTTTTCCTTATTTCCAAAGCCATTATTGTATCTTTTCAAAGCACATTGTGAAATCATTGTGTGCATTACTCAAACTACTTGTCCATATGTACAGTAGGGTAATACAATATATGGGCTTTTGTTTGGCTTCTGCAAAAAAATGGCAAAGTAAAAATCTTTTTTCCTCTCCCCACTTTGATGTTTTTCCAGGTAGAATGGTGGCAGACATGCTCAGCTCAGTTCCATATAACATATTGCTTACTGGAATAACCAATTTAGTTCTCTGCCCTTTTACTGTAAACTTGGATTTGTTTTTTATATATTTGTGATTTCCTTTAAACCATTTATAAACAGGTTAGAAATACCATTTCATGACTCTATTAATAATCAGAGCTCTTTATATGGGTTCTTTAGGAACCTTTCTGTCTAGTAGGAACAAACTATGATAAACAAACACCTCCAAACTCTTCCTGCTGCACAAATATTTGCTGCATTGTTTTGTTATTCCTTAGAGCATTCTGCCTTTGGTCCAAATGTTATAGTCAGGGATTTAACTGGTAATTGTTATTTCCAGGAAGATTTTTTTTTTATTGTAATTGTTCTTTTAGAGTACAAAAAGAACTAGTTTTTGCAACAACACTCATGTTGCATGAAAAAAAACCCCTTAAAATCTCATTGGACAGTTGTGAGAGTTGGGATTTTGGTGTCAGACCCAGAGGGCTGCAGAGTGGTTTCCCTGCTCGGCCTGATCCAGCAGAGCCAAGACAATGATTCACTGTCCTGGACTTGGTGACCTCCAGAGATCCCTTTACACCTAAATTATTTCATGGTCCTGGAAGTTCCCTGTGCTGCTCTGGCACTTGACTCCTGTCTGAGCAGATTCATCTCCCTGCACCTGCAGAAAACTGAAGGAGAAGACCTGAGGATTTGTGCAGTTAGCAGTGGAGGGCTGGGGAAAGTTCAAGCTGGTGTCAAGAAGCAGTAGGATTGTGTGATGGAAAGTGCTGGTGGAAAAGAGAAGGGAGAGAAGGTTGGGACAGACCTTTCAGCAGCATCAGCTCTTAGAACAGCTCAGCTCTGTCACTGTACTGACCTAAGATGGGTTTGGCTGTGTGAAACCCCCCCTGTCCCTGTGCAGGATGTATGGACACAATCCTTGAGCTGTAATGTTGATAACAGAGTATTTTCTGAATTCTGGCTTTGCCCTTCGAGAGCTTCAGGCTGTTACTTGTTTTATACTTCACCTGTACTTAACTCTGAGTATCTCCTTGGACAGAAGGATGGAAAGTTCCTGAATAGTGCTGGAACATCTGAGTGCCTTGTGACAGCACTGCAGAGTAGGGTGGTGTCACCCAAGAAAGGATTTCCCAGAGCTGGAGGAGTTCAGCAGCAATTAGCATTTTCCTAGTGCTTTCTTTCCTCTAAATGTAAAATTTAGACACCAGCTTCTCAGCTGTGATAACCTTTTCATGAACTGTCCTGGCTCTTATGCTTTCACCTGTTAAAATAAACGACATTTATTAAAAAACCCCAGTCATAATAACACCAAACCCATATTGTTTTAGGGCATAAATCTACCACTTCAATTGCAGGAGCCTGTCAGTGAATTTCTGACACCAAGTTATGTTATTTAATGAGTGCTATTAGGTAGTTCTGTCACTTAATAGGATTGAGGGTTGGAAATGCCATGTAATATCACTTCACTGGAGAAAAAATCAACAAACAGCCCTCACTAAAAACCTTGCGTTGCCTTTGAAGTCAGTCAGAGCTGCTGTCACTTCAGAGGGAACCCGCAGGGCTGTTTTCACTCCCATTTTAGGGGAGGCAACAGTTATTCTTGGCAATTTACAGTAGGGGCACTCAAAAAAAATCTCCCACCATCTGACTGGGAGTGAGGAAACAGAACAGTTTTGGCAAAAAAGGCCTTTTGCAGGCTCATGTCCATACTCATCATCTCGTTCAAGGAAATGGGAATACAGCCTCTGCCCATGGAAAAGTGCTAATGGCCATTATTGTCATGGGTTGTCGTTTGCACTCAGGTGCCACCTAAAATCCCTGGGTGAGGTCTGGGCTGCCTTATGTCTCATGGAATTAGTGGAGGCTGGTTTTATCCTGGCAGCTTGGTGGTGGTTGTGGAGTCACCTGTGTCTCCTGTGTCCTTCTGGATGAGCAGGCTGCATCTTTATGGGAACAAGTGTCAATGTGTTGTGCAAGAAAGTGACAGCAGCCAGGAGAAGCAGGATGGAGGGTGGCAGCAGAAGTTCTGTTTCAGATATTAGTTTGCATACCAGGGCAGCTTAAACCCACCAGATCTTTATCTCCTGATGTTTTCCCTTGTAAGGAAAAAAGGCTTTTTTTCTCTAGAGAATTCCCCACCCCCCTGGGAGAACACTAGAGGTACTGCTGAGGAGAACAGAGGGAGGAAATATCCTCCCCTTAGGGTCTGGGGCTGAGCGTGGTTGGTGCCACTCTTTTCATCCAGAAAGTCGAATTCTCCCTTCAATGCTGGTGTCCAAAGTGTAGCAAAGGAACTAAATTCTTCTGCAGCAGCTGAGCAACTTGAGTGGGTTAAAACCAGAAAGATTAGATTCCCTGGGAAAATTTAACGGAAAAAGGTGTTTTGCCTTTCCTATTAGTTTCACTTTTAAATCCCTGTGAGGGTTCTGGGGTTAAACACGCTGTCAGTACCTTCGTGAGGAGTCCCACATGTCTTCAGATCTTTCCTTAACTGGGCTTCCTGTGTTTGCAGTCTGTGAACTGGTGACTGGTGCAGAGGATGACTCTGTGTTCCTTGAATTCTGAATTTCCCAAGGATGCAGCCCTGTGTTAACACACACATGATGCAGTCCATACCTTCTGGAGCCTGTGTACATTGGCAAATAAAATCCTGGATCATTTGGAATAAGGGGAGCTACAACATTATATCCAAACCAGTTGTTCTGATTTGCTTCTGTAAATCTACCAGTCTACGGGGTGAAATGAGAAATGCTGGATGAACAGTAAAATATCTGTAATAAAATAGCAATTAAAGACATCAAAACTTTTAAAAACCATGGCTGTGGAGGGCCCATCCTGTGTGAGCCGATGGAAGGGCCCCGTGTGTGTACCTGGAGACAAGGAACATTCCAGCAGTGAAATACAGCTTCCCTGACATCCCTGACACAAGTCTCTCTCACCTCAGAGCAGTCAGGATTCCATCACAAATCCCACTGAGCCTATTTCAGCCTCCACAGGCTCCGTGCACTGGAAGTGAAAAAGTCCTGCACAATGGATTCAGTGTTTCCAAAGGGATCTGGGAGCTGGGAAGTCGATGTTCTTCAGTCCTAAGCTGTGCTTCGGGGGTTAAGATACACTCAGCTTTTTCCTGTAACAAATCAGATTTGTCATTACTTGAAAAAGTGCTGATAGAGACCTAGGGAGAAGTTAAATCCTCTACAAAACTTCATGAAATAATACCAGTGACCATGTTTAAAAAGTGAATTAGGCTGCAATATCCTTATTTCTTCTCTTATTTCAACTGTTTGCCTGTGTGTGGCAGGTTTTGGCAATAAAGCTCAATCTAGGGATTGAGGGTCTTTCAAAGACAGGACTTTTTACATTTCATTTTAGATGCTCCAGATCAGCAGATCTTCACTCATTCAAATTTCTGTGGGGCTGTTAATTAGTAGATGTCCAGTTCAAAGTGTTTCCAAATGGGATTTGTGACTTGAGGAGAATGTAGGTTAGGGAAAAATGGATTTGTCAGGAGTATGAAATTTGTACTCTATCGCAGCTGAAGACAGGCTGTATAAAAATTGTCCTGTGAGTCAAAATGATGTGTGTGTGGAGAGAGGGAAGTGAAACCCCAGGGTTTGAATCCTTAGTGTAAAGAAGGTTTATTAAGTGCAGATCTTCTTTTGGATGTTGACACTGTGATCTGAATAGAAAGTGCCATCTAAGCCCAGTGAAGTCCTGCTGGGATAGGTAATTTTTGGAATAATCCAAACATGATTTGGGCCAGCTCCTTCTGTTCAGGAAGCTGCCCAGGTCCCTGGTTTAAACCAGACCATGTTTTTAGGGGTTTTGAAATGGAAAGAATTGCAATGGGCAATCTCAGTATGAAATTGTTGCACAAATAGTTCTACTGTAGGGATATTCAGATTAACCATACATCTATTCCCTCTGATTCATTTATTTTTGCATTCATGGACCCCTGAAATCCTGAGGGCAGTTTCCCACTGGGAGATGTTTATGCCAAGAGTGAAATGGGAAATGAGTGAAGGGTGATGTTTTTGTTGCCTCAGAGGTGGCTGCTCAGCTGGACTGACAGAGCTGACACTCATCACCCAAGAGCCAGCATAAGCCTTCTGCCTCCTTAGACAGTGGCCATTAATATTTTGACACATATTTTGGTTCTTTCATCTCAGATTTAGTGTGTCCAGTAAATCAAAACCACAACCGTGCAAGGCCTCACCCTGATAAAACCACGCTTAATGTGATTCTAATTATGAAATGTGTTGATAAGGAGCTGAGATTTCAGTGTCCTTTGTGAAATGTCATCCTTGTACATCAGAGGCTCTGAACACGTGTCCAGTGTGTCTGTATGGGGTGTGAGGGAATCTCACCTCCTGTCAGGAAAGGCACGAGGGGGAGCCGTCCAGCAGCGAGTGGCAGTGTCACTGAACTGTGCCTGTGTCTGAGTGCTGCCAAGGCTTTGCTCCCTACTGCATCCTGAAAAACCATTCCTGAGGTTTAAGTGGGATTTTTAAAGTGCAGCATGAGCTCATGTAGCACAGTGAACCAATGGGAATCTGAGAGAAAGGAATACTGGGTATTCTGTAGAACCAAGCTCTCCTGAACACCAACACTCATCTTCTTTTGAATCACCAAATTTCTTATGTTAATCCATTTCTCTTTTGGAATCTTATCTTTCTTAAAAGGACATATTGCTTTGGAAAAGGAGTAAAATGCCCAGAGTGCAGTTGGTGGTGGTGTGCCCAGAAGGTGTTCCCAAAAGCAAGTGAGGCTGCTGTTAGATTCTAGATGTTAGAATTGTCTGCTGTTGGCACAACAGAAATCCCAGCCCACTCTCTTTATCTTCCCGATGTTTGCTGCTGCTGCCTCCCTTGTTCCAGCATCAGTCTTGAGGGCAATGACCTGGACCGGAAAACTAATCCAGCTAAGAACTAGCCAGACTATAAATAAATATAGAAGTCCCCAGGTTGACTTTAGGCCAGGCTGAAGTGCCTCTGCAACTTGCAGCAGGACAGAACCTTTTAAATTTGCCCATGAAAATCCAGGAGGGAGCATTGCTAAGGAATGAATCACAGGAAGTTTGACTCCTTTCCCCCAAAGGACCTGCTCCCTGCACTATTCCCTTTGCCAAGGTGAGTGCCCACACTCCCTGTGTGCAGCCACTCACCAGAGCGGTTCCTCCACGTGGGAGCTGCCCTGCCTTAGCATTTTTTCCCTGGCTCAGGCTGGGAGAGACAGGTTCCTTCACATTCTCCTGGATCTGCATGAGAACAGCCTTCAGGAAGAACTCGAGACACCACAGGCTTCATGTGCAACAGCTCCGGTGTGGGAATCCTGAGCAGCTGCTCCCGAAGGTTCTGGCTGCCGTCCCAGCTCTCGGGAGTTTCAGTGCTTGGGATGTCCCTGTGCAGAGGTTGGAGGTGATTTATAGCTCGTGTGTTGGGGAACAGCCCTTGTGTAAATGGCTTTTCCTAGATAACAAGGAAATTTGGAGTCTTCTGGGACTTCCTGGGTGGAAAGACTTTAGATATTTATTTATTTTTCTGTTTGAAGCAACAGGGCAATGCTCCTCCTACTTGTATCCTAAGTAAGAAGTATTTACATTTTGGAAGACTTTTTTTTCATGTATTCTGTATAAAAGAAACACAAGAGTGAATGTGAATCTCCATCTCCTCCCAGACATGCCTGACCATTGGTATATCCATATTAATGGACTGATTTTTCATGTTGTATTATAAGAGGGAGGTTCTGGCTACTCCAAATCCAGCGCTGCTTCCTGCTGCTGACATGGGGTGGAGATGGCTGGTAGTGAGACCCTGAGCACAGCAGAGCTTTTCCTAAGCCCAGAGCCATTAGGCTGAGCCTGCTGGGTCCTTTCCAGCCAGCCTGTGTGATATTTCCTCTGGAGTTTCAATCGGATTAGATATTCATCTTCTTTTCCTGTTCCAAACTGTTGTTTAGTGCTGATGTGTCCCCTTAACCCACTGCCAAGTTCCAGCACAGTGGTGGTGAAGCCAGTCCTAGTCTGTGCTGGGTTTTTTAAACTTTGGGACAAGTTTAACCCTTTGTGTCCATTGAAATCAGTGGGGTGTCTGCACATAAATCTCTTAATGGCTTTGGGAATTCCTGCACTGCAGGCACTGAAAGGCCAAGCTCAGGAGCCCAAGGCAGCTCCAGACCCTCTTCCCTCTGCAAGGTGCAGAGTGACCATTTAGAATCTGTTTGGGAATGCCTGAAATAATAAGGGTTAATTTTGTTCTGGCAATTTAATTGGCAAAAAAGTTTCATAAATAGCTATTGTTTTCCAAAAGGAGCAGATTCCTTGTGCTGTTGGGTTTTTAAATCCTTGGAGATACAATATATACATACACCACACTTGGTTATCCACATAGACTTCGTTTATTTGTGTTTGCTTGCTTAGTGCAAACTCATTACTCTCCAGGAAAGTCCTTTGTTGACACAAAAAGACACTGGGGAAATATAATTTTTTTTTACAATAAAGTCTTGTATTCACATAAAATGTTTCTCATTGGTAAAACAAAACAAAGAGCCCAGAAGCACTGGCATGCAGAAGTTCACATCTTCTAATACAGTACATGTGCCATAGCAGTGTGACCACCTAATGAGGAGCTTAATCCATTTTAAGTCTAATGACAGGACAGCTCAGTGACTTTGAAAAACCTTAAAAACTCATTGTTTGAGAGCGTGAGGATGAATAACTAATAATGTATTTACCTTTAGAACAGTATTGTTTTGTTCCTTCAAGTTCAAGCCTTTGCTCCATTGAAAGGGCTCTGCTTGTTTCTAAGGCAGGGAGTTAGAAGCCAAACTGGAATTCAAACAAAAAAAAGCTGAAAAGGCAGCATCATTTGGGAAATGTACCCCTAACAGAGAGTTTAGATTCTGGGAGCAAACACACAGTTTCTGTTCAAAACCCTTTTTTCAGTGTGAGTTGTACATCCCAGAATGGTTTGAGTTGGAAGAGACCTTAAAGCTCATCTCCTTCCACCCTGCCATGGACAGGGACACCTTCCCCTAGACCAGGTTCCAGCCTGCCCTTGGACACTTCCAGGGATGGGGAGGCCACAATGAGGTGTCCCAGCTCAGCTGAGAAGGATATAAGGAGTGTGTGACAGCTGTTGCCCAAAGTCACAGCCCCCTTGCCCTGGCTGAGGCTCTGCCCTGACACAGAGCACTGGGTTGGGGGATCCATGTGTAACATAGTGCCCACACTGTTCTGGAGCTGAGTGTGCTACTGGCTGCTAAATTTACAGAGAAGAAACAGCCTGAGTGCCAGAATTACATAAATTCCGCTGGTTTCCTATAGACTAAACCTCACATTCAGGAGGTGTGATTACCTCATGCTCACCTCTGCACCTGGGGAGCACTGGAGGCCAGCAGAGAGCCTGAGCCAGCAGAGAGCTGCTGGTCTTGGCTGCTTCAGTATGTGCAGGGCACAGAGTTCAGGGCGGGGGCACCGTGGTGCTTTGAGGTCTGGTTTGGGTTCGTGTGCCGCTCAGGCTGCCCAGCACTGCCCAGTGAGGTCTGCCTGCCCAAAGGGACTGAGGTGTGCTGGGCAAAGGGAGAGAGTCCCTGGTGTGTCTCCTTGACTCCAGGACAAACCTCTGTTCCAGCAGTGTGACTGTTATGTGCTGCCGTGGGGGTGCTCTGTTACCTGCCCACATCTGCACCTGTACCCTGGAAAGCCTGGTCACAGCAGGGACAAGACAGGAGCTTTCTGCAGGGGAGGGCAGCAGGTGCTCAGAGACAATAACCAGACCACTACCAGATCAAGCTTTGGTAGTGACAAGAGGGCCCTTTTTGTCCCAAACAGGGTTTTCAGTAATTTTTTGTTTTGTTAAAATTGGTTGATTTTAAATGAGAATAACCTTTCAAGAAAAACAAGAATGTACTTACCTTTCATGAAGTAAAACTTATTTCCTGCACTGTTCTAAGCAGTGAAAGGCAAAGCCGTGGCTATGCTCCCTGTAGAACAGAAAGCTGACCTGTGGTAAGGACCACTCTGCATTCTTATCTGCTCCACTTTTGCATGGCATTTTAGGCTGAGTGATGTCAGAGGCAGCAGGAAATCAGGTCAGGCTATGAGACTTGCTGAATTCAGAGGAATTCAGCTGCAGGGTCTTCTCTGAAAGCAGCAAAATACTCTGAGTGTCTCCCCAGAGCCCTAAATCCAGGTGGCACCTGTCTCCAGAGCCTTGCAGCTTTCCCAATCATTTTGCTGGTGACTGAAGGATGCAGGGTCCCTTCACAGTCATGGCACCTGTCCTCTGATGCTCTGCATGTTTGGGAGCTGCTTTTCCAAGGAAAAGTTGTTTTGTTTGTCTGTGTGTGTACAGACCGATACAGCTAAAGCTGTTCACCCAGAGGAATTTAACACTCCCCGAGTTCTGTGATACAGAGGAGCTGTCCTGACGAGGGAGATGCCATGAATATTTTGGCTTTGACAAGCTCTCACACCTTGCTAAACGTCCCAGAATCCACATAGGACTGAGGCATGACAACGTCTTGACCACAGGCTGTGTCACAGACCAAACTCCATGCAGGTTTCCCTAATTCCAGTGTTCCCTAATTACTGGGTTTACTTTCACCCGTCTGCCTTCTTGATTGGTACTCCTCATGAGTTTTGGGACTCCCTCCTTCTCTCTGTTCTTTTCCACTGTTCCCAAGTCTTGCCTACCCTGGCAAGCCAGAATATTTTTACATAATTGACTTAATTAGCCTAATCAAAGGGGTGATTGTGCAATGAACTGAATATTCAAGCTTTCTTCTAGAAGAATGAAGCTGTACATGTTCACTTGGGTTACAGCTTTCCTTTAGTCCTCTGCCAAGCACTTGACTTGGTTTGTATTGTGACTTGATAAAGAGATGACATCACTAATACAATAATAACAAATCATTTCTATGTAAATCAGTGGACCTTCTACCTGGATCATTTTAATGATTGCCCTCCAGCTCGCTTTTTCTTTCAAACAGCGTCTTTGCATCCAGTAATAACTATTTGTTCATTTAATTCGGATTATTTTTAACTTGATGAAGGAAGCAAATAGGGCAGAACCCTTCAGAAGCTTCAGAATCCAAAGAAATCAGGTGTTGTATTGCCTTTTTCAGGTTCTTGCAGTTTTGTTTAAAGTTTTAATTTGGATTTTTTCCCCTGAGTTTTTGAGATTTGGAATCCAAAGTTTATCATTGTTACCATTTTGCAATACCCAAATTATTTTATCTCTCACAGTTCAAGTTGTCTCTTCAGTAAAATTTGAGGTTTGTGGTGTGATCTGAAGTCAGGTGAAATTTGTCTTGATCAAGAACTTTCATTGGGGAGAGTTTCCTGTCAGTTGGGACTGGAACTGAGTCTTCTGACCTCTTTTCCTGCTTCTGCCTCTAACTCACTGTCTGGATCTTGTAATTTAATTAACTTTTTAGCATTTGCCTGCAAAACAGGAATGTTTATTTTATCCTTACAAAGGAGTGTTAAGACACTTAATTAAACTCTGCCTTTAAAGTACATCCCTTCATATAGTACAAAAGATCAGTGAGCTAATGTGTATCACATGCATTACACAGAAATAGCTTTATTCCAAGAGCATTAAGGGAATGTGTCCTTTGGAAAAGGCCTTTGTGTGCATCTCCACTCATGGCAGGATTTTATGTCAACTCACTTTTTGAGTCAGAAACTTCAACGTAGTAATTAATTTCTTTTTGTGCCTGAAAGACAAAGCTCCACAATTAGCAATCTGCAGGTGATAATTAAATTTGTTCAGTGGCAATCTGAGGTACCTGGTCACGGCTGATATTTTAGGGATGGGCAGTGAGGAGCTAAAATTGTTTTAAAAAAGGATGATTTAGTCCTGCAGGAATGCAGTCATCTGAAAAGTACCTATGATAGATGGGGAAAAAATGCTTCATTCTTCCATAACGAGGTCTCTGCGATGGTTCCCTATGATCCACATAACACATGTCAAAAACTGAGCTGACGTGGCCCAAGACTTGGCAGGTTTCAGTGCCAAAGCCATCCAGCTCTCTGAAGAGCTGGCAAGGTGCTGGGGCTGAGGCAGCCCACACTTAGGTGATAATTTATGGCTACCTGTAACCTCCTCAAAATAGAAACCATTCATATTCTCTCCAGGGAAGGGAGAAGTGACCAGACAACGTGAGTTCAGCCAAACCAAGACTTCATATAACTTTACAGAAGACAAACGCTCTCTGGTACTGACATTAACAATGCTGTGGGCTCTTAGAAAGGGTTTGCCTGTAGGTTTTATTTATTTTAGTATTGTTTGCTTGTGTAATTTCAGAAACTGGCAGTTTATAAGAATTGAAGTCGAGTTTTACCTCTTGGACTTTGATTCTGTTTATTTAAAGCATGAAAAGGCCTCAAGAGCAGCCCAAGCCAATGCAGGGCCATGCAGTGGGGTTTGTGCACTCCTGGGGGGTGACTTGCTGATAATTCCAAATGTGTGTGATCCTGAAATCATTAGTCACCGATGCTATCTGTCCCAGAATGCAGAATTCCTGCAGACATGGTCCTTGCCCCACCCTGTGGTTTGGCATCACTCTGCCCTTCCCTGGAGTGCTCCTGCTCCACTCTGGGAGGTTCGTGGGTGTTGGCAGGGCAGGCAGGGACCACATCCCCCATGGGCTGGGGGTGCTGCTCCTTTGCCTCAGCACAGGGCACAGCCAGCTGGGGCTGGGAGCCTTGGGACAGCTTGTGCTTTGGGAGAAAATCAATGAGCAAGAGCAGGTGTTGATCTAAGTCCTTGTGACACTGGGACTGTGCCACCTTCCAGGTGTGAAGTCTTCCAGGAACAGTGCGAGGCTTTCTGGGAGATCAGATGAGCTCAGGCTGTTGGAAAGGAAGAAGGGAGAGTTCTTTCTCCATTCACAGCTCCTCAATCTCCTCATTTGATTGATGATTCCCATAGCTGCTGGTGTAAAGGATTGGGACGTTACTCCCTGCCCATAGTCACCCACTGGCTTAACAATCCAGGTTAAGAATCTCAGTTTAGATCTGCCTGTTCCTGCATCCTGATTTATTCATGTGCTGAGATCAAGGATTGCACATGAAATTCTCTTAATCTCTGGGTGTTGATGTTAATTTTGGTCTGAGCTATTTTCTGCTCTGCTGTTGGTCTGTGTGCTGTTTATCTTTGCACATCTGCATATTTATGCATTATTATTTATGAAAGTTCTTCCTCACTCTCCTGAAGAGGGTGAAATACTGGAAGGGCACAGGGACTGTTTATTCCTTTTACAGAGTAATGCAATACAGCTTTTAGATATCCCTGAAACTCAGATCATTAATTCCATTGTGTTTAACCAGTGAGGAAAACTTTATTGTTTCACATTTCTTCGTGGTTTATTAACTTCTCTTTTGTGGACCAGCAGGTTTAAGTCTTCTCTCCCTCTTCCTTTCTTTTTTTTTTTTTAAGTTTTCTTTTTTTGTAACTGTTAAGCAATTCCACCTGGAGATGTGAAAACTTCACAGGCTGTAAAGCTTATATCCTGCAAATCTCCCTATCCAATATTAAAACATCTAAGAGAGGGGAAGCACTGTTGAAATATTTTGAGTTATGTTTAGGAATGAACACAGGGATTGGATTTATTCAACAAAATAGCCTTTGTGGTTTTAGGAATGGCCCAATGAATGAACCTGGTTGCAATGGAAGTATGGAAAATATCTTTTACCAGGTAGTGGGATGAAAGAACTTCTTTAAAACTGGGTAGAGTTAAAGCTAAAGGGAAAAGATCTTAAAAGCAGAAGGGACAGTGGCCAGAACTGCCACTGCCTTGTGTAAATCCTGGAAGTCCTTCTCTCCCACTGATGACCTTTGGAAAGATGCTTTCCCTTGCAGAAGGGAAACATCTGTTTCTCATGTAAGTTAATACTTAACCTAAGATACACAGTAGAAATATCTTATCAAAAATAGGATGGAGGCAAAGACTGCAGGGGTTGGTTTATCCATGTGGAATAAAGGTGATGCTTTCACATCAAGTAGAAGAATGTGGATTTTAGGCCCAAAACTACCTTATAGTAGTTGGACTCTTTGTGTGTATATTTGTGCCTGTATGTGTAATTAATAATGCTTCTCATAGGTTACATTTTTTGAAACACTGACCTTTGTGTTGTTAGTCTCATCCTCAGGTTTATTTAATATGCTTGGGAGGGTCTCTGAGTTACACAATGTCACACTTGTTTCTTGCTAACTTGCAGAGAAATATTCCAGTTCCACTCCAAACCCTCCTGCACCCCACCTGCCACCACCCTCCTGTGCATGCAGTGCTCCCAGGCTTCTCTTTGGGGATAAAGAGGCAATGCTAAAGCAGATGGCTCTGAAGGGATCTCAGAGTACACTGATCCATAAGGCAGGTTTATAGACGTGCTTGCTGAGCAAGGAAACCCAAAGTCTGATGTCACAGGACTGAAAAAGAGCATGTGAGTGCACAGTTGTGTTATTGAAATCTCACCACGTCTTTGCTGAAGTGTAGGCAGCAGTATGTGGAGTTTTGTGGATCTTTATGCCTTAAAGGAAAACCTTAGAACTTGTTTTCCTTCGTGTTGCCATAACACTTTGTATCTTAGCAATAAAATTTGGGTAAATTTAGTGTTATCACAAGAAATTTGTGCTCCAGAGATTTACTGTTCCACTCCCACGGTGCCTTTAAACCCCACGTCAGGAGCAGGACAGCAATTCCTGGCCTGTGTTAGGACCAATTTACCTCATTTCCTCTTCTTCAGCAAAGTGAGATTGAAGAGGTTAGAAAAATAACAAACATAGAAGGAGGAGGAAAGTGATTGCCAGTCTGTGTGAGTGACTCTGCCCGAGTCACCCTGCAGGACAAGCCCAAAGGTGCTGAGGGGAAATCATTCTGCTTTTGTACTCCTCAGCAGGGCCCTGCTGCAATCCAGCTTGTCCCTGTTGTCACATCTCATCTGGGGGTCTTTCACATGAAATAAAATATTGCTGTGTTAAGGACCAAAAAACAAAGTGGAAAATGCATTCATCTGTGTCCCTCGCTTGTGCCAAAGAATTTTTCATTCCCACCTCAGCTCTAATTTGAAATGTGTTAAATAAAAATCTCCAGGAGAGTATCGAGAATAGATAGGCATGTTTGGGTCAGCCTACAACTTGGCATTGCTGTGGACCTCATCTCTAATTACTAAAGAAATAGTCAGTTAGTGAGTTAAAATACCCAGTGACTGTGTTCTAAATCATTTCCACTCTGGATGCTGGCCTGAAATAAAAAGGGCTTTTCATTAGCGTGGCACAGATTTAGTGTCGTGGGACACAGTTTGTGCTTCGCAGGAAGTGTGGTCAATGGGCCATTAAGTTCTGAAACAGGAGGCAAGGCATCCTCTAATGCTGCTGACAATAAATATTGGGGAATAGCTTAATATGGATTCCTGGCAGCCATGCCAAAGTCACTCAAGAAAACTCAGATTTGTGATGCCGTGAATGCACACGCACGGCTCCACATAATGGAGGGATCGTTTGCACCTCCCAAGGGAAATCTTTCCTTTCAGCCCTGGAAGATGAGAAACCTACTGGGAACTCTAACCCAGGGTAGAGATTGAATGGCAATTACTTGTGTTGTGGGATTTGCTTTTCCCCCGTGGAAGATAAAAATGTTCAAATTAGAAAACAGTCGCTGAATTTTGGCAGTTTCCCATTTAAAAGCAAGAAAACAAACAAACCTTCAAAGGAAGATTTGCACCTTGTGGGTGTGCAGGGAAGCTTCCAAAGCTGGGGAGAGCAGAACAGGGATCCCTGGAAGCAGGGAGGGAGAGGGAGAATTTCTGGGCTGTCATCTGTCTGGTTCTGACTCCACATTTGAGCAGCCTGTGTTTATCTGTGAGCTCAGCTGGGCTGCAGGAGCTCTGCAGCCTTGTCCTACCTGTGTGTCCAGGGGCCCATCCTGGGAGGGGAAGCCACCCCCCATGGGAAAGAACTGCTCACTTAAATCGCTGTGTTTTCAGGATATTCATTCTTCCTCTTTATCCTCCACACAGGCAAGGTCATCCCTGCAGAAAGCTGTGAAAACTCTAAACTGGAGATGAACTCGTTCATTTCTCATGTGTTTGCACAGTTTTCACCAGTTTTTCCCCTGAATTCTTCACTAAGAGGAGTGGCTTTTTCCAATGTTTCCAGTCAAGAGGGATGAGTTTTTACCATCATTTAGATGCTCAGGATTGTTTTGTAGAATAAATATTAAAATAACCAAGTGAATAAGGGTGCCCAGTCTGCAACAGCTAGAATCTGAATTTTTGGAATTCATGTCATCAAATACTTTAATGCAGTGTTTATATTCCTTTCAAGAACAGGTGGGGTTTAAATTACTGTAAGCAATTCAGCTAGAAACAGACATTGCTTGGAAGATCACAAGCTAAATGTTAAAAGTAATCAAAGAATAATTAGTAGGAGCTAGTATTTCACAAGCCAAGCAATGCTAGTAGCAGGCTCTAGGGATGGCTACAAGTGAATGCTACAATTTCTCACACTTGGAGGAACTAATATTTCTGTTTGATGGGCAGTTCATCCAGCCTGCACCTTGGAGAAGTCACAGGTTGTGTCCAAGGCTGGATCCTCACTGAGCCCATCCCTCTCAGCACATAGTCCGAGTGGCAGTGCTGGATCAGCTCCAGGATGTCTGGATGTTCCCCCAGCTCTGCTGCCCCTCACTCTGTGAGCAGCATTGCAAAGGGAGCAGAAAAAGCTTTATATACACATATCTATATAGGCACACACATATGGGGCATGTGGAAGGATATAGGGACATAAAAAGAAAAAAAAAGCTACAGCTCAATCACTTCATGATTATTTCTACTGGTTATTTAACTCTCAAAGAATGCAAAAGTACGACTCTTAAATGACATTAAAGTCTGGTTTTCTTCAGGCCTGGCTTGGCCTGGCAGCCATCCCTGCTGTAGGCAGGGCCCAGGGGAGGGATGTGCTCACTGGGCACGTCAAGGAGAGGTGGCCAGACCTGCTGCTGGATATTGAAACTTGGGGGTTACTTTAAACCTTCTTAAGTGGGTGAAATTCTCAGATAAACTTAAGCCACATGAGCAAAGAGAATCCTGGATCCTGAGCTTAGCTGTGGTCCAGCAGGCTCACAGAATCCCTGGGAATAGCCCAGGAAGGAGTTTGGGTCCAGCTCTGACTGTGCATCCCTCCAGCCTGAGAATTCCTCCAGCATTCCAGAAGCTACTGTGCCTAGAGCAGATGAAAGCAGTAAATAGCTTTTGTCTGGACCTGGCTCTGAAATGCCATGGGCTGGGGGAGGTTGGCCCACCTGATTTGGGGGTGTTTGCTGCTCCGGTCCCAGCCTCAGGCATTCAGAGCTCGGAGCTGCTCCCTCTCCAGGGCAGCACAAGGGCTTGAGGCCCATGTTTACCAGATGCTGGGAGAACAAAAGTTACCTTAAAAGTCAAGTTGTTCAGTATTGAAGGAATTATTTTTTGGGACTGGAGAAATACCATGGCTGCCTCAGCACAGCACTGGCAGGAGTTGGTATTTCCAGCCACGAAGTCGAGCTGAAGGCAGAGGAGGAGAGTGCCTGCCATGCCTACAGGTGAGGGGAATGAGGACACAACAAAGTCCCACCTACCTCCAAACCATTACAATGCACCCAAAAAGCAGCTGTGGGAATTGTGCACCTCTTTGGTGGCCGTCCTTGCTGTCACAGTTACACCCAGCCTGCAGCAGGGCTGGTTCCCAGCACCTTGGCTCTACACTCTGCCTTCTTCAGGTCAAGGTGGTTCTTTATGTGTCAGCTTCTCCCACTCTGTTGAAAACATTTGGAAACGAAGCTGTAATGCATGAGCTGTGCAGCTGTTCTAACAAAGTCTCCTGGACTTTGCCCATTTTGAAGTTTTTACTCAGGAAAACACTGATGCTAATGGGAATTAAAAATCTGAAGGCAAGAGAATTTGTCTAAGTAAGGGCTAAGCTGGAGGGAAGAGCCAAAATTTGCAAGGAAACATTTTGCTTGGCTCCAGCAGCGTGTAATGGCATCATGTGGGGATGTGGCACCTGGAATCCTGTCCTAGAGAAAAATACAGGACACTGGCTCTCCCAGCCAGGCCTGCAGAATTCCTGGGATAGTGGAAGGCACAACACAGCACAGGGAACATGGGAGAGCTGCTGCCCAGTGCCAGCTTTAAGTTCTGGAAGTGGATTCACTTCAGAATGTTCCCATGTTCAGGAGTTGAGCCGAGGATTTTGGTTTGGTACCGGTTGAAAAGATGAGGTGAATGTTTTTGAGGCAGTTCTGGAAGTGGAAAACAAGGATAAAAATTGCACTTCAAAAATTAAGATTGTTGGCTGTTTACAGCTTCTCATGGGCATCAGCACTACTTGCATCTGCCTGGCAGGAGGGTGAGAACTGCCTGGTGTCATTGTTCCTAAAGCTGGAGCATGGAAAAAGGCTAAAGCCACCTCTGCATCTCCCCCCTGCCAGGGTGGCCATACCTGGCACACGTCCTGGGAAAAGATGAACTTAGGGAACATCCTTGGCAGAACTGGTCAAGGAGAAACCTTACTGTGGCTGTGAGAGTTGCCTGGGGACTGCCTGCTGATCTTTTGGTTTTGGAATAATAAATTCACCTTCACAATTTAAAAACTGAGAGTGTGTTTCAGCCCAGGGTGTTTCAGTGCTTCTATGGAAAACAATTTTCTGCTCATTGTATTGATATGTTTGGAGCTCTGTGCAAAGAGTTAAGTTATTGTATATTTTAGTTTTTTAATTGACTCCATATCTGCTGGCAGCAGAATAGACATTGATCTGTTTTTTTCCTTCACTTTATTTAGGAAAATACAGCACAGAGTGTTTACTCTGCCTCCATACAGCATTGCTTTGTAGGGTGAAAGTGAGGGCGAGACCACAGTGAAGAATTCCCTCATTGTCAATTTTAAAGGCTTCATAATAAATGGTAGGCTTTTTTGGATGGGAATCAGAAATGTTTTCATGACAGTGTTTTGCTTAACTTTTTGTATTCAGAGGGGATTTTCTAAACTCTTTCAAATTTGCTGGTTTGATCATTTAAACATCTCCTTCTGACCACCAACTACTTGATCAAATTACTGCAGTGACACTGTACCTGACAGCTACTCAATAGGGATTCGCAAAGCTCAAATTGGTGAGTGTAAATGAAAATTTAGGTGTAACAGGCATCATTTCCCTGGAGATAGCATCCAGCCTTCCTTTTAGGGGGAGAGGATGAGGAACTGGATCTGTAATTCAGCATGGAGAGAGGCAGAACTGTCTCTGCAATGAGTTTTGAATGTGAAAGGACTGGAGGAAGGAAATTCTGGATGCCCAGTATTGATCTGGTCCATATATTCCAGCTGAACTACCTACTGAATTTGATTTGCATTGGGCCGGGCCAAAAATATCAATTAGTGGCACTTGGCTCCTTGTGACTTTCCACTTTCAACACAATTTGTGGAGCTGTAAAGCTGTGTCCTTCCAGGACCCTTAGCAAGACCTCTGTGGTTCCTGTGAATGAGTGATGGTTTGTGCTGCATGTGGACTGGGAGCACAGCAGGTTTATATCGATGTTTTGCACATTCCCCTGAGCTCGAGGCCATGTTGGATCACTGATCCCTTCACAGCTACAGATTGCCAGCGGTCGTGCAATCCTTTCAAGGGTTACTCTTGCTTTCCTCTGAAAACTCTCCAGGCCCTTTGTTTGTTTTTCCTCTGGCTTTTTTTTTTTTTCTGGGCTGCTTTGTTGTTGGAGGTCTCCATGCCTGTTGCAGCCTCCCCTGTGAGCGCTGTATTCAGACAACTTGTGCAGTGTAGCTCTGGAAATGTTCCTTGGCGTGGGTCTGGCTCCTCACAGCCCCACTGCTCAGGGCTTGCCCGCTGGAGAACGTCCTGAGGAGTGAAAAGCTTGGAGTGAAGGAACCCTCTGGAAGGCATCTGCATTTTCCCCAACTGTAACAGCACAAAGCGAAGTGTGATCCTTGTGATGGATGAGCAGCTGAGGTATTGATGCCTTTTTCCATGCAGTCAGTCCTGAGTTCATGCATCTCCTGGAATGACCACTGTTGTAATGCCTATTTCTTTCACTTCTTTTTTAAACGGCAAAACGTCCTTTGAAAAAGAAACCTTGTTACCCTTAATGCAATGCAAGCCACCCACAGAGCCTCTCGAACAATCCCAGGATTGCTGGGGTCCCTGTGTTTATTTTCCCCGGGATCACTAACAGTCCCAGGACTATTTTGCTTGCGCTGCTGAAAGATGTCCTGGAGATCTGTTTTATCATCTTAGCACCACAAAGTGCTTTCATTCTTTCAGGCCTCCAGCAGAATAGCTCGTGAGTGGCAGGACATGTCCTGCTTAGGGGAATTTTTATGAGGCAGAACTTCACTTGGAGGTTTGATGTACTCCCAGTGGAACTGAGTGAGTAACTCTGTGGTGGACTGAGCTCATCATCCATTTATTGCATTTAACCATTGGAATACACCTTGGTGAAGACCACTTTTGCTGTTTCTCCATGTTCCTAGTGGTGTAGAAATTCTGCTTCATCGTTGCATTTTCAGTTTGAACTGTGTGGGCTGGTGCAGGAAAATACCTTCAGTTGTAAAAAACAAGTTCCACTTAAAGGAACTGCTCTGCTCAGGATGTTTGTGTCAACCTGCTGATCATCATCTCCAAATTCCTATGGTTTTGGGGCAGAGAATTCCATGGGGTTATGCAGTTACTTCAGAACATTGATTAGAGCATTAATACTGTAAATGCTTAATACTTTTTCCTCTCTGTCCTGCTTCCTCATGGCTGTGGGTTCGGAGTTTCCTTTCCTTTCCAAAAAGGTTTGGGGAAGAGGGTGGTCAGTAGTAATGCAAGTCCCCAACGTTTGCATTGTTCAGCTGGGATTCTTTGCCTTGTATCTTTTCCTCACCCCATGAGATCTGTTTTTCTCTTCTCAGTGTATGAGTGTTTTCCCTTCCCTGGCATAGAAATAATATACTGAAACATACTTCAGTACAGGAAATCCTATATCCAGCATGGGGAGGAAAGGCCTTAATCAGTACAAATTCCATTGTGTTTATATCAATCCTGACCCTTGGTGTCATTGGGACAAAGCTTTTTAGTCTGGGCCCCAGGCACTGGTTGGTGCTGCTGGTTCACAGCTATGTCACTGCCAGCCTACAAGGCCCATATATGCCAGATTTCTGCTCCTGAAGTTGTTTTTTATGGACATTGCCTGGCCTTTCCATGGGAGGGGCTGAGATAAGGGGCAAGTACACAGGGAGCTCCTCTTAATTGCAAGCTTTTCCCTTCTTTGGAAGATAGGTTAATCCCCCAGCATTTCCTGAGTATGAAGGGCTTTTATTAGAGAAAAGAGGATAATTCAAGAGAATTTGTGATGTATTTCACAATCCTTATCCCTATTTTGTAGGCCAAGCTGGCTGCATCATGACCATGCAGTGATGATCTAGTCTAGAGGGAAGGAGCCCAGTGAGATCCTGGTTCTCTCTGAGGTCTCAAAGGTCCTGTGTGTGAGAGCAAAGGTCCATGGTGTGAGTGTTTAAACCAGCAGGAAAATTTCCAAGCAGCCTGGCCCATTAGTGGAAGCTTTAAACAGAGGATTGACTCTCCATAAAAAGAGCCCTGCATAAACAAACATTCCAGCAGCACCCTTCCTTCAGCTTTCAATGTGTTTTTTATCAGGCCTTGAATTAAACCACTGTCCAATTATTTGAAGGCATGATTTTCAGGAGTCATCCAAAACATAATTAATGACAATGCATTCCCTGGGAGGGGAAGGAGGGAGTCTCCCTGCTCTATTTTAAAGAAGTAGTTCAGTGGAACTCTCCCATGGGTGTCCTGGCAGCCCATGCCCAACAGGCTGGACCAGCCTGCGAGGGGGCCTGGGTCTTGTGCCTGACCCTCTGGTTCTCTGCAAGGTGGGAAAAGTGACTGGGGGACATCACTGAGGCACAGGATGAGTGCTGGCTCCACCCTGTCTCCAGCCTGGTGCTGGGAGTGGGGTTGGAGCAGCTCCCTGAGGTGTCTGTGGGCAGCGAGCAGAGACCTCTGCCTTATTTTCCCTTCCTTTCTCCCTCCAGCTCTTTCTTCAGAGCAGCAGCTCCCCGGGGCTCCTTCTGGCTGCAGGCAAAGCCAGATCAGCCTGGCACAGTGCTGCTCTGCTGTGCTCCCTCCTTTCCTGGCCGCTGCCCCTCCATCCCTGTCCTTTCCTGGCCGCTGCCCATCCCTCTCCCTGACCCCGCCGTGCCTCTGGCTGAAACACTTTCTGCAAGCTCCATATCTTGCTGTGTTTTTTGGAGAAAAGGCTGTGGTGGTCTCATTGGGATTGTCCCATGGCTCACCCCAGGAGCTTTTCTTTGGGAGCAGCCATGATCCTTTTCCTGCACATTCAAGGCATTCCCACATGTGGCATCTGAGGACATTCTTTAACATTTTCATCTTGTGGGTAACAAAGGAAAATAAGTCACTTTACCAGCACTTTCTTGAGTGTTTAATTAAAGCTGTGTGTTTATTACAGGAAATGGGAGCCAATATTTGACCTCTGAAGTGTTTATACCACTGATATATCACTTTTTCTTACCTCATCCCCTGTTTGTGTAGAGGATACTCTGTCATTCTGTTCCCAACACGATGCAACACTTAGTTATGCAATAGACATTTAAAATAGCAAACTATTTTTTTAATAGCCAGGGGTATCTGCTGTAATTCTTGGCCTGGGAAATGGGCTGGCCAGAATCTTTAGATGCAGATGGCATCAGTTCAGGTACTAGTACTATTGTTGTTTTTTGCCAACTAACCAAATTAACATTGAGTAGTTTGGCTTCATGCTGAAAAATTCACTTTTGGAAGTGAATTAGGTTGGGGTTTTTTTGCCTTCCAAGTCCTGGCACTTGTTGCAAGGGCCTTAACATTGGAAGAAATAGATCTGGATGCTCTTCAAAGAACTCTGCTGTGGTTCTGCCGTTTTTAACTTTTTACCTTGCTGTTCTTTCTCCCCACCTCTTCCCAGGGGAACTGAAGGTAAATGATTGATACTCTGTCTCTCCTGCTCACTTTCTTTTTTAAATCTCTTTTGGCTAGACTTCTCCAATGTAGAAATATTTACCAAAAAGGAAAATAGCAAGGGTGGGGGAATGGAGAGGAAAAAAAAGGAGTTGAGAAATAAAATATAAACATCCAGCAGTCCAGGATGGTGACTTTGTTGGGGAAAGAGGCCAAATTGTTTGTAGAACCTAATGAGATTTAGGGTTAGATTTCCTGTATCAGTGGGCAGCTGGGGAAAAGTAAATTCCCTGCACTTAAAACACTTTGCAGAAGAGGCATTTATCTTGTGGTGTTTGCAGATGGCTGTACCTGAGGGGTCCCAGCCTTGGGAAGTGCCTGCCCCCAAAGACATTCCAGTCTACAACAGGCAAAGCAGAAAAAAAGGCTGGGAAAGGAAATAGGAGCATGGAGAAATGGCACAAGGCAAAGGGTGGCTGAAGGTGTTTGCTGGAAATGCTCATGGGTGGGGTGAGATTTGGTCTGTTTACAGCTCTGCTGGTCCAGCTTTATGTGCCAGAGTTGCAGTGTCATGGGAATTTTTTCAGTGCCTGAAAGGTGACATTGCAGGTATACATTTAAATTTCACATTCATACTTTTTTGCCTGACAGAGACTCATTTTTTAGCTCAGATAAAATATTCTGGTTTTATAGTTGTTCTCCTACAACTTTCTTGTAAGTACAGAAGCATTTCAATCCAGGACCTGGCTGGGCATCTCACCTAGTGCAGTTTGTGTTTGAATTGTCTTGTGCCACATCCTGACTCTGTGTAAATTGAGTCCCCACAGAAGGACAGAAGTTGCTGTTGGGAGAATATCCAGGCACCCCCAGGCAGGGGACATGGCAGGGCTCTCCTGGCTGCATCCCCTCCAGCATCCACCAGCTGCCACCCAAGGAAGGTTTGCCAGACTTCCTGCGAGGCTGAGCAGGAAGGACAACACCCCACGGGATGGAGCTCTAAATTCTAATCCTTCAAAATGAGATTTTCCCACCCAGGCAGGAGGCTTTGGAGGCTTACCTGAGGCAGCCTGAGCCCTGCAGTGAAAAACAGGTACCTGGGAATTCTCCTTGAAAGGTCATAGACACCTCATGATTCACCCCAACTTGTTTTTCTGTAGTTGTACCAATATATGTATTTTTCCCTCTCCTCTCCTAAGCCACATATCACACTCTTGTGCCTTGGCATCATCGAAAGTTCTGTTTTTCACATCAGACTATGAAAAAGTCTTGCCAGATCATCTCTGGCAGCTCTCAGAAGCCTAAGGTGCAGGAAATTCTTCCTTATGGGAGACCTGGCTCAGTGAAATGTCATCTCTGACGCTGAGGTAGATGCAGAAGATCCAGTAGAAGTGGGACAGAGCTTTTAAGCCTGTGGTTATTCCTTGCCAGCTGGAGGTATTGCATTGCTGAGTGCATTCCTGAGGTGTTTAGATCTCTGGCTTGGGGGAGAGGATGGGAGGGGTACTGATGTTTGATTTCTAGGGTGAAGTTCCCTCCTCTCTGCCTCTGCCTGGGCCTTTCAGCCAGCCTCTGTCAGAGAAAATTCCCAGGCTTTCACTTGAAAGGGTCAGTGGAGCCATGTCTCTTTTTCCAACACAACAACTGGAGTCAGCTGCTTTGGAGAGGGATCTCTCTTGCATCATCCATGGGCTGAGGAGGCAGAGATTCACCCTTCAGCCCTGAGGAGCTCTGAGACACCTGAGGTGCAGCTTCTGGGCTGAAGGATGACACCCTACACTTAGCACAGGCCCTGCTAAGAACATCTCATTTTTTAGTCCCCAGCAATGTTGTACAAAGCAACTGTGATTCCACTGCATTAAAAATGTCCTCAATGTCTTGTTTGTTTTTTTTAAGCCAACCTCTGTTTCCCTTTGTGATACAGATCCCTTTTCCATCAATCCTCCCCCCTGCCAAAATAAAATTCTTCCTGAGACTTAGTAACATTTTTAATATATACACATAAAACAAATTTCCTTCCCCAACTGTTCGTGTGGTTTTTCAAATCATTAAGGGAGTTTCCTCATTCTGTGATGTCAAGAGTCACCCAGATCAAAGCCTTTACTGATATTACAATTAAGCACTCTGCACCATTAAATTCACTTTCCACACTGTAATTTTTATAATAGGTCGGGAAGGAGCTTCACGGTTTGATTTCAGTCCAGCCATGGCGCCACATTCTGATTTCTCATTAGTTCCTACACCATGGTTTGTGAAATACTGGAGTTAACAAGAAGCCTGGATGAATATTGGGCTGGCACCTGTCCAGCTCAGTGGTGTTCAGTGGACTTGGTGCATATGGGATGTCAGGGAAATGATATGGTCAAGAGAAAGTAGCAGCTTCGAGATAAGGATGAGGTCATCCCTCTTCCTTCTCCCAAAATCCATTCGTGGGTGAACTGAGGTTGTGCAGAGCAGATCCAAGCAGTTGCTTCAGTTCTGCATCCTTGCAGTAGAAATATAACACAGAGATAAACTCAGCTTGAGGGGAGAGAAAGATCAAGGTGAAAATGGACCTTGCAGCAAGGCAGAAAGGGAAAGGAAAGATGAAGAAAGAAAAGAAAGATCCCTCTTTCTTCCTTGAGGGATAATGGAATAGCTCCCATTGCCTTCCTTGCAGGTGCCTGCAGGGAGTGCAAAGTGCTCTCAAAATGGAAAAGGTCACTGGACTACCTTAGATTAAAAAAATAAATGTAGGAGTTTGCTTTTCTCTGTGGAGAGGAATGAAAGGGAAGCATCCTGTGCTCACCATTCCCAGTAATGGTAACTGCATGAGGGCAAGGTGCTGGATTCTGGGTTCATTGAAGCTGTGAACCTGCAGGGATGGGAAGTTTTGCTGACAGTTTGTAGGTACCAGCCTGGCTGAGAATCAGCACCTGGCCCTGCAGAGGAGAAATCATGGAGAGTTCCCAATCTGGAATATCAGTGGCATGGCTCCCTGCACAGCTCACTCTGGGTGGGTGTTTCTGGAAAGCTCTTGCAGCAAATGTCAGAAAAACTGATCCAAAGTGAGAATTTTCAGGCAAATATTTGGAGATTCATAAGCAACACTTGTACCTCGAGCCATGGAGCCACAGCACTGCATCCTGCTGGGTAATTTGGAACAGATGACCTCTGTTACCTGGGGTTCTGTTCAGACTCAGATCTGGGAGGAAAGGGGGGAAATATTTGACAAGTTGGGAGCCAGGAGTAAATTCATACAAACTGGTCCTAAACCTGTAGCAAATGCCACCACGTCATCTAAGGCATTTTGCTGAGCCAGGACGAGGACTTGGTTCTGCACCAAAAAGATTTACAGCCTCAGCATGCTGGGGTTAGCTGCAAACTTTGCTCTGAGCATCAAGTCCTGTATTAAAAAAAAAAAAAATAAGTGTGTTTTCTAATGTGTTTTTCCAGGAAGTTCCCTCCGTGAGCATCTCCATTCCAGATGCAATTTCAAACTGCAGCCAGACAGTTTTAAGGGCTGCTACTGAGCTGGGGTGGTGAGAGATGATACCTGTGACAGCATCCCTGCAGTGCATGTCCCCTCCCTCCCCACTGCAGTAAAAGGGCCGTGCTGGGATGCAGGTGTGGCTGCAGTGACTGGAATTCCTCCCACTGATGGCTGCTTTGCATTGCCACAAAGGGGACAGAGCTGGCATCTACCACTTTTACAGATTTTTTTGCACTAGGATGTGGACTTGGGAACTTCCCTAATGAAAACACAGTTACAGCCCCAGAGCCTCAGACTTTGGGGAACCATCCATCTCCCCTTGAGAGCCAGTTCTGAACTGAGATTCATTTCCATGGTGGGCAGAACCCATCCATGAATTTACACTGCTTTGGCATTGCCTGCCTGGAAGGAGTTTGAATACCACTTTGTCATTAGGAGCTTCAGAGACTCCAACTCCTGATATTGCAAATTACATCAGGGTTTTGTTACACACCCCGAGTTCATAAACCAAAAAAGGAGATACAGCCATACCTTAGCTGAGCTACCTTTGGCAGACATAACATGGGTAAAAGTCTTCATTCAGTTTTGATGATACACCTGAAGACTTAATAATCCACGCCTAATTTAGTGTGAGCAGCCACTGAACACAAGACAGAGCTTGTTGGTGCATCCAGGTCATGCTGACCTGCTGCAGTGGATGTGAGTAACAGCTCCCACTGTGCCCCAGGAGCACCAGGGAAGCACCAGCAGCTTCCAGGTGGGAGGCAGGGGCAAGAGAACACATCGCCTGTGGCACACACAGGCCTGGACACGTGGCCACTTTTACTGCTCTCCTTTCCAGCCCTCTCTTTCAGCCAGTAAAGCTCTGAGAGAAGAGAAAATGTTGAGGAGCTGTTTGACACTGTGATCTCCACACTTAGTGCAACACTTTCTCAGGGCTGTTCAGGCAGGATTTCTGCCTCCTGTCCTTCACCTCATCCCTAGAAGTGTGGGACTCCTCTGCTGCAGCTCTGCCCTACCTCTGAACAGAGCAAGGCTTTAATGCGAGAGCCTGACAAAAAGTTTTCCATCTTGTGTCCAAATTTCTGTTTGGCCACAGGCCAAATGCCAAGGTGTGGCTTTGCTGGTTTTGCTGTTCAGCAGCAGCACATTTTTCTCAAATGCTGAGAACTCTCAGCAGGTTTATGATCATACCCAAGATGACCTTCCTGTGGCAGAAAGCAGAAGTGCTGGTTGCTTGAACTCTCTAGAAAGAGGTTTTAGCTGGAATTCTCTGTGTCAGGCTTCACTGCTGCTCTTTGCTTTTGCTTGTGGCTTGTTTGGCATCTGATATATATTAGAGGCACCTCAGTGCTTGGTTTGACATGGATGTGGAGATGCACAGGACAGAGCCTGTCACTGAGCCACCTGAGTGCAGCCACTCCTGATGGCTCTGGCAGTGCAGCCCCTGGGATCAGTCCTGAGCTGTGCTTTGGGAGCCAGGGGTGATTCAGGGAATGTGTCCCTGCTGCAGGTGAAAGCCTGAGAGCTTTGCAGTGGGAAGCTGCGCCTCAGGAATGAGCTCAAGAAGATAAGCCAGGAGTGGTTCAGGCTGTTCCATCCATGGTACCTCTAAGGAGGTGTAACACATCACAGGCTCAATAATCCCACACTTGCACTTCAAACAAAAAGCCTATTTTTCCTATATTTTAACAGAAATCCCCTGGAAACTGCAGAACTGCCTTCTATCTTTTTTATTTTTTTCTTTACACATTCCTGCAAAAAGTAGGATGAAACTCCCTCTGTTTTAGGCAAAATATTTTGCAATTTTCCAATGATCCTGCCAATAAGAAAATGATTCCCCATATATCATGGGAAATGCCTGCTTTCTCACAGGGCTGCAATGTTCAACTATCACCAGTAAAGGATTCTGCTGGCTGCAAGTTTGGCAGGAACACGAAGACCTTCTGGTATGGTACATTACATGAACTATTGACTGGAGAATGCCAAAAGCTTCACCCCATTTTAAATGAGCTCCATTTTTTAAACTAAATCAGCATATGAATCGAATGTGTTTCTTCCAGAAAATGAGAGTCTCAGCCTCTGTCCCGAGTTTACATCATTGCCCTTTTTATCCGAGGAATCAATCTCGAGTTAACGGTTGAATTGCTTCATCATCTCATCAAACACTTGGGTTGAATCCTGCGGTCCAAGGGACGGTCCAGTGACCATTTTGCAACTAAGTGTTAATATTCTCCTGACTAGACATGTCCCTTTCCCTGGCTGCTTGCTGGTATGTGCATGCCAGGAGCTATTCATTATGGATGAAGAATGGTTTGTGGTTAAAGTCCTGGACTGTGTTGTGGGAGATCTGAGTTCAGTCCCAGATTCTTCTTCCATTTCCCTGTGTGACTGTGCTATGAGAGAGTTGTTTAATCTTTCAGTGCCTCAATTCTCCTTTGGTAAAATGGACATAATCCTATTTCCTTTCTTCCACCCTTCCCTTTTACAGTGTTTGTTTTCACTGTTGCTTGTTTATCACAACTGTGGGACACAGCATACAGTAACAGGAGTGTTAGAACATTACAAAACTAGGAATCATAATTTCATTTTTCAGTTTATTTTTCACATCCCACTTTTAAATTGAGGAAGATAAGGAAAGCTTGATGGCAGTGCTGTCTGTTTATGTGCTATGACCTACTTGTCCCAGAAAGCAGCATGGCCAAGAAATTGAAACAAGATCTTGTGAAGTGCCATTGCAAATAAATCTGCTCCACTTCCCTTCTGTCAAGGCATCTCACGCTAGGGAAGACCACTGGGAGTCATTAATTTTATAATGGATATACTGGATTCTTTAAAAGGGCTGTTTTCCCAAAGATTAAAGCAATTATGAGCAAAGTGTTTTGAAAAGCAAAAAAAAAAAAAAAAAACACCCTAAAGCAAACAATGTGGATGATAACAGGGAATGGCTTAAGAAAACTTCAGCAGATGCTGTAGAAGTCACAGTTTTGCAGTTGTGGAAGAGGATTTTGTCGATGTGGACCAAGCACTCCCTTCCCCTCCCTCAGCCCAGCAGAGAAGGGAAATGGGAGCTGCTGTGTGAACATGCATATGAAAAGAGGCACTTGCATATATATTTGAGTGCAGGAAGGGAAATAAAGGAGAAATAGGAAACTGATAATGAGGCTGAGAGTTATCAATATTTATGAGATAAAGATGGCTGATGAAGGAAAATAAGAAAAATCATTAAAAGTTGTTGATGGGGCAGTAGAACTGGCTACAGCAACATAAAGTAGAGAGAAAAATGTGCAAGAACAGCAATAAAAATCCCCTGTGAGCCTTCTCTGTGAACAGTGCTCCCCATCCATGGAATTAAGGTAGGAGTTTGCCCTTCCCCAGGTGCAAGCTCCCTCCTGCAGCTCAGGTTGGGGTCACCATCAAAATATGCTGGGACTGTGATAAAGACACCTTTCCTTGATTTCAAGTATTTCAAGGGAGGAGCTCAACTTTTAACAAAGGAAATACCAGAGAATAAGGGAATTGTAACTTGTGAGCTTCCAAGGACTCCTTGCAGGTGTACTTGGCATTTTCCTGGAGGTGCTGACACATGAAAGATGCCATTAATCACTCTCAAACTTTGGCAGATAGCACTGTGCCACAAGAAGTACCAGCTAAGCTGCACTTAATACTAAAGCAGATCTGGAAAATGACCTAAAATCGAAACAACATCATCATCATCTCAGATCAAAGAAAAAAATCCTTTTGGAAGCACAGTAGCAGTTCCATGTGTTCACCTTCACTGTTCACCTGGACATCAGTTCAAATTTGGGTTGTATAAATCATTTCTGTTCATTTAATTTCTTAAGTAAGGATGTGGCTCCCAAATCCCAGATCTGTGAATAGCACAGCCCAGGTTGCTGCCTGAAATTCCTGCCATACACAAGTGGATACTCCCTTTAGAAGTACAACAGGATAAAATGCATTTTCTTGAAAGCAAGATCCAGTCCCCTGATAGTGCAGGGATATAAAACAACCCTTAACCTGAAGAACCTGTGCCTCTGCACGTGATCCTGTTAGTTGTTTTTTGAAAGACAGCACAGAAGTTATAATTAGCTTTTGCAAATGTTTTAAGGAGCAAAGTCTTTCATCCTGTCTGGATGCCTTTGGAGTCACAGCAGCGAAACTACAGAACTTGGGATGGACCTGCAAAGCCAATCCAAGTGTACATTTATAAAGGAATTCCTTGCAGCAGCTTGGTGTGATCTGACAACTCTGAAACTGTGTTTATATGGTTCCTTTAACCTGGCAGTGCAGAAGGGTGGTTCCACCCTCCTGCCTGCTGTTCCTCTTCATCCCAGCTCCTCTCCTGTGCTGACATCACCTTTTTATCGGTTCGGTTGCTGCTCAGCTGGATCAGTTCCCTGCTCTGGATCACAGCTCAGCCCAGGACTGTGGTGCTGGCAATGGGGCAGGCAGCAAAGCAAGCAGGGATGGGGAGGACACAGTGCCAGCAGTGACTTATGCTGGAATTATTGACCCTGCAATTGCATCCTGGTGTTTTCTACAACTTTTCCCCACCCCTTTGTAAAAGCTGAAAATAGGATGAAAGGCAGAGAGCAAAAAGATTGTGTACAGAGTTTAGTGTTTACCAGTCCCAGTGCTAGAAGGTGTTTAATGCACAGATAAGGACTCGTGTGCTGTGGCCAGCTGAGGGTTGGGGCAGCCCAAGTAACACTTTAATTTTAATCTCTTGTTCCTGTTGAATTTGAAAAAGCAATTATCAACAGGCAGTTTTTATGTTGAGGTCTTGTTCTTCTAACCCTCCAAACCCTCACTACAAGCAGTCTCTCAGAGCTGGAGAAGTACCTGTCTCACAGAGCTGCTTTTACCTTTCTGTGAGGTAATAATTCCATTCCAAGGCTCCCAGACTGGAGTGCAGTCATAGCTCACACCCTTATGCAGAAGCCATCAAAAAAGGAAAATAATTTAAGGCTTGAATTGTACATCAGTTGATAACCCATTAACCTCTTCCTCTTGCTCCCACCCAGAGTGTCCACATCTCAGAGATGCTCTGTGCCTGTGTGTGCACAAGTTGTGTCTTTGCATTTTGCTGGATTTAATTTATTCTTGTAGCCATTTCAGCTGGGTGTGAATGTGTGCAAACAGATGCTCAGCACCCAGGGATGTGCTTGTTTTCTCTGACATCCAAACATGAGCTGCCCTAAAAGGTTATTTTTCTGCAAAGTCAAGTGCTTGGCTGTTCAGAACTGTCACAGTTCACCTTCAGCTGACCCCCTGGCACATGTATTGTGTTATCTGTCTTTAATGACAGTTTACCAGGGGGGTTTATTCCTTTGTTTTAACCCTTTTCCTCTGAAGTTGCTGAACCACTTGGTTAGGAAAAAAACCAACCCAGTTCTTAGCACGGAAAGCTTCAGCAGGAATGGTTAGTTTGGCAGGGTGACAGGAAATTGTAAAAAGGGTTTCTTTTTGGCAAACTTGGGCAATCTTGATAAAAAGAAGGGTTGCAACCTGCATGTGAGCTAATAGCTCCTACAGAGTTGTTCATTCCCAAATAAAAGCAAGGCAGAGACCACTATTTATTCAATAAACAGGATACATTTGATTAACCAGAGAAACAATTTGGCAGAACCGTGATTTATGTAAAAAGTTATTGAAAGCACAACTAAATTTAAATTAAAAAGAACACATCATCACCATGGTTAATATTTTTCTGTAGCCTAGTTTTGAAAACCATTAGTAGTAATAAACTTTCCTCCCATAAAATTTCTGCCATTTTAATTTCCAATTAGAACTTGCAAAAGATATATACGTGGCAGTAAAAGTAAAGAAATTAAGTCTCAGCCCATGCTGCAGCCTGACACAATGATGCCCCAATGCTCATAAATCAGTTTCTGTTTGTTGTGAATCTCTTAAATCCACACTGGTAAGAGGTGTAGAGGTATTTGTCTCCCATGAAAACATTCTCCCACACCCTTTGTAATTAAAAGTAATCTTAAATTTCATCTAGTTCCATGAGAAAGAGCTTTCATAGAGTAATTTGAGTTGGACTCCAGAACGATGGAATGCGAGTTGAAAGCTTAATGAATTTACTCTATAAATCTTATTCTCTGTTTTTCTTGTCAGTTGTATCAGGGCATTACACATATTTTTCCTTACATTGCTAGCTGGGGAATTTTTTTAAGAGAACCTCAGTGCATGTTTTTGTGTGGAGCTGTGTCTGCTGAAGTTGGGTTTATTAATCCTGTAGCATGATTGCTGCTTTTGGGGATCAGGGCTGGATGCCATTCTTCCCATGAAACAAGACTGGGAAAGCTCCTCTTGGTTAAGTGATTTCATGAGTGTTGTTTTAGTTTATTGGCTCTGTAGCCTGATAGCACAGCAGAGCATTGGTTGTGCTTTCAGCTGAGTTATTTATCCAGTGGGATTTACTGAGAGCAGGCCTTGAGCTCTTCCAGCTTCTAGAAAAGGCTTGAGAATGGAAACCTGCTAAGAAGGAGTTGCTGGATATTCTTTTTTTTTTTTTTTTTTTGCAGTGCAACTGCTCCTGGAAATCAGGATGTGACCTCAGTTGTGCTGCCAGGTGAGAAATGGTCCCTGCTCAGGACAAAATGCACCCGGAGCTACAAGCAGGGCTCTGTTTTACAAGGGATGGGGGGACAGGACACAGGGAATGGTTTCCCACTGCCAGAGGGCAGGGATAGATGGGATATTGGGAAGGAATTCCTGCTTGTGAGGGTGGTGAGGCCCTGGCACAGAGTGCCCAGAGAAGCTGTGGCTGCTCCATCCCTGGAGCACCCTGGGATAGTGGAAGGTGTCCCTGCCCATGCCAGGGGTTGAGATGAGCTGGGATTAAAGGTCCCTTCCAACCCAAACCACTCTGGGATTCTGGGATTCTTTACTGCTCAGACTTGCCATGTGCTTTTCTTTAAGGTCTTCATTATTGCTCTTGAGTGTGTCCTCACATGTGTTTCCTTCCAGGTGCACTGGAATTGGTATTAAAAAGAATAAAGGAACAACAGGAATGATGACAGGATAAAGTGGGAAAGGGGAACAGAGGGGTGAGGACAAGGAGAAGGTGGGAAAGATTGCCAAAGGAGTTTGGCAATTAGGCCTTTAGAGTGACCTCACCATTCTCCCACGCAGAACAATTTTCTGAAACAAGACAGATTTATAAGGATTATGGGAAAGTTTATTTTGCACTACCTACTGCATTTTGTTCTATGTATGTATATAAACAGAGCTGAGAGTTCCTTAAATGTCTTTACAGAACATAACTCAGCAGTGTCCAGAAAGATTAAAAGTAATCAGGAGGACCTTGTGTAAATAAAAGAAAATGTTAAAAGAAAAGGAGAAGAGCAGGGAAAAGCCAGAGAGAGAAGGAGGGAGTGCTGCTCCCTGTTACCCCACGTGTTACAGGGAATACAGAGGAGTTAAAACCCTCTCTGTGGGAGGACAGGAAGTGGATGAAGAACAGATCTGAGATTTTCCTTTACCAGAAGCCTCTTTTCTGGTGCTATCTGCAGGAGTGTGGAGTGAGGGTCAAGATTCACCTTTCTGGTCTGGCAGCAGCACAGACTATTTGTACCAGCACAGGTACCTTGTATTAAGTGACAGAGAGAAGCTGAAGTTGTGCTTTCCATACCCTCAGCTTCTTCTTGAGTTTTTCAGGATCAAAATATGAAACATTAATTAATAATACATTGAATCCCCACATGCTGCTGGCTAAAGCAAGTAGAAGTGGCTCTTCTATATTGACAGCTTACAGGAGGAACTCTGAGCTTTGCATTTTTTAATAACAAATGATCAAAAAGAAACATCAAAATACACAATCATAAAGGGCAATTGTGTGGTTAAACAGAAGGAGTCCCTGTTTTGTGTTGGCCTTTTGTGGGAGTGCTCTTGCTCCTTCAGCTCCCTGCTCCCAAGGAGGCACAGCATGGATCAACAGCTTTATTTTCCTCCTTCATCTTTCAGTTTGGAAGACCACAGTCTGTCACCTGTCAACAGTATCTTTATTATATTGGAGAAGCCAGGGGGAAAAAAACATGCCTTGAGGTGTTTCCATATCAGCAGACGTCGCAGCATGGTCTTTGTAGCCAAAAATATGTTGAAATATCACAGGTTTTCCTTACTGCTGCTTTCCCTGTTCCATCTACAGCAACCTGCCTTCAGATAGAAGCAGACTATGGCTGGGATGATGTCCCTGTGCCTCAGGTCCCAGCTGTGCCTCTGCCTGGCTCACAGGCTCAGTGCAGGGCTGGTGACAGTCACCATCCCTGGAAGCATTAAAAACCCTGCAGATGTGGCCCTTTGGGATATGGTTTAGTGGGAAGGAGAATATTGGTCAAAAGTTGGATTTTAATTATCTTGGATGTCTTTTCCAGCCTTAATGATTCTATGACTCTTCAGGTTTAGATTTCTGCAGAGTTGCCCCTCACAAATAAAAGGAGGCAAGGGCTGGCAGGTGGGAACTCACCTGCTCTGGCAGGAAGTCCTTGCAGCTGTTTTTGTCACATCCAGTCCATCAGTGCAGCTGAATCTGGCTGTGTGGTAGCCCAGATTGCTCTTACTAGAAAAAATGGGATGTATTTTGGGTTTGCAGGCAGGAACTTTATCAACTAACTGATTTTTTTTGAACCTGAAGATTCCTGTACCCCAAATGTACAACAATGGAATTGTGAAGCGCAGCCATGGAGATCAGCAGCCAGGAGAGATGTTCTCCATGCAAAACTGACTGTCACAAATGCTCTGTTGTTTTTTCCCAGGTGTTTTGCTCTGACAAGCTAAATTCTCCTGCTTTTCCATCCACAAAAAGGGTGGAAAACTTCAGTAAGGTCCTAGTGAGCATGGCCAACCCAATTCACAGATTAAAGTCCACTCAGATGGCCTGCAGTTCCCTCTATCCCATAAACAACTTCAGCAGCACTCAGTCCAACCCCATTATTTAGGTTTCTTTTTGATAAAAAAAAAGCAGCAAATTGTGATGATTAATGTGGACGTCACAGGGAAAGCAAGGGGTATAAAGGCCTCTTCATTTTTGACAGGTGCATTGTGCATTCTGGGCTCCCAGCCAAGGCACATTGTCATCAAATGTTAATCAAATCTGCAAATAATATACAAAGTATTAAATTGTGCTTATTCTTAGAGTAATTTGAGACATAAATTTATCAAGCTGTGCTATACGTTAAGGTCGCTTAAAATGAAGAAAATCAGGACTGTGAGGCAGATAAAGAGATTGAGACAACAAAGGGCATTCAGTGAGCCCTGCTTCAGGGGAATGAAGCATTTTAAACCTCTCAGTATTTTGGTTCAGAAAATGTTCTGATGTAAACAAGTAAATCCACAAGCAAAGAGAAGCAGGCTGGGATGAAAACATGTGAAATCTCTCTACAGCTGCATACTTAAAATAGTCATTTCTTGGTTTTCTGCACGTGGCTGTGCCCTTCCTCACCAGGACTGTGGCTGCAGGTTCCACCCCCCAGAAGTTATTCTGCACCTGAGAAAAGCACATGTGTTAGAATAAGAAACTCAGTTTTCAGGCTGGAGGACTTTCTGCAGCTGTGTTCTGTGTGCTTTTGGCTGCTCACCCTGCTTCCTTCCAGGATCCTGGTGCAGTGCTTTGGGATGCTCCTGATCTTCCCCTTTGGAGCTCAGATCTGTGGCGTCCCCAGTGTTTGTGTCTGAGTGAGGGCGTTCAGAAAGTTACTGAATCTTCTGACTTTGGAATCTCTGCTTTTAAATAAATAAATTATTACTTAAATTAAGTGTTCTTTAATATGCAATTAAGAAATAGTCAGAATTAAACAGAGTGGGAAAATGAAATGCAGAGTGTGAAATGCTATAGATCAGCCTGCTAGCCACAGGAGGCCTTCTTACTGATCCAGGGTCTGTGCTGCTCTTCCCAAGCCTCCCAGCATAAGGATTTTCAATAGTATTTCCTTTCCCTGGCAGAATCCTTCCCATGTTTTTGTTCTAAGCCTACCCAGAAGGGATTTTCCTGGAGTAAGCTTCTTTCCCACTGGTGCCAGTGGGATGGATGGATAAGAGTGTAACTGTGTAAACGCAGGTGAGAACCAAACCCTCACACAGAAACTCTGCAGTGAACCTATCAGCACTCAAATGAGTCATTTCTTTTCTCTGGTGGGTTTTGTTGTCCTGTTTATATCCAGCAGGGAAATAAAGAGGGGCTGGCAAAGCCCTGAGCCCTGCTCCTGCCTCTGCAGCGCTGTCCTCCCTCCCACCTCCCCCTGCCGGCACCTCCTGCCACGTTAAACACAGGGGAGCTCTCCCAGCCTCATCTGTACTCAAGAATGTGATTGCTTTGCTGCCTATCCCCTTAGCAAAGCAGAAATACAGCAACCCAAACTCTTCCTCCTCAAGAATGTGCCTTGCCAATGGCCTTTGTCAGGGCCAGGTTGTTATCAGGGTAATGCCTGGTGTTTACTTTTCAGTGCCAGTAAATAAATCTCAGTCCTGCTTGACCCTTCGCTCTCTGGCCTCCCCCGAGCTGAAAACAAAAATGCTGTTCTGGATACAATCAACCAGTTTGGTTCAAGTCCTGCTTTTCAGGATCTGAGTCTGAAACTGGTGGTCTCTGAGTCTCTTAATGCCATTAAAGCTCAGATTTCAAAGATGTGTGCCTTGGAGCTTTTGGGTTTGATTTAAAGATAAGCCACTCAAGTTATGTTGATCAAGGGAGTGTCTTTATGTGAATTTTCCTTTTCAAATAAATCCAGGCCAAGATTTATCGGATCCTTCTAAAGGCATTTGTTACTGGAAGACATTCCTGCCTGCTTCCAGCTCGTCTTTTTTCTTCCTTTAGGGAAGGATCCTGAACCAGCCCTTTCCTTTCTCACAACACCAAGAGTTCTAACTGGATTTTAGGCAGTCTATAAAATCATGACATGTCCTAATATGCTGGGGCTCTGTGTGACTTGTGAAGCTTTTGTGACCATTCCTCACTTTCCTATTCCTTTTTTTAAAATTTCATTAAAATTTATGAGAGTCTTTTCACATCCAGCAAAGCAGTAGGAATAGCCAGGAAAGTGGGGCCTGGTGGGAATTAAAGGCTTCTCATCCACCAGCACAATGGGAATCAGTGGAGCTGAGTCACCAAAATGCCACAAGTGATGCTTGTCCTCCACTTGCAGATATAAAGTGTCACCTCTGAGCACCTGCAAGTCACCCCTGAGTGAGCTGGCTTGAGCAGCACCAGACTTGAAAAATTCTGCAGGAATGACCTGAGTGTGTGAAACATCTCAGACATTTATTTTCACTTTTTTATAACACGTCCTGTTTACATTTCCTAGTTATTTTGACTCTTCCCCACAAATTTCTACAAAATCAAATTCAGGGCTTTCAGAATAGCAGCAGATTTCGTTATTTTGGTAGAAATGGTGCTTGTTTGTAAATAGTTTAGAGATTTTCTTCATATTTGTAAAATATGTTCCAAATACAGGTGGTAACATGGGCAGTGGAAAGAGTTCTGAAGAATTGCTGGATCTGAGGACTGTTGTCATATGGACAGGCATGAATCTGTTTCCTTTTCTCATTTTTCACCCAAGACTTTTTTTCTTTTTCCCTGTTTTTGCTCTTAGCTGGGTTTATGCTGCTGGTTTGCATTTTTTCATGTTTAAAACAATTCATAAATTCGTACAAGGGCAATTTCCTTCAAAGAGAATTCTGAGTGTTTTATATATTTTGTAGGTATTTCATAGTTACAAAGTGGACAACCAGAACCCCACCTTATGCTGTTTCCCCTAATTTTGCACTTTGGCTGGAAGAACTGGGCCAAACCCCAGGGATGGGCAGTTTGGGCTGAATTGTGGGGATTTCTGGCAGAAGAGTTGGTGTCCACATTTGATGATCCAAGGGCTCCTCTCCAGGGCTGGGACTTCTGGAGGGGCAGAAAGGTGAGGTCTGGGTCTCCCCAAGTGGAGTCCCCAGCTGCCCATTACCCCTTTTGGAGTGCTCTGAATCCCCAGTGTGGTTATCCTGACAGGTGTCCACACATCCCTGATCTTTTCTAGGAGAACAGAGCGTATGAGACAAATTTGAGGTTAAAAACAGAAGAGCAAAAGCTGCAGCATCCATCAGGAACGAACCAAACCATGAGGTCCTCTTTGCTCTACAAATACCTTCAGAAGTCCCAACCCATTCCCTCCCTATTCCATGAAGTTTTCAGATGTCAACTCTGTTGGTTAAAATGGTTCCATTTTATCCCTCCCTGCCTTCTGTGCTCACTTTGGTTTAGCTCTGCCCCTACAGAAGTCCTGCTGATAGGAATCCCACCCCAAACGGTTCCGTTTGCAGGGCTGTAGCTGGTAAAAAACCTAATTTAGTCGTTTAAATATTTGGAAGGAGCAGAGCATCCTAAGGCCAGCTGGAGTGTGGGGAGGGCGAAGCAGCGACTCCATTTGGGAGGGAAAAGCGGGAGGCCGGGATCCGGGGGGTGAGGGTGTGTGGGAGCAGCCTGGAGAGCTCCTGTAACCTGAGCCCTGCCATTCCGGAGCTGAATGCAGCGGCTCCTTTGGGAACCCCTCCAGTGAGTGCAGCACATGGCACGGGTGTGCCCAGGGGTACCGACTGCCCATCCCAAAGCTGTTGCCTGCTGGATCACACAACCCTGCAAGGCCTTTTAACAGGAATAACGTGCCTCTGATCAGCAGGGATAATTTTGCCTCCTCCTACTTTGAATCCTTCCCCTATAGATAAATATCGTTCCCGTATAGATATACACATTACTGTGTGGGTTAGCAAAGCAGAGCCCTTGCTGCTCCCTCATTCCCGTGTGGCATGTGCCCAGCAGGTGACAGTGACATGGGCCAGAGCTACCTGCCCCCCTCAGTGTGTGCCATGCGCTCCCTGCCCCTGGCAGGTTTTGTTCCCATTCCTCCCCACTCCCTTGCCTGGTGACCACAGGGTGAGCTCAGGTGGTCACTGACTGCCTGTTCTCCAGAAAGAGCAAGAAGAGTTTTGCTCATAACCAGGCCTCTGACCAAATGGGAAGAAAGATGGAAATACCAAGAGAAAACTCCATGATTTGTGACTTTTCAGTGGAAAATTTTTTTTTTTAAAGCCATAAACACTTCATTTCTTTAGCAGTGGAGATGGTTTCAGGCTAAGATGGTTTCTGCAAAAGAGATTTTGGTTACAACCAGGCAATAAGGGGCACTCCAGTTAGACATTTCCAGAAGGAATCTCTTCCCCTTGAAGCTCCTATGAGAGGAAATGCTGCTTTGTGCCTGTTGTGGAAGCTGGGGAACAGAGGATGGGGCTGCAGAGCACAGAGAGCAACGTGGGCAGTCGCCTTCTCCTGGGGCCAGGGGAGGACAGTGATACCTGGGGTGATAGACACTTTCCCAGTCCTAAACCCCAGATAAACATCCAGCTTGATCTCATCCCTTTTCCCTTCCGTCTGCTTCCAGCCCCTAGACCTTCACCCAGCCCCAAATGAGATGCTGTTTTCTAGAATGATATCTGATTTTGGGGTAAGATTTCTGAGCAATAATGCAGCTACCTTTCATGAGAAGTCATTCCAGTATGTCATTACCCTCACAGCTACAAGATTACATCTTAATACAAGGTCGAATATGTCTAGTTGCGAGTTCCAGTCATTAGATCTCATTAAGCAAGGTTGAAAAGTCCCCCACTATCAGATCCCTTTTTGAAGTTCCTCTGTGTAGTAATAAAATTGTCTCTTAATTTTTGGGAGACAGTCTTTGGAGAGAGGCCTAAACATAGCACTGAGCATAATAAAACAAAGTTGAAATTGGCAGAGAAACCCAAAAAAAAAAAAAAAAAGCCAACAAACCACCAGCCAGCCACCCAAACCCAACCCCAAAGCCTATCCCTTCCCTTCCCTCCAAGAACTTTAAGGAACTGAATTGAAAATGAAAGCTGGGAAATTTCAGGTTTGTGGTTCACCCACCCACCTGGGCTGTCTGTGCTGCAGCTGCAGGAGATACCGAGAGGTCGCCCGAGAGATGGGTTTTAAATTTACCAAATAAAGCTGCAGCTCTCTTATCTCACATGCCATGTGCCCTGAGTTATGGTGGGGAGAGCGCTGCCTTGGTTTGTGGCTTTCAGCTACATGGCTAATGTTAATTTAAAATAGATCTCTGTGGTTTCATAGTTCTCCATTTGTGGTGTGGTTATCTGAAAAACACAATTCTGTCTCTTCAGGAAGACAGAGAATGGGAAAACAAAGACCGTGCTGAAAATACTGTGCTGAAAGAGCTGCTGCCTTCAGACAACTCACAGAGCTCCAGGCCAGCTCACCGTGGGTTTAATGCTCCCCTCATGCCTCCCAGCCAGAGCAGGTGTCCTTTACTCCAGTCCCCCAGTTGGATTCCAGCTCAGATAATTGCCCAGTGAAGTTTCTTCCTGCAGTTTCAACTGAATGTTATTTTTCCTTCCTCCTTTGAAAAGAAACCCATCGTTAGGATAATTGACACCAAGGTGGCAGCGGTGGTAGAGAGAGGGATCCAGTATCTATGAGAAGGTGTTATTTAATATAATTAACTGGAGCGTGGATCTGCTGCTTGAATCTCTGGATTCAGCTCCCAGCTCAGACCCAGGCTCTGCTCCTCATTTTAAAGCAGGTTCTTCAGGTACTGGAGCAGCTTTTCCTCCGTACAGGTCTGATCCTGTATTGTGCTAAGCAACCTCGACTCTCACTGAAGGGAATGAGAACAGAGGTAACTCAGCATCTCCCCGAAGGAGGGATTTGAATGCAAGATGAGTTGAGGGTATGGTTTTGGGATCAATGTTTGGTTCATGACTCTGGGGTTAAGGGCTTAAAATAATTCTGCTTTGAGCAGGCTTAGAGTTTTGCTACCTTAGAGCTAAATGTTGAAAACGTGCCTTAAAGCAGGGATTCACCTTCATCAGAGTCTGTCTAAGGGCTGACCACAAGTGGAAAACTTGTCTGGAATAACCCCTCAATAACAGCCCCTGCACAGACAAAAATTCCAAATGGAGTCATGCTGGGCCAGCAGCAGCACATCTCTGTTTCCCTCCTCATCCCTCTGATTCCCAGAATAAACCCCAAGTGGCTCATTCACCCTTTTGGCTTTCATTTCTCTTTCCATCCCGTGCCACCGGGGCTGTGTTTCACCTGCAGGATTTCACCTGTGGCTGGATTTCACCAGCATCACAGCGACTGGATTTCACCAGCACCACAGCGACTGGAGTGACCAAATCCTGCCAGTATTTATACAAACTATGCCAAATCCTCAGAAAGACTGTTTTACTTTCCATCATTTCCTCTAAATAACTTTAAGTGTCTGATTTAGTTCAAGCCTCTGATCTATATCAGAGGCTGAGAGTAGCTGTTTGTAATTGATTTGTCTATCTGGAGTGACATTATTGCTACACCAGTGGAGTGTCCCTCCTAATGACCAGCCCTGCCTAAGAGTCAGTCACAGTGATATGAGCAACAACATTAACGTCCTGACTCCAACAGTGAGCCAAAAACTAGTGTATATATAGGATATTTTTATAAATACATTTCATTTCTTCTAAACCCTGGTATTGCTAACAGGATCTGCAGAGAGAGAAAGATCCTCAGGAGATGCCACCCACAGATCTGCATGGGGTGAGCAAACCCCAGAGGGGGGAGGAGGTTCTGTTTTGATATCCAGCCAAGAGTTGCTCTAGAAACAAGGCTAATAACAGTCTGCTGGGGATGGGCTTTTACTTGTGATGTCTTTGGTTCTCCCTGGCATTTCATGCAGAACCAGGAAATGGAGAAAGGTGCATCCAACATCAAACAGCTTTCAAGTAGGCATTTTTGCCTAATATCCTAAGGAAATGAGCCTTGTGTGATCACACTGCCTCTGGGGGTGTATGTGTGTGTCTAATAGCTTTTGAATTCACTGGGCAATTCCAACCGGATTTAGTAAAAGGGTGAGGATCTCAAAGAGGGATCTGCTCCTACAAGTTGGGGGAAAACAGGTGGCAGGGGAATGAATGGGAGAGCACCTTCCAGTGAGCATCAGACATTCACACAGGGAAAGGATGTGAAGAAAGACTGGGACTCAGACAAGTGGAAAACGAGCCTGTGTTAGTTTTGCTCATCACAGATGTACTCTGTGAAATCCCAGAACTGATCAGTTGGATTTGCTGCACTCTGCCTTTTCCACGAGCTCTGTGGAGCTGGGTCACAGGATTCCCTTTTGGTCAGCATCTCCCTGGGAGATGTTGGCTGCTTTGAGGAGGCTGAACTCCTGTGGGGAGCCTACAAATGCCCAAATCCTAAGCTGGATAAGAATGGATTTCATGTGAGATTCCCCAAAGAACCTTCTGGGACAATGAAGTTGGTTATCCAAGGCTTTAAATAATATGATCAGTTTTTAGTCCTTGCTTTGCTGCCTCCAGGGAGATGCAGCCCTTAACCATAGGAGAACATATGGCATTTTAAAGGGCCCAAAGGCTTTTTGAATTATGTTTATAGAGACCAAACTCTTTGAGCACAAAGGTTTAATTCTAATAATCTGTCTGGCAGTGGCGCTAATAAAGATTTATATGTAGAGTTTATCAGGGATGCCTAAGCTAATGCTCTTCCCATAGGGAAAATCCTCTGGAACAGAAATCTGCTGGACTAAAATTGAGAGGTACTTGCTGCTGGGATTTGCCATCCAACAGAAAAAGGTTCTAGGAACTCTTCATTACTTCATGGGTGACCAGCTTTTGCAGTTTGTTTTGTAGATGGAGCCCAGAACCAAGTTCAGGCATGTCCAAGGAAGGAAGGAAGGCTTGGAGGGTGTATTTGAAATGTCAAGGAATGGGTAGGAAAAACTCAGATACTGACCTAGAGCAGAGTTCCTTCACACAGGCTGAGCATGAAATAAAACCATATAATGATAAAATAACCCCACTTCCCTGATTGGTCATGTTGGGAAGAGCAGTCAGTAGTGCAGTGGTTCAGCACTTTGGTTAAAGGGCTTTGGGCACCAAAGTGTGAAGCCCTGGGTTAAAAATTTAAGTGTTGGCAAAGTGACTGGCAAATGGAGTTTGCAATTTTCTGGCTTAACTCATCCAGCTGCTCTCCTGAGAGCTGCTTTAATGAGCTTCCCTGACTCACTGCCACAATGGGCAGATTTCAGAACCTGCCACTTCCTTAGAGGGAAAATATTTGCTACAGAATATTGGATTGGCCTATTTTGATTCAACTTTCAGCAAGTCCTGTGCTAAAATCACAGACGTGCTTCGGCTGGAGAGTTCACTTCCTCGTTGTCCTGCAGCTACACCCAGGGACACATTGGGCTCCATTCACTGCTGTGGCAGCCACTTCTCTCTTTTTTTTTTTTTTTTAATGAGAAGTTAAATACCAAAAATGATGCTTGTGACATAGTGGGATTCCCATGGGGAAAATGTAGCAGGCAGGTTGGATTTCTTCTCGGAGTCCTAACAGATATGGCATTCACACTTGTTAGGTTTTGAAAATGAGTTCTGAGTAATGTCCATGGGGCTGCACAATCCACTGGCAGTTCAGTGGCCACATGTGAGGAAGGAATTTTGCAAAGCTCGAGGTCTGTGGTCCCCCACCTTCAACTGCAGAGAAGTTAGGCCTAGATAAGCAAAACACTTGGATGCATAATTAATGCTAATTATCTTTATATGCTCACATTTCTATCAACGCAGTCTACACTGCAATTCTTACCAGGATTAAGCCCTGATGTGTGAGACCCTGGAGCTGGTGCTTTGTTTCCTTTGGTAGCTCATGTTGTCAGACTCCTCACATTTCATAATTACTGAGCCTTGGCAGAGTTAATTCACAGCAGAGAGGTAAAGTCCTGGTTCTGTTCAGGTCAAAATCCAGGATTCAATCCATGAATGAGCAGCCTGCTCTAGTGGAAGGTGTCCCTGCCTTGCACAGGGGGGTCAAATGAGATGAGCTTTAAGGTCCATTCCAATCCAAACCATTCTGTGATTTCATGATTTTCCTTCACCCTAAAAAAAAGCTAACCAGGGTTAGCTGGGTTATAGTGGCTGCCAGGGGATGCCTTTCACAAGGATACTGCAATTGTCTGAGAAATAAAATAAGAAGCCTCAAAGGCCAAAATGCAAAGTTGTCTCAGTTGTCTCAGCCTCCACATTTGTAAAAAAATGCCACAACTGTTTTCTGTTGAATGTATTTAACACCTATGGATGGGCAGTTTCCATCTATTGGCATCTTTTCTATTTCCAACGTTCACATAATTCTAATAAGGCAGATGAATGCAAAAAAGAAACCAAGGGAAAAAAGAAAACTAGTCATAGGAAGATAGGAAGTGATGAAATTGGCAGTTAGGTGTAATAGAAACAATGCCAGTTTTATCAAATGCCTTCCCAATAAGAAAACTCTTTTTGGGGTGTTTCAGCTATCTGTAATAGTCCAGAGTAATCCCTCACCCTACAGACTCATTTGAAAAAAATTCCTACCTCTGTATAAAACAGTTTATTCCCGCTCCTCCAGGAAACAAGGGTGGAGTGTGCAGAAAAAGAACATCTATAAATCACGTCTTTGATGCCAGATGAATGAGATGTGAGCTATGAATCATGTGGAAGGATGAGCAGGCTCTGCCTTCCATTATCACAACGGACCAACATCTTTGTTTGCATTAACCGTTCTCATTCCATTAACACATTTTAAATTAGAAAGTGCTACATCAGACCATGTCACACTTGGAGGTTTCTTTGAAATACTTGTTATAACAGGCACTCAAGGAGAAACCTAAAGGCTGAGCATTTTGTGTTCAGGCATTGATGTTAGGATGCAATTCAGTCTCTTGGGGTCTGGAGTATCCCTTGGTTGGGAATGAGTGGTTGAGGGAAGGGTAAAGTAAGTAAATACTTCATCTCTTTCATTTTTCATAGAGGCATGCTTGGAATCCTTCCTCATCAATAGAGGTTTTGCTGGATGCTGGCAATGCCCCTCAGGCAATGCACAAGATTAATAGGACTCCCTATCTAATTACAGGTTTACTGACGGATATTACTGAGGCCCCAGCAATGCGAGTTCCTTACATTGCACTTTTCCCCCTGTCTAGAGCTCACAGAAAGAAAAAGAGGCAGAAAACCAAGTGTACTAAGGAAACAAGGCAGGACTCAAATCCTGTATCTGCTGTAGGAGTGAGCATTTTGCTCCTAAAGCAGCACAAGTTTAGAGGTAACTTGGTTTTGAACAACCATCCAGGTTTGTGCGAGAACTGGATTTTTTGTAGGCTGGAGATAATTCTAGGGTGGAACAAAAAGAGTTTTCTTAGGCAGTTTGTGCATAGTGGCAAATAACTCTTACGAGATAATGCCCACTCAGGGATGCTCATGGGCAGAATTTCACCCATTGCTTTAGCTGGTGCTTTTCTTATTTTTCTCAAGAGCTGGATAAAAACTTCAGGAATTAAACACAAAAGCAAACCTCTCCTAAACTTACCCATAAACAAAACAAAGCAGCCCCTTCCCCCTTTCAGATGTCAATATTAGAGGTAGGAAAATGCCATCTCTTCAGATTTGCAGCCATTGCAGGTTGTGGTGATAAAAGCATGAGATTTAATGGGATTTTGAGTCCTGAATCCAAAGGTGGAAATAGAAAAGGAGAAAATAACAATAAAATAGAAAATAGAATACAGAGGTTTGTTACGCTCTGACATTTCCATCCCTAAAGGGTTGTGATCCCACAGGTTTATTATCTCCTTAATGCACAGGCAGTTTTGGGATGGCTGTTGTTGTGGGGGATGTATTTCCCTTCTAGGTACATGTTGGAAATTTAAATCCTTTCAGCCAACTATCAAGTCTCTGTAGGTGGTTTCCTTTCTAGGAAACAGCTTTTTTCTGACAACATGACATGAAACAGTGACTCAAGACTCCTTCCCACATTAAAACAGTCCTAGAGGAACTTCTAATTGTTGCAGAAATACCGATTTAAGGTTCCAGGATCATTTTCATGAACTGGTTTCATGGAGTTAATTTTCATTTTACATCTTTTCTTGCATAATTAATTGGGTTGAGGCAATTAGTGGAATTTACTGCTATCTCCTGCTCTACTGGGAAGGATCTCCATGAGGCTGTGACAGGGACCCTGCCCAGGACCCTTCCAGCTCGGGGCTGCGTGTGGCTCTCCCAGCTCCTCTGCTCTCATTGCTGCCCAAGGAGAGCTGGGAGCACAGCAAAGCCTCTCTCCACTGGACTTCTCACTTACTCTTTTCCTCCCCTTTCTGTGTGTTGTCTTCTAATAATCCCTTCTCTCTGAATTCATCGCCTGCAGTGCAGACATTAGATAAATAAAGCTCGCGTGGGCCCCGAGCCAGCCGGGATTGCATAAATACCCTGAGCTCTGGAGCACGGAGCCTTTGCTTGCTGAGACAGTGGAAGTGCTGCCTGTTACTGGTGTGGGGTTTCCTTACAACTGGAGGAGACTGGAATGGGCCAGGCAGAGGAGGGAAGGGGTGATGGACACTGTGGGGGTGTTCCTATTTGACTCCGTGTCAGCCTTTCCAGCTGTTGAAATTCCCTCCTCCCCAGTTTACATCTGTGCCTCTCTGAGGGGATGAAGAGTGGCACTAATTTCCAGCTTCTATAAAATAGAAGTGGAAGGTCTCAGGAGGTAACCCACAGCCCAAAAGCTCTGTCCTCTCCTTCCCAAGGCTACTCAGGGCACAGCTTTTAGAGGCACATCAGCAGCTGTGGGATTTAAATGGGACAAGGACGAAAGAGTGAAGGGAGGAATTGCACTGCCTGACACCACAGCCTGGAGATGTCTGGGATGTTTGTCCAGCTTTGGCTTCATAAGAAGGTTCAGAGATGCCTTTTCTTGTAGTAAACCCCACATATGCCACAGATCCCTCAGGCACAACCTAGGGCTGAGAGGAGAGCGCTGGGGCTCCATGTGTGTTCCCTTCCTCCCCTCCTGCCAAGGACTGCAGGTGGATTCTCTTCCCAGTTTACTCCAGTCACTTCACCAGCTTGTGCATGATTGCTCCACGTTTTTCTGGGCTTTCCTTGAATTAGCACCATGAAATTTCTTTCATCTCAGAGGTCTGCCTTCATTAAAGTCCCTGTGCTCTCAGATATTGTTACATTAATACATCATCCAGACTTCAGGGCTTTAGATGATCATGCTGGGATGGGGTTTGCTGGGACAGGGTTTGCTGGGACAGATTTTCTGGGGCCAGGGCTGTTCTGGAGCTCATTTGTGTATCTTGTACCTCACAGCTCAAACACACATTAAGGAACTCAGGTGTGACCAGGCTCACTTGGCTCTAGGCTCCTTTTCAGCCTGTTTTCTGTTTGGGCAGAAAACACAATTATTTGGAAACACTTGAATTGTGCTGGAAGTGTCCCCCCCCTAAAAGGATGTTGAGGACCTGGCACCTTTATAAAGAGCTTTGTGCTGTGTTATTCCTCTCTCTGGTGAGTGTAACAAGGCTCAAGGTGCCAGCAGACCATGGTTCTGTAAAACATTTTGAAATGCCAATAAATCAGAGGCACGGTTTGGTTTGGAAGTTGCCAGCTGGAATTTGCTACTTGAGCTTGAACAAGTTGGGCATATCTGCTTACTCCTGTTTTATTTGCCTAGGTGTAGTGAGAGCAGTGCAGTGAGCGTGACTGGGGGCTTTATTGGGAAAGTTTGGGAAAGTGGAATCTAGAAGGAGCCATGCTAAGTTTGTCTCCTCATCCTCTCTGCTAAAGCACTTGGGTCATTTTATGTCGTGTTCTAGGGAGTTTGTAGGCAACCCTAATGACACTTCCATGTTACTTGTTGAAAATACCACCCCTCAAATTCACACAAAAGTGGCTGTTTCACCCTTCTGGGTTGTTTATTGGCTTCTAGCTGAAATCTAAACCTGAGCTTGTGAGCTCTGGAGGGCATTAAGGATCTCCAACAGCTTTTTGCAAATGTAGGGGTATTAAACCCAAAGGCTTGGCTGAATTCCAAATGAGAAAATCTTATTCTGAAACCTTTAGGTTTCCTCTCTACTTAAGGGAATTTAAGATGTTTTGCACTTCTTAGATCTCACATGATTATAAGCGACTTGCCCAGGTCACACAGGAAATCTGCTGGGGAAAAGACCTATATCTCAGTTTTCCTGACTTCCCAGAGAGCTTCTGGGCAGATTAAGGGATGTGCTCTCTGAGGAAGGGCTGGGGTTCATAATAAGTGATTCTCAGAACACTCTTGAACTTTGGGATCCTCAGGGAAGCACCTCTGAGAATCTCCAGTGGTGGAAGAGTTGTGAGCCCATGCTCAGCCTCCCTCTCTTCCAAACGAGAAACGAAAATCCTCTGTTTGCTTTACCTGGCAGCTTTTTTTCATGGAACTTGAGGAATTTAATCTCTGTGAGGCTGCTGAGTTTGGCCATTTCAGAGTGTGAGCCTGGGAATGCACCCAGGTTAAGGAGGAAGCTGTGGCGCAGTGGGCACAGAGATGCTGGTGTTGCATCCGAGAGTCAGAGCAGTGCCAAGGGTCATTCCCAGCAACATTCATGGCAAACCAGTCCCAAAGAGCAGACACAGGCTGAGAGTCTCTTCCTGGGAGAATATCACCCACTGGCAGATACTGGGACACACTGGTGGCACCTTCTTCAAAGTCCTGATGCTGCTTGGGAAGAGTCTCTGGTTATGGTTCTGTGCTGTGCTGTGGATTTTCACACTGGCTTCTGGCTTGTAGAAAAATGCCTGGTTTGGCTAAACCCAAACCTCAGAGGCCTAAAATCAGGCAGAGCTGCCTTTGACACTTTGAGCAGATCCAAGTCTTGCTGCTGGTGCTGTGTTTGCCTCTGCAGGCTTTAAGAGGCAGGTGCCAAGAGCATGTCTTGGCCTTAGAGTAAGGAAGCAGATATCTCTGGGAAGGGCTGGCCAGGAAGCTCCCTGTGGAGTGGGAGTTAGCCTGTGGAGTCTGGGAGCATCCGTGGGCACAGTGGTGTCTGTGGGCTCTGTACCTGTTAGGCTTTGTTAGCAGCCCTGCTAATTGCTCTGATTTGTAAAGTGAGGGGCTTGGCAAAACAGGAGGAACACAGATGAAAAACAGACCTTGATGAAGTGTCTCATTAACTAAAAAGGCAGAAATTTCGGGCATTACCCACCCCCACCCGTGTAGAAGGCTGGTTATAATGTCCTGGCCAATGGGGAATAAACAGATGGTCAGAGCACACCTTGGAGCAGATTCGGGTTTGTGTTGTTGGTGCTTTATTGGAGTGTAATTCCACTGCCATGGAGCTGCCACAGTGCAGGAGGGGATCCAGGCTCTGGCTCTTCTCCCTGACTCTCTCAGCCTTGTGCTTTTTCCTTCCCACGTGCTAAACTCACAGTGAAGAAAATCAAAAGAGGATCAACCCGAACCACTGCAAAAAAGTTCTTCCAAAGGGTAGCAGAGCTCAGGGAGGCAGAATGGATCATCCTGCAGCCAGCAAACATTGCCATATTTATCTCTGCTTCCAGCTTCAGTCATTCCAAAGAACAAATTCAACCTGATCAAAACTGACCTGTTGGAGTTTGGGTGGCTGGAGCTGACACCTAATGAAAGGCACTGCGAGTCTCTTTGTTTTTGCTAACAGAAAGGAAAACAGAACAGCTACATATCATCCATCTGAAAAAAAAGGCTGTAATTACCACTCCCAGAAATTATTTCTTATTTAATGAAATGTCTCTTTAGGCTGAACAAAGGAATTTTCAGAGAGGAGAGCACTGAAGGGCGGGACAGAGAACACAGGCAAGAACACAGTTCAATTACAGGGAATAAAATCCTCTTGACGTTCTGACGCAGTTTGTGGGAGATCTCATTAGAACCCTTGCCAGGCCAGAGCAAAGGCTGCTTTTTCATACAGATATTTTGTATCTATTTATACTGACCCAGCACTGGCAACCACTATCCATGGCTGGCCCAGAGGCACGAGGGATGTGCAGCTCATTCCTGCATGCACAGTTCGAGAGAGCTCTGCTTGCTTTTCCACCAGCAAAACACCTGATCAGTTCTCAAAGTATGGATGCTACCAAGTCTGGGAACACCCTCTGCCCCACTGGAAGGGAAACTGGCTGTGGATGAGTAGCTCTGGCAGTGGGAAGGAGGGTGGAAGTCAAATGGAATCACTGAGGCTGGAAGAGACCTCTAAGGTCATTGAGTCCAAGTAGGGAGCAGGCAGTGCTTTGGAGGAGTCTCTCTCCCCTGGCACACTGGGACCACAGGGCTGGGGTGGTGTTACCCTGGAGGACACACCCCAGCACTCAGCTGAAGGGAAGGAAGATCTGCAGGAAGGGAGCAGGAACCTTCAGGGTGCTGCAGGAGGCGAATCCATGGTGGGAAACACCAGCCTTGGTGTGTGACAGAGATGTATTGATCACATCCATCATGGTGTGGGAGAAGCTTTCCCCACCTTCAAGTGAAGCTCATCATCTCTCTTTTTCTTTACTTTTTAAAAATTTAATTTATTGTTTTTATTTAAGGTCCTCTTTTGGAAAACTGTGCTGCTGGTCTGTCTTTTATTGCTTGGATTAATTGACTCCAGTGCACTGTAACTTACAGTAAAGTCCTGTTGGGTAGGAAATAACAGAGGGTTTAACCTCTAGCACTGCTATAAAAGCAGCTTTAGTAAAGTCTGAGGTAAATAATGCAGCTGTGGAAATCACCTTTCTCCAGTTTATGCTGGGGGAAAAAAAATCTCCTGTAATTAAGTAAGACCCTTAATCTTTGGTGTTAAATTTCACAGGCAGGTTCAGGGATGGAACATGGGATCATTCTAAATGCCTGAAAAAGGACTTACAATCCAAAACCGAGGAGATGTTGTTCCTGAGTCAGTGGGTTGGGTCATAACCAGCTGAGTAAGGAAAGGGACAAATCTGGAGCCCAGTTACAACCCAGAGTGAGGCAGCAGAGTCCAGGTCCTGGTGACCTCACGCCTGGCCCAGCTTGATGTGCAGGAATGCACATCCTTTGGGGAGGTGGGTGCTGTAGGAATGTGGTGTTAGGTGGGATGGGAGAGCTCCTGGTGTTCCTGAAGGACAAGGTCTCCTCTAGCCCTCCCTTTCCAGTTGGCTCACTCCTTACAGTGCCTTGCCTTTGGTTTGGGCTCTACATTTCCTTGAAATAGGACAATTTGTTGGCCCTAGGGCTTAGACCTGTATTCTGGGGTACCCTGGGGTTTGTTCTAATATCAAAAGGCTGCTTGTGACTGAAGAAAGACACTGGGATAAGCTCTGGCAGCCCTTCAGACCTGCCACTGCTCTGAGCCTGTGTCATCCAAGCTCATCAATGCCAGCAGGAAAACAGGCAGGAGTCCATAGACTTAATGAGATTCAGGAAACCTCTGAAATCCATGGTTGAACAGCAAATTCTAAACTACCACTGCCCTCAGGCTGGTTTGAGAAGCTCTTTGCTGTGAGGATTGTTGGATGCTGGCAATCACCCCAACATAATTAAGTAGTTTATTTTGTCATGTTTTGATAAATTCCAACCTTCACCCGCTGGCTTACCTTGGGAAGGCTTGGTCCGCGTGCTGCCTAATGTTTGTGGTGTACAGGGATTTGTTATGCTGTTCATTAATTCTTTCACATTAAATGTACTTGGGAAGGAAAAATATTGATGGAGAAATAAAGAGCAACTTTCTCACTGAGGGCTGCAGCGCATTCTGCCTGGAATCTTGGTTCACACTAAGCCAAGTTTTTCCAGTCTCGTGAAACCATAGGTTTTCCTGCTACAAATTGATAAAACATACCTGTTTGCTTTTAAAAACTGGTATCCAGGTGCAGCACATTGCTGGGAAAAAAGCATAACATGACCTCAGCAGCATTCAGCTTTGGTTTTGATAATGCCTCTTTGGCATTTGTTAGCCAAGGCAAATGCAAATTGCATGCTGGAATGATTAAAGGATTCGGCCCCTGCCTTAGCTAATGTTTGAACTCTGCAAAGGAGGTAAAACTTGCACTTGATTCTCAGTCAAAAACAGTTTCTAGCAGCAATTCTGTCTAGAAGGATGCCAAAAATGAGTGGGAACTGAATATCCTGTTGCTTACAGACTGCTGGTTGGAGCCAACCTTGGGGTGCCATGCTGGGGGTGACCATGGGGGATATTTACTCAACTGTAATTAACTTAATCAGCCACTGGGTATCAGTATTGTCTCACATCCATATATAAAAAAGGGGATTTTTATGGAGCTGAACAACTCTGGAGGCATTGCTGAGGGCTGACCCTGCCTCGCAGGGGTATGAGGGGGTGGTCACAGGGAGAATCCCCTCCAGCTTTGAGATACCTCTAAAATACACCTGACCCCAAAGCACTGCTCCACAGAGCCATAGAACTAAAGGAGAGGTGAGTAGCAGCACAGGAATGGGATGCAGGGTATTCCCAGTAACCTCATCCCCAGGGAATTGCTCTGCTCCTGCTCCTGCTCTTGCTCCTGCTCCTGCTCCTGCTCCTGCTCCTGCTCCTGCTCCTGCTCCTGTCCGACCACAGACTCTGGAAAGCTGAGCCTGCTGCAGGTTGGGATGAGCTGTTCCTCTCAGGAAAAGAGCTGTGCAGTGTTTGTGTGCATGACCTCTGGCATGGCTGTCAGGTGGGATTTGGGGACGTTAATCCCAGGCATGGCCTACGCTGGGAATGAGGAGAGTGTCTGCGACAGAGTGTGGAGGTGTTGAGTGACCTCAGTGCTGCCTCCTGGCACGAGCACACGGAGGAAGAACTGTGAAATGGGGATGGAATGTCAGGAGATTTCAGGTCCCTTCCAACCCAAACCATCGTGGGATTCTTTGATTCCATGTGACCATTTTCCAGCTGAATTCCTTGTGTGTGGTGCCACGCTGCTTTCCTGCTGAAACAGGTGGTTGAGTTTGTGTTTAATGGGGTGCTCCAGCCAGGCTGCTCAAAGGCAGAAGGTGGTGCCCAGATGCTCCATGAACACACCTGGCATCACCCAGTTTGCAGGTTTAGCCCTCAACCCCCTGTGGGGTGGGTTTGGAGGCCTCCAGCTCGCTGGGTGATGGATATAAGAAGGAAAGAGCTTCTGCCCCACGTGGGAAAAACCCACCTGAGTGAGGTGTGTCCTGCTGCCAGGGCTTCATCAGCAGGGGATGCTGCAAAGGCTCAGACAGGTTTTTCTCTTGGGCCCCTCACTTTCTTCACTAGTGATGGGATTCCAGCACTGGTGGGGTTTCTGCCTGAGTTTCCATTCAGTTTTGGCTCCAGGTAACAGTTGCTTCCCTCACTGCTGCCTTCCAGGCTCGCTTCCCTTGCCAAAATGCTAATTTAGCCCTTCAGCTATGTTTAAAAATAAAAGATCCTCCACTTCTCATGGTATTAAAAGGCCAAAAGGAATATAAAAAGTTCACCAGACTGGTCAGTTCACTCCCTGCTGCGCCTTCCTGGGGCGTTGCAGCAAAAACAGGCACAAAATCCAAAGCAAACAGCTCCCTCCTCCCTCCTCAGCCTCCCCTGGAGCCACTGGCTCCCAGCTCTGTGCCCATCTCCCTGCAGCCCCTGCCTCTCCACTCTGCCCTGGGCAGTGCCAGCATCTTCCCAGCCTCTGGTGGCATCTTCTGTACCTCTTGAGGCTGCTTTTCCAACACCTGAGTCATTCGTGTTCTTGCTTTCTCCTGGCCCAAAAATTTCCCACCAACTTCTGGGCTGTTCAGGCACAAACCCAGCAAGGAGGATTTTTCCACTAGGCTCTTCTGGAGTGAGATAATACATCCACATCCTCCCTGCTGTTCCTGCCATTCCCAGGCATCCCACAAAGGGACCCCACTGAAGTCCCCTGCTTGACTTTATTTCTTGGAAGCTGTAGAGGGATGTGTTTAGAAATCCAGACAGGATTGTGGCCGTGCCTGGGATTTCATAGAAGCTCTGTGAGGCTGGTAAAACCTGGAGGGTCACAAGATTCATATTTATTCCTACTTGGTGAAAGTCTGATGTTATAATAGAGGGAACTTGGATAACTAGAGCAGGAAAAAGGTAATTTAATGGTTGGAAGTTTTAGTGTTTGCTGACTTTGATGCTGGTTGTGACTTAAATACAGGGATGCTCTGCCTTAGAAAGTGCTGTGGATTGGGATTGGAGTTCCTGAACGAGATCCTTTCGTTCCTCAGATTTTTCATTTCTCACAAATTGCAGCTCTCTCTCTTGCACAAAGGTAAAGAGGTGACACTTTGAAGCAGCCTTGGAGAAGGAGAGGCCTTGTTTGGATTATTTCTCTTTGGGGCAGTGCCTGTTTCAGCTTAGAGCTGTTCACTGTATGGAGAGAGAGCTCATTCGTGTTCTTCAAAATGAGCTGTCACTTCCCAGAGCTGATTAATCACCACAAGACACCAGCCCTGGTATCAATGCATGGCTCCAAAAGGCTGAGTCAGCCAAACATGGCACGCCATCCCATTCCCAGGTTAACCACATGCTGCTGTTCCTTGCTGCCAGCCCACTCCAGTCTGCAGCAATTTAGCAAAAGCCAAATTTTATTGACTCAGGACCAGGAAGGATCAAACACTGCACAGGGATGGTGCCAGCCGGTGCCCAGCGTCTTGGCAGCCAAGGTGAGCCCAAGGTGATGGGAAGGAAAACTGGCACGGAATAAAGTGCAGAGGGGACATGGAAATAACAAAGGTGAAACATGGTTCAAACTCTTAAGCAGCTGAATTAAGTAAACCCCTGGCACAACACCCCCGGTGATCATTATTCTGCAATGATATTTTTTAATGTAACTCATATTGAGTTTTGAGTTCAACCAGTTTGCACTCCAACACATGCCTTTTCTCTGTTAATGCTTATCCTGTTCTCATCAGTTTTGCTTTTTTTTTTTTTCCATCAAATATTGTTTTTTCCTCAACAAGAAAGGCCCTAATCATTTCAGGGTGCTTGCCACCTACTATCAGTGGTTATTTTGGGGATAGCTCAGCAAAGCTTTAAAATGTCTGAACTGCATTAAAATAAATTGTTGGCATTCCAGCCCAAACCTCAGGAGGCAGGAATCTGCCATGAGAGCATGGAGGGAAGCACTGTTATAATAAAGGATACATGTAATGAGGTTTGAAGTGCTTGAAATTCAAAGTCTGGTCCATATTACGAAACATTCACTGGTTTAACGAAATCAGTTTCAAATTGATCTAATTAAACTCCTAGACAGCTTCAGTGTAGACATCTTCATATTGGTTTTATCCATTCTTAAACCAGTTTAGCTGGGATGCATTAGGAACAAAATGCCCAGGAACTCCTCAGATGGGAGTTGGTTGCCATTTACAGCTCGAAGTTCACTTTTCAGGTTTGTTCTCCATATTTTGGTTCTTTAGCTCCTTGTAATTGTCATCTTTGTGCTTCTTTAACTCTGGATTTTTGGGCACCATTAATTGGCCTTGGATTGGAGCACATGGCTCCAGCAGGAGGAGGAGGAGGAAGAGGAAGATGAAGACGAAGAGGAGGAGGAGGAGGAAGAGGAGGAAGATGGCCTTCCCAATCATGCACTCTACAGCCAGGAGCAAACCAGGAGTAAAAGAGGCTCCTGTGAAACCCCTGTAGATTCTGATATTTTTTTATCAACTGGGACTTGAAATGGCTCAAGGCTGAACATTCAGTGTCCTGAGTTCAGGCACGTGGTTCTGTGGGGTTTCCAGGCTGGAATCCAGGACAGAGTTGGATCCATGGCAGATTCACAGCACGTGAGGAGCTGCAGATCAGCACAGGGCTGGTAAAACCTACCCAAAGAACTTCATCTTCAGTGCTGCCCTGCAAAGAGCATCAGTGACTGGCCCATCAAGAAAGACTTTATGCTCCCAAGTGGGAATTTCCAGTCCTGGGAGCTTCTGCTGGCCCTTGGACAGGCAGGATTCCCACTTGGCATAACTCAGCAGCCTCAAACTGCCATGGAGCTGCAGGGTGGGACCAAGGGATGAGACTGAAAGAATCCCTTCTAGTGGGAAAGAGAAGCTCAGTGATTCCCTTCTGGTGGGACAGAGAGGCTCAGTGTTGAGCTTGCTTGATTTTCTTTGCAGGAGCAGGAGGGATGATGCCAATTCTGAACTCACCCATGGACTTTGCAGAGGTTAATGCACCCCATGAGAGTGTGGAACAAAGCTGTCTGTCAAACAAAACTGGCTTTTGGGGCAGGGAGGTGGAGTGAATAAAAGTACATTTTATTCTGTTGACCATTAATTGTATAAATAAACCAGCACTAAGAATGTTTTTATATGCCACTCTGTTTTCTTATAAAATATAGGGGTTCCTGAAGCTGTGTAGAAATTCCATAGTAAACAGAAAATCTGGCAAGTTATACCCATCCCATGGAATATGGACAGAGATTTGCAACTCAGTGCATCACAGGAGCAGGAAAGGCTGCAGGTTTTCCACAAAAGGCAGGGACAGAAGGGCAGAATAGAAACCTCCTGCAGCTCTGACCCTACATGCCCTTCCTGGGGAAAGGAGCTGTCATTCCCGGGGGCGAGGGAATCCATCTTCCCTAAGACAGTACAGGTGATGCTTTATGAGGATTAGTGATTTGAACATCATGTTCTGGTGTTGAAACCCTTCCAGAGGGCAGGAGAGGTTGTTCCTGTAAGGAGAAATCAGTGCTTTGTTCACATCCATGGTCTCTAGTGGTGTCTGGTGCCCAACAGCTTGGAGACATGGAAATGTTTTTTGGAAAACTTTTAGGGCACTTCTGAGAGATTCTGACAGTGGCCGCCTGCCTGTGGCTAATGAAAGGTTTTCACATTCCTTTCCATATGCTTTGAAATGCCAGAGGAAATGTCCCAGTGACTCAAATTATAGGTGTTACTTGGGAGTAACTGCTCGATTATTGTTGAACACCTGGAATTGACAGCAGGCAGCCTGCATTCTGGAAAAAGAAGGAATTGGATACTCAGCCACCCCTTCCTATGTCCAACATCCCTGGCTTTGTTCATCTGCAACAGGAACTGAGGGGTGCAAGTGCTCATTCAGATGAACCTTGTCCCATTGCCACCCTCTGCTCTGATTCTGCCCCTCAAATATCCCTGCTGAAACACCAGAGAATTTAGTTCAGTGTCAAAGCATTCATTCCACAAGGTTAAGCCGTGGATGGATTTGGATGGGAATCTGCAGACATTAGGGATGTTCCCAGAGGATAAAGTGCATCTTCCTTCCACAGAAAAAGGCAGCTGGGGATGTTCTGCAGCCCCCCTGTTATTTATTTTATTTATTCAACATCTTGGCAGTAAAACCCTTGGAACTGGGTTTGCCAAAGATACTTCTTTTTCTTCCAGCTTATCGTGTCCTCTCAACCTGTCTAAGGAGAGCATTCTTGGCATGGCAGGGGCAGTCCTTCCTCCCACTGCTTTGCCTGGGAAGCTGGGTTCTCCAACACATCTGGTAATGGAGATTTAACTGGTTTGACTGGTGTCCTGCTGCTCCGTGGGTGCCTTGAGGGACAGGGATTGAGGATTTTTTCCTATTGAGTGGTGCAGAAAGGATCTTTTCTGTCTAGGGGCCTTATAAAGTGCAAGGTCACTTCTAATGCTTGGAAGCTACTCTATAAGAGATCTGGTTATGCTGGTTCAAATCTGCTCTCTAGATAAGGCTAAAAATTCCCAATATTCAGTTACTACAGTCACAACCCCTCTCTGTATTTGGTCTGAGGAAGTCAGAGATCCAAGCTGGAGAGAAATTGGTCTGCCTATGTGTGGTGTTGCTGAGAGAGCTGAAGGGTGAATGGAGAGCACAGACACAGCAGTGAGATATGGAACACCCATTTGGGATAAATGCTGCCTTGGATCTGCTGTGAATTCAGACTCCCAGCCCAAACTAAAGCATTGGGCCTTGGGAAGAAGTGTCTGGGTGACATTTTGGATTGTGTTTATGAACTAGTGGGGGTAGAAAATCTTTTAAAGACTCGAGAGGCTTTAATATCTTGCATGATGATTTACAGCTGTTTTATTCCATGATTTATAGACTGCTCCTTATCACAGAGGCAGGATACAAATACTGAGTTTAATAAAGAAACACCATTCTCATGTATTTCTCAGAAACATATAGACAGAAAGGACATTCCATAGTAAACAGCAGCCTCTTCCCATCATCTAACCACCCCCTGGCCCAGAGATTTGAGACTGCAGAGCATGGCCAGCCCTGCCTGGGCATATCTATTCCCATATAATTTCCATAATACAGCCCTTTCCTCTGACTGCAATGCAGCCTCCCTAAATACACAGCCTGGTACCATAATGTTACATTCCTGCTCCCCCTGTCTGTGACAGGCACCTCAAAATAACACACACAGACTTGGCTCTCCTGATCCCCAAAGGAAAGGATCAGGGTTCTGGCAGTGGGCACTCCAGACCCTCACACACATGCCAGCTGGAACAGACCCACATGGGCTTCTCATCCTCACGTGGGCTCCATGGGTCAATCTTTGCCCAAGGCTGCCCAGGTGTTTCATTGATCACAGTTCTCAGTCACATCAACAAACTCATAAATGAGTGAGGAAAGGGAGCTCTGGGTCACAGCTGTGGCTGCCCCATCCCTGGAATTGTCCAAGGCAAGGTTGGATGGGGGTTGGAGCAACCTAGTCTAGTGGAAGGTGTCCCTGCCCATGGCAGGGGATGGGATGATCTGAGCTTAAAGGTCCCTTCTAACCCAAACCAGTCTGGGATTCTGTGATCAGAGGAAGGACATGGCTGAGGTCACCCTGACCTCACGCTCTGCCTGCTGGGCCTTGCTGCTTCCTCGCAAACTCTCTTGTGGAACAAAACTCTGCCCAGAACCCTCTGTCCCAATCCTGGGAACTGTAAGAGAAAATCTGGCATCTCACAGTTGTGGTGACTGATGCTCACGGGTGGTGAGGGTTGGAAGGGATGCTGCTGCCTCCAGCACGACCTTGGTTTGTGTGTGCAGGTCCCTCAGCTCCAGTCTGCACTGGTTTGGGTGTTTAACTCGAGCAGCATCAGCACCATGTGCTCACGGCAAAAAAAATTGCATTTCCACGTGGTAGCTCTCTGCTGGGAAGCCTAAACCAGTGTGTAAACAGGAATTAACTGGATCATCCCAGTGTAATGAGTCATTTTCATTAACCCTGCTTTCAGACTAATACATTTTGCTTCAGAGATCTTAGATGACTTCTCCAAAATAAACCATGAAAGGTCCAGGAAGAGTCCCCCAGGATCCTGGTGCTCCCATCCCTGCTTGAAGGTGTCACTGCCCTGACCCCTGGACCTGCCATGCTCCAACAGTCATGCTGGGATAGCCAAGAGGGGCAAAGCTTGCCTGTCCTAAATATCATTGTTAAGTATCTCCCAAGTGCTCTAATGTTTCCAGCTGTATTGTGATTCTCTGATTCCTCCTCCTCTCCTCAGTAATTGGAGTTTTTTTGCAAGTAGAAATAGCCTGAGGCAAAACTGGAAAGCAAACAGGATCACAGTGAATAAATCCATCTTCACAGGTCTTTTCTTTGTGTATGCCTTTATATCAATTAGGTTCAAAGAAAGTATCTCCTTATTCTGCCTGCACTGTTTAGCGTTTTTTATTAACAAAGTCCTCTTTTAGGCTGTAGTCCATTGAGGTTCATTAATCAACAATTGCCATGAAGTGAAAAATTCTCAAACTTCCAAAAATCTTTTTCTTGGAGTGAGTTAATACTAACAATGAAGTTTTCCTTGGCTAAGTGTCCCCTGCTTTGATGTGTCTTGGTGAGAAACTAAAAGCCACAAAGGTGTTATAAACTAGGCACCAATCACAGATTTAGACAGGCTGGTATGTGCTTTTAACCAATAAATACATATAGTATCGCAAGAATTAGTGTTTGGTTTGTGTGAGAGAGAATTTTTGGCATTTGAATGATTTTCTTATCGGTTTTTCATTAGTTGAGCTATTTTTTTTTTTTTTTTAAGGAACAGCAAGTTCCCCTCAGTGTCCTGAAAATGGTACTGAAAGTGGTCACCCCAGCCCCATTCCTAGAGTAACACTCGTTTACGTTATTTCTGGCAGGAGCCATAATACAGCTCTTCTTAATTTTGGGAGCAGGCTGTTATTCAAACATATGCCTGAGCAGTTTGGAAAGCTCTGCAGTGCCTCTGGAAGCCCTGGCACGGGGAGCTGTGCTGGCAGGCGGGAGCCGTGACCCCGCTCAAAGGTCCATGCCTGGGGCCAGACCTGGCAGGAGGAGTGGCCGCGGCCCTTCAGATGGGACAGGAGCTGATGTGAGGGCTTTGGCCGCTGGTGCTGCTTAGAAAAAGTCCTTCTTTAGAAAAACACAGGCAGGGGAAAGGCTGGGGGATTGCTTTAGAGAGTGTAAAGTCCCTAAACCTGCTCCAGGCTGCCTTCCCAAACAAAGCCTTGCTCCTGAGGGCAGTAAAATAAATAGGAAGACTCCCACGGCTTTCCAAGGGCCAGTGAAGGGGGTCGAAGGACCAAACAGCTCCTGAGAGCAGCCAGGCTGCTGAAGTGCTGCTTCAGCCTGGCCAGATCCATGCTCCGAAGGTCAGGGGGAGGCAGAGCATTCCACAATCCCAAGATTGCAGAAGTATGAGCACTGCCCCTCCAGCGCCAGCAAACCACAGACTCCAGCAGTCCCTCAGCCCAAGGGAGGGAGAGCTTTTGTCCCTCACTTTGTTCCTTGGGCTTGCCTTGACTGCTCCAATTGTTCAGACAGCGGGAAGTTATTGCTCACGTCATCTCTCCACGGCAATATTGTTATTTTTTAACCTGCTATAAAAAGTGAGCAGAAACAAGAGGCGCTGCTCTGGCCTCCCTCAATAAGAATCCGTGTTTACCATTGATCACTGTTACCAGGGTGCTTCTTCCTCTGGTGCTTCTGAAGTGGATCAAATCAGCTCTCTTTGTTTCTGTTTTTGTGTGCCTCTATTTCTGTTGCTCGCATTTCAAATGCCTGTATTTTTCTAGCAGTTAAAGGCTGCGTTTTGCACGCATAGCACATTCTATAAAACCTTTGGGGGAAAAAAAAGAAAAATTGGCAGTGTGAATTCTCTCTCTAGTGGGGCTGGAAGGATTTTAAAGTCTCTTGGAGGAAAGAAAGGCCATGCCAGCTTTCTGCATACAAATCCTGCACTGAGCAGTGGTGATCAAATAGCTGATGTGCACGTTTGATATGCACACACACACACACAGGGAGAAACGACAGGTTTATGAAACAGAGCTTGTTCCTTATCTCACATCAGCTCATATTCCAGCAGAGTAAATATTTCACTGCAGCAGCAGAGCTCTAAAACCTGCAGGGCGACATGGATGAGGTCCCCATGTCCAGCATGTGGGATGGGTGCCTCAGAGGGACGTGGGTTCTCCTGCAGCTCTGCTGATTCCTCATTGCTTGGACAACATGAAGATGTGTGTGGACATGGTGATGTTCCCTTAGAGATCCACAAAACACAAGATGCCTGTTCCTTTAGTGGGAGGTGCTTTGCTAGGGCCAGTCTGGGGAAAAAAAAGTGAAAATGAATGGGAGTGTCACTGAGTAGTGTCCTGTCACTTGGAAACTTCCTAGAGACAGAGAATCATGGAATGGTTTGGGTTGGAAGGGACCTTAAAGTTCACCTAATTCCAAGCAGGGCCATGGGCAGAAATGCCATTCATTGGGTCAGGCTGCTCAGGACCCCATCCAGCCTGGCCTGAGATACACATAATACTCATTTAGTGATTTGTACACTTTATTCATTTCAATTTAGTAATTTTAAAATAAACCTAATAGAAAAGAGATGGCAATTCTTCCAGAGTTGGCAGGGTAGTCCCAGCATTGTCCTTATTTTTGTATCATTTTAACAAGGCTGGTTTTCCAACCTGTTTCTACTCTGTGGCTTTGCTTTCCCTGAAGAGAATAAACAGCTATGTGCAGGAAGGTGCCCAGATTTCCACTATTAATAATCTGGGGCTTGACTAAGTGAGAAATGCTGTTTACAAATAAAAAAAAAAGATAGATAAATACAAAAAATCAGAAGCTCTGTTTGGCTTTGCAAACAAAAGTAGCCCAAAAATAAACAGGCCTATCCAGCAGAAAGGAGACTGGGAAGGGAAGTGGATGCCAACTGAAGAGGCAGATGTAAAGAGCATTTCCTATTTGGTTTAGCAACTGCAGACTTTTGTCTCCAGTCTGCCTGCATTTCCTCCAATGATTCATCATAAATGTGCATTTATAAATAAACTCCACCTTGGCCTGGCACATTGATTGCAGCCTGGTTACTTAGGGAAATCAAAAAACAAAAAAGGAACCATACTCCCCAGTTTTGAATGATACCTGTGTGGCAATATAATTTTATAGAACTGTTTCCAGGCTGTTTATTTTATTTATGTCAAGGGATTGTGACTGTGAGAGATGGGACCTGTGTTTTTCTCATTTCATGAGTAACAATTCATTAAGGAGCTTATTTAAGCCAGATCTGTGGAACGATGTCTCTGTGCATGTCCAGGGACTCAGGTTTGGAAGCTGCTCCCAAGCCTTGGCCTGGGATGGTGGAGTCTGAGGGAAGTGAGGTGTCTTTGGGGCTGGAGAAAGGAGTCATTCACCAGACTGTCTCCAGTGGCTCCCCAAGGGACGTGGGACCCACAGTGCTGTCAGTGCCAGAGGCTGCCCAATCCCATGGTGTTTATCTCTGAGCATTCCTTGTGTTTGGTCAGAACACCAGCCCAGGTGGTTCCCAGAGCAGTGGCCAGTGTAAGGCAGATTGTAACGAAGCCAAGTTTGGAGTTATTTCTCCCTCCTTTGAACCCTGGCCTTGAGCCTGGTCCTGCAGCCTGACCCACAAGGGAGGCTGCTGCAGGATCTCCTGGAAAATCCCTCTTTGTGTGGTTCAGCAGCACCTGGGCAGTGCCCTGGTGAGGGACAGGTCCCTGCCACCCCAGCCCAGGTGGGCACACCAGAGACCCCTCAAACCTGGCTCCTTCCCCTCTCCTCCCCCTTTGAGCTCTCCCCCTTGGATCCTTTCCCCTCTTTGCTGCCTCCCCAGTCCCACACCATGGAGTCACAGAGTCACTGAGGCTGGAAAAGCCCTCTGAGATCATTGTTCCCCCAGCACTGCCAAGGCCACCACTAACCCTTGTCCCCAGGTGTCACATCTTGTCAATCCCTCCAGGAATGGTGACTCCACCACTGCCCTGGGCAGCCTGTGCCAATGCCTGACCACCGGTTCAGTGAAGAAATTTTTCCTAATATCCAACCTGAACCTCCCCCAGCTCCACTGGAGGCCATTTCCCATTTCTTCCTGTTCCATCTCTTGTTACCTGGTGAAAAGATGCTGCTGGGTGGAATGAGATGAGCTTTAAGGTCCCTTCCCACCCAAATGATTCTGTATTTGAATCTCTCTCCATTGGAATAGAGGTGGAGGAGTAGTTAAATAAATCTAAATAGTTTTTAAGAACAAGAGCTAGTTGATAGTAAATTTTCCTAGCTTTTTTTGCTAGACTCTGAGCGTGTGCAGAGCACTCCTGAACTTTTCCTGACTTGTGGAGCCACAGCAAAATCTGGAAAGCAAAGAGCTGCTCTCTCTGCAGCCACTGGAAAGGTGCAGCACAGAGAAAACAAAGGCAAGGCAGTCCCAGACTCTTCACAGCACATGATTCCCTAATAAAAAATGTTTGGCCTCTTCTCAGGAATAACATGGCCATGCTTGTAGCTCCAAAAGAAGCCCTGAATGATATTAATACATTCATTAGAACAAGTTCAAAGAAAATCATCTTAATTAGCTTGCCTGGCTGAAACTGAGGTTCATTAATCTAAAGTAGATTAACCTGATGGTAATGCCATGAAAGCTGGCTGGGATATTAATGAAATATATGCAGTTGCAGAGAGCCCAAATGTCCTGCCAGTCGTGGGCTGATAAAACTGCCCATGTTTCCTGCACTTGGGGCTGTTTGAAGGAAGATCTGTCGCTTTTCCAGCCCTGCAGCTCAGCCATGGCATTGCTTTAGGGACACACCATAAAGGGGAGACAGCATTCCACAGGGAAACTCGGGAAAACAGCTCACTGGAGCCTTTTGTGCACAGAACTTGCTGGAGCAGAGCGTGCATGTGCACGTCTGGAGCAGGCAGGGATTTGCCCGTGCAGGGAGCACGCAGGCTTTTTATAAGGCAAACCGTGGTGCAGGACTTCCAAAATGTGACCTGGTTTTCAGCTCTGGGCTGGTGCACAGTGTGTAGCAAGGGTCTAAAAGCTTCCAGAAACGCAGCTTAGACCCAGCAGGCTTAAAATGGCCTTCTCCTCTCCCCAGGCTCCAGTATTCCTAATCTCAACTCTTTTTAGTCTTTGACACATCATTAAAGTGACAGTTCAAGAACAGCTCCGAGATCAAAGGCCTGCAGAGCTTCTCTCGTGTTGCAACGCTTTCGGCAACTCTTTCTCCAGGCCTGTTCCTTAACTCCCTCCCTCCAGCCAGCAGGAATCTCTCTCACTCCCTTCCCTGCCCCTTGGTCTTCCCAGGGCTCTGCCCCTCTGCTGGGTCACCTGAGAGGTCACTGGTCCAAGGCTCAGCCCAGATGAACATGGGGTATTCACAAATTTAGGTGTATCACAAATTTAGGTGTATCACGGATTTAGGTGTATCACAAATTTAGGTGTATCACAAATTTAGGTGTATCACAGATTTTGGTGTATCACAAATTTAGGTGTATCACAAATTTAGGTGTATCACAGATTTTGGTGTATCACAAATTTAGGTGTATCACAAATTTAGGTGTATCACGGATTTAGGTGTATCACAAATTTAGGTGTATCACGGATTTAGGTGTATCACAAATTTAGGTGTATTTCTGCTGCCAAAACAACTTCAGGTTTGGGCATGGCCATATACAAATATATACAAATCCAAAATGCAAATAGGGAGGATTTGCAAAATCAGCTCTGCTCCAGAGTGCCAAGAGAAGGCGCAGGATGGAGTATGAGATGGGGAACTGGGGAGATCAGGGTTCCTCTCTCAACTTTTCCCTTGGCATGTAGTGCTGCTCCAGGGGAGCCTGCTAATCTCCTGGAGAGGCTCCCGGGTTTTGCCACATGTACAAGTGCCCAGGAACAGCTGATTCCATGCTGCAATGTGCCCAGTGCCCAGCACAGGGTACTGGTGGTGCTGAGAAAAGGAAGCTCAGGAAGCTCTGATCTTCTGTTTACATACCCCCCTGTACTTAAGTGTGGAGTAAATTCTGCAGCTTCATTGATACATATTTATAGAAAGCTCTGTGATCCCAAAGTGAAAGGAAATCTATATGGACACGGTGTTGTTCTTAGGACAAGATCTAAGGACCTTCCTTCCTCTGCAGAGCTTGGATGTGGAATTTCAGATCACAGAATCACATAACACCTTGAGCTGGAAGGGACTCACAGGATCATCCATCTCCAGTGCTGAGGACTGTGCTGGGCTGACCTCACTGTGGTGCCTCTCCCAAAAGCTGAATATTCAGTGACTAAGTGTCATTGCCTTGTTTCCCCGTGAAAGGCTCGGCTGGCCCACAGCTTATTTACAAGGTACCATGGTGTGATGCATCATAAAGACACTTTTGAAGAATTTCTGTTATTAAAAACTGCCCGTGGAAAGAATTAGGTCAGGTGTTTACAAGTCAAAGCTTTGGGGATAATTAGGTGGAAGGCAGCAACTGTAGAAAAGAGGTTATTTTCCAGCCCTCCAAGAAGTGTGGAGTAATGCCTGTGCTGCAGGAACCTCTGGGCAGCCAGGTTCCCACCTCCTTAGTGCAGGATCTGTTATGGCCACTGCTTTGGGGATGGGGAAGAAAGCAAGGCTTAGAAAAGCCTCCAAAAATACAGAACCCCCTGAGCAAACCTGTTGGTGTCGGGGTGTTCTATAAACAGCCATTCAAGTCCTCTTAAGGGGGCTGCTTGTAAATACAAGCTGTAGCTGCTACTGCTGCACAGCGAGGGTGAATTCTATACCACCTTTGAGGGAAGAAAGTTGTTTTCTTTCCTTTTTTTTTTTTTAAAAAAAAAAAAAAGGGCACTTGTTCCTGGTGGCAGAGTGTGTGTGTGTGGAGAGGAGGGACAGGACAGGGCGCTGGCTGTTTGTGCACTTCAAGCAGAGCGACCTCCTTGAACCTCACCGTGCACAATGATGCTTTCCATGGAAAGTCTGGCTGTATTACCTTTGGCAAGGGCTGAGGGAATATTTTTGGAAGCTTTAAAATCCTCTGTGGGACATGCTTCATTTTTTGTTCATATACAGTATCTTTATATTTATTCAATGAAAAAAAGGTTTCTGTTTTGCTGCAGTTGGCTGCCTGACCCTGACCCTTCAGCTCTTCTCCAGCAGTGCCCAGGGTGTTGGGAAGGCTGGGACAAGGAAAAGATCAGGCCTAAGCCATCAGCCCCTGCCATATTGTACTGGTTAAAGCTCAGTTGCTCCTCTCTTAAAAGTTTGTTTAAAGTGGTAAGAATATAACCTGTTCAAAGTGAGCCCTCCAAGGGCCTGGTTCCCATTTGCATTTAAGCCTTTCTGTGGAGCTGCGGCTGGGTAAAGAGGCCCTCGGTCCTAAATGGGAATCAGACTCCACAGCTGCACTTTCCAGTGTCCTTCCTTTCTGCCAGCAAAGCCAGGAAACAGCTCTTGAATGGAAGAGGGACAGTGAAACACAAAAAAAATTGCAGATCAAGGTTGGCAGGGCTGGAGGGCGCATGTGGTGTTACCTGTGGATACTGTCCTGGCTGGATCCCTGGGATCTCACCCTGGATCCCCTTGCACAGGGGCTGAGGTGTAAAACATGGGAGGTCTTAAGCCCAGTTTTAGCTTTAGGGTTGTATTTAATAGCTGGAGGGAGCAGAATATGGAATGTGGGAAGTGGAATGAGTACTGGAGCATCCTAAAAGGAGTTTTTATGACTTCTAATTTTAGTAAATTTAGGAAATCAATGTGATTTTCTGGCTCTTCCTCTCTTGGTTCAGCTATGATGGCTAAAACAGTGGTGCCAGGAGGAGGAGGTGCCCAGGTGCCACCAGCCTGAGTGTCCCAAAGCCGATGGGAACGGAGCAGGACGAATGAGAAGCCATGCACCAGCCAGGCTCCGACCCTGCCCTGCACTCAGGATTTGTTTCCATGTATTGTGATGACAGCAGATGCAGGCAAAGACAGGACTTCTAGCAGCTGCTTTAGAATTAGCCATTACTTTATGTTTGTAGTTTATTTGGCCATGCCTTGGGAAGCAAGGGAAGCATTTGTGTCCCGTGATGCAGAGGAGCAGCGAGCCAGGATCACGGAGCTGGCTGAGTCACTGCCGGAGCCAGACACGGATCCCGCCGGCCCTGGCTCTGGGGCTGCCTGGGTGTGTGTACCTGCACGCTCCCCTTCTCCCTACACAGCCCTCCCTGCTCCAAGGGGCTCAGGAGGAGGCTCTGAGCCTGGATCTGAGTGTTTCCCAGCCACACTCCTGGCTGAGAGGGGCTGGAGCTGTGGCTGCCTCTCCTGTGCCACCAGGAGTTGTCCAGAGGAGAACCTGGACTCGTGCTCAGACTTTACAGCCTTGTGATGGGCGAGTCTGGTCTTGGCTGTGGCTTGGAGCCATGGGGGTGAAGGTGACTGGAAATCTCCTCTGCAGAGGCCTCAGATCTCCAGCTGCTAGCCCTGTGCAGGTGATGGCACAAGCTGGAGGTGATCCCTGCACAGATGATGTGGCTCTGCTCTTGTCCTCAGGACAGCCTCACAGAGTGGACTAAGAGTACCTTGGAACGTCCACTTGTCCCTCCTGTCACGGGGCACAGTCATTGTCTGACAGGTGTGGGTGTGATATTTCCTAAACATGGAATGGTTTGAGTTGAAAGGGACCTTAAAGATCATCTTGTTCCACCCCACCACCACGGGCAGGGATGCCACCCACTAGACCAGGTGGCATCCGTGAATTTCCATCCCACGATGGAAATTCTACCTAACCCTTGTAATCCTTTCTATAATTGTCCTGATATCTATCCTGAATCTTCCTTGCTGTGGTTATCTTTGTCCTTCCTATCCTGGACATGGAGGAGGGAGAACCCAAACATCATGAGCAGAAGCATCTACCCTGCCACTGTGCCAGGTTGGAGTTTGCAGGTTAAAATCCCTGGAGTAATGCCGTGATAAAATCTGGCAATAATGGCACAAATCCTTCCTGCTTCACCATGTTCCAGCCCCAAAAGAATGTGTGAGGATGAGTTAAACCCTAGGGAACTGGGATCTCTAGTAAAAACAAACACGGGCAGCCTCTTCGCTATTGCAGCTCCGCTATCAAAACCCCTTTTCAGAAAATGTTTAGTTAAAGATTTAGTTTGGAACAAACATTGTTAAAGCATGACCATCGGGCTGCTTATTGGAGCCAGATGTTGATTCTAAGGACATTTGGGTCCATTCAGGGATTTTGCATGCCCTCATCAACTGGGGTGAGCAGAAGGATTTGGAAAGCTCTGACTCAGATCCTCAACTTGCCCAAAAATGCAGAACCCCACTGAAAGTGCCTCACCCTGTGCCATTACAGGGCAATATTCCATAATGGCCAGCATCCTTTTTGTCTTTCTTTTTTTTCTAAGGAATGACTGACCTCTCCCAAGCTGTCCTTGATTTTTCTGTTAATCTCACATACTTATTGAACAATCTTTTAGGAATACTTCTTCCTGAAGGCTGACCTTCTTCACAATTAAAAAATGAGTATCTGTTGACCTAATCCTGCAAGCTGGCTGGGTGTGACCAGCCCACGTTTTGCAGTGGAATGGTGCCCTCGGAAGATGTTCCAAAATCTGACCCCTGTTTCCAAACCAAAAGCCAGCAGAGCCACAGGCCCTGCACATTGCATGAAGCTTTGGCCAAATTCATGTGCTGAAAAAAAATCAAACCCAACCAAAAGTTTGCAAGGCTGATTTTAATACTTTTTAGATCTGCTTCTTTGTTTTTTACTGCTTGAATGTTGATTACTGGCTGCTTTGTGGATGTGGAAATCTCACTGGAGATTCTCAGCAGGACAAAAAAAAACCATGGGAGAGGGCCAAAGTGTGCTCCATGTCCTCCAGACCAGGCTGACCTGGGCTTCTGGAGCCTGATCCTTGATGGAAATGGGATTTGGTACAGGTCATGGTACTGCAGGCTCCATGGGAAGAAGCCACTCGATGGCCATGTGGCTTTGTCCCTACCTGTGCCCCTCTGCTCCTGTGCAGGCAGGGATGTGCCAGCCAGGAGACCCTCAGGGCTGTTGGACCTGCCCTGGGAACAAATCTGTGTCAGGGGAAGTGTTTGAGTGGAGGGGAACAGCTGGTGACACGTGTGACACACAGGGCAGGGACTCTGGTGCTTCCCTGCATCCCTGGGGAATCAGCCTGGCTCAGGCAGGGCTGAGCTGGCCCTGCTCTGTCCGTGCTTTGCTGGGGAGGAGGAAGGAGCCAGCAGGATGTGGAGGTAGGACCAGACTCCCCTGGAGCTGGATGAGATGACTCAGCTGAGGTTTAGTGCAGGAAGGATTCTGATGTGTAAAACCACGTTGTTTTTTTTCCATCCTGGACTTCCTTGAGTTTAGAAGGGAAGATGAGAAATGGGGAAAAACACAGAGTAGCAGGGCAGATCCTCACAGCCCCTTTGCTGCCCACCTGACACAGAATTCGGGGCTCACATGGTCACATATCTGCAGGCTGCCCTCACAGGCAAACCACATGTGGCAGTGGGAAAGAATGGGGGGACTTCTTCAGAAGTGCACTCTGTAGGTAAAAGAGCACTGCAGATATCCCTGCTTGCTCTCTTGTCCTCCCTCTTGCAGGACATGGAGGCAGCTCTGTCCCCAGAGCCCACACCTCCACGCCAGCAGCTCTTGGGCTTTTTGTTGCTGCAAGCCACGAAAGCATTTACAGAAAACATTCCAGCATGGGCAAGGTGAAAAAATAACTTATTGTGACATGAAAATGGAATTTACATCATCGGAAAAACATGAGCTTGCCTCTAGGAGCACATCAGCTCTTGGAATATCGCTGTCCCTCTCTCCCATCCTCTCTGCTTGTGATCAGGGTGTGTTAGAGGTGTGGAGCTCCAGCTCCCCCAGTGCCTGCTCCCCAGTGTCCAGCCAGAGCTGGGATGGCTGATGCTGTTCACTGGAGGGTTTGGCTCCCTGGAGCTCAGCTGGACAACACAGCATGCCCGGACAGCACGGCAAGCTCTGCTCAGTGGGACCATTGTCTGGGGCTTATAAGACTTTCCACTGCCTCGACATTCTGTGATGTGACTCAGAGTTGTAAACATTGGCACCAACTGCTCTTCTCACTGAAACCATAAACCCATTAAGGGAAATTTGTTTTCTAAAAATAATCTGATCAATGAAAGGACTCTCTCAGCATCCCCAGCCCCTCTTTCCCGCCTCCCTCGTAATGACTTCCTCATAAATACGCTCCCTTGGAGGAGGAGGATGCCTCGTGCCAGTCTCCATTGACCCAGCTTCAGTCCTCCAGTGAAGATATTTCAGGAGTAGCTCAGGGCCTCATTAAGAGATATTTTGCTCTTTGGGGTGAGCAGAGCAGAAGGGGAAGGTGTGACTGCAGCAGTTTCTGTGGCAGAACATGGCCCAGGTGCTTGGGAAGATTTGTAATTTCTGTGTCATATTTATAATATCAGTTCCTGTGGATGGTCAGCTCTGTGAAGTGGTGGTCAGCCCGGGGAAGGCAGGCTGGGGGTTTGGCAGGGGCTTTGAATGAATCCTGTGGCATTAAATATCCTGGTTCAACTCTGCTGTACCTTTGCTGTGCCACAAAAGGCATCCCTCTGATTTCTAGGGAATCAAAGGCTCCTCTCTGCATCATTTCAGATGGCAGCACGACCTGGATGGGGGCACCTTGGGCAGCCCTGTTTGTCACCCTGGCTGTTGTCTCTGTACCTGGTCCTCTGTCTGCTCTCGAGCTGTGGAGTGAGGCTGAGGCGAGGCTGCCTGGCAGGCACGGGGTGGATTGCTTGGCTGACACCACGGAATGCCAAACATTGCTGTGTGCATGCTGGCAGTTTGGGAAAGCCAGCAAGGCTCAATCTATAATTTCCTCTTTGCTTAAGTAATACTCCACTCTATCCATGCAGTGTGGCAGGAGGCTCTGGGCAGATACTGATTGTGCAAGAACCTACTGAGAAATGAATGATGAGTTCCACAGCAAGGGGCAGAGCATGAAGGAAAATTGGATGTGATTCTAAATGTTCCTCTGTAGATGCTGCTCTCAGGTGTCTCCACCTTCACAGCAGTGGGTGATGGTGTGGAAAGGGAGAGCTTTTCCACTCGAGAAAAGCTGTGACTTGGTAGGTCTGGTGTGAGCAGATCAGCTCCCTCAGTGTCTGTGTAGGTTGTCATGGTCCACCCAAACAACCCAGCTCCACTGCCCTTCCCAGTCTTGCAGCTGTGCTCTTCCCAAAAAACATTACCAGGCCAATGACTAACTTGCTCCTGGAGTTCTGGGTCACAGATCTTCTCTCTTACCTTTCAAAAGCACTGCTGTAATTTCTGAGCAGTCCATTTATGGTCCAGTCTGCTCTAGATAGAAGGAAAGGGCAAAGTGCATTTGGCAGCAGCAGGTTTTGTGTTCAGTGGGAACTCAGGGAAAGCTGACCTGCCCTGCTGATCTGCCTCCAGGGACAACACTTGGAGATCCCAGTGTCCCCTGATGTCCTGGATGTGGTTATGCTGCCTCCTGTGCAGCCCTGAACTCCCTCAGCAACACCTCAGTGGTTTGTCACAGAATAGAGCTAAGGAAAAAAATTCCGTACAAGTTGGTTTAAGACATCTCAGCCTTCCTGATGCCATTTCCTCTCCAAACATGCTCCTAACTTCCTCTAAAGGATCAGTATCTTTTTAAATAAAAGGGAAGTGATCCCCTTGAGCCAGAATGGGTGCAGTCACCTGTGCTGGCTGCAAAGCAGTGTTGTTCCTGCACTGTTTTTCCATCAGGGAACACCATCCCACAAAGGTCACTTGGTGCTTTCATTCAGAAAGTACCAAATTTCATTACTTGTGCTGCTGCCCCTGTGGTTTGCAAACTGCAAGTGTGAACCTGTTTAATCTGGCTATTAAGTGGAGATTTTGAAACAACACAGACCTAAACTGCCAGCTGAGGGGAAAGGTGCCAGCACAACTGTGACCACAATGGAAAGGAACCTGTCCCAGGATTAACTCCTGGTGCCATGGGCTGATCTTTCCACACAGAGGGCTTGGAGCCTTCCTTCAGCTTGCCTGGTCCCTGGACAGACCTCCCCTTTTATCTGATCCTGCTGCCCTGTACTTTGCTGCTTGAGACACCGGGGGTTTATTATTTTAATAAACCTGCCTGGGTTTGCCTAAGGCCAGTTTGAAGCCAGCCCTACCCCTGTAATTGGGGTCTGGGGTGGTTTGGGAGGGTTTTGTGCTATGCTGCTTCTCGAGGGTTGCCTGGAGCTCCCTTACATTATGCTGAAGACCTGAGCTGACCCTAGGTGCTGCTCTGCTCCCCCTGTGCAGGCTCAGGTAACCCCACCTGGGTGTCAGTGCACCCTCCAAGGGTCCCCATCAGCACCAGGGATGGATCCTTCTCCCAGGTGAGCACCAGGGAGCTGCCACACAGATGCTGCCTACCTCAAAACACATCCCAGTGTGACTGGGAGAGCTGGGACAGTGGTGGGCAGACAAGGGAGGTTCAGGATGGGCCAGGGTGGGAGGAAGGGAGCATCTAATCACAGCAGCAAAAGGGCTACATTCCCCCTGCATCCTGCCCCAGATAAGGGACTGATACTTTGGGGAACAGTGTCTGCAGCTCAGCAGGAAGGAAGGAAAGAGGGAATATGGAAAGAACAGCGTGGTTTCCAAGAGAGAGATGGGAAAGGAAGGGATTTCTTCAGAAGGGAAGAGGATGAACTGGGAGATAGGAGTGCTTGGAGCAGTGGAGATAACCCAGCCTCTGGCTTGACAGAATCCCAGAGGAGTAGGGGACCCCTGGAGTGGGGTGGCTGCATGGAGAAGCCCCAAAGCAGCACCAGTGAGGTGCCCTCAAATCACTTTCATCATTTATCATCCTGGGAATTCCCACTGAAAGTCCTGGCCAGATCTCTCCATGCCATCCTTTTGCAGTGGGACAAGCATCATGTGGGGGTGACCCTCAGCACCCCAAATCCATCTTTTGGGGGAGCCAGGGGGGCAGGGAGTACCTTGAAAACCAGGAATGTGGGTGCAGTCCTGATCCATAAAGGGATCACTTCCATATGAGTGTTACCACACAGCGACATTGTCGCTGTCCTGATCCTCAGTCTCACCAAACATAATTAGTTTATTTTTAATGAGTACTGAGATTCTTGCACAATCAAATCAAAGGGCTTTAAGATAAAGTTAAAAAGTTGCTAAATTAAGAAACTGGGGCTTGTGATCAGCACAGACTGTTGGAGAGCTGACATAAAAGTGTGCTGGGGGTAAAACCAGAAGGGAAATTAAAAGCAACGATTATTTTTAATTTTTATTCTACTGCTGCTGTTAGTGATAGTAGAAATCATAACATGAGAATTTTAACTCGCGGATTTTAACACATCATAACGGGAACGGCCTGAGGAGGGGTCTTGACACTGCGGGAGCTGGCTGCCAGTGCCGGGAGCAGGCTGGCTCCTGGCAGGGAGCAGCTCCCAGCCCTGCCCCTGCCTCGTTTGATGCCACAGCGAGATTTCGGTGGCTGTGCCGTGAACAGGCGCAGCCCTTTCTTTTCTAAACATGTATGCTTTGAAAGGGAAAAGGTTGCTGCCAGCATGTCTGACTCCTTCGTCCTGACAACATCCGACCATCCATGTTATCAAGCCTTGCTGGGACCTATCAAGAGACATAGTTAAACAAGCTGCTGTTTATCTGGGGGAAGCTGTATTAATTGCGCAGTGGGATAAAGAACTGGCCGGCACCAGGCAAATCTCTCTGGCATGGGAAAGGGACGGCCGCCTCCGCTAACAATGGGCTGGGCAGAGAAAGTCGTTCCGTGCTGGAGACCTTTTGCTTTGCAGACTTCGGGATTTTTTTTTTTTTTTAATAGCTCGAACTCCTGTGTTTTGTTTGCCCGTTTTAAAATAAGACCTCAGCGATGGCTCTGCTGAGGGTTGAGCGGCTCCCGGGGAAGCACCGCTGCAGGAAACGCCGGCGCGGGGCTGCGGAGCCGGGCTGGGCTCGGGAGCTGCGACCCCTCCATCCTGTCCCTGGTCAGCACTCGCTGCCACGGCTCACCCTGACCCACCCCAGCGCCGCTCGGGGCAGGAGCTGCTGAGCTTCCAGCCAGGCATCCCAAAAGGCTGAGGCACGGTTCTGCTCCGTGAGCTCCCCAGAATCCCCGAGTGGTTTGAGTTGGAAGGGACCTGAAGGATCGTGACGTTCCAACCCCCGCCGTGGGTAGGGACACTTTCCACTCGAGCAGGAAATGTATTTGGGGCTCTCTCGGTGCTGGTGTTTGGGGTTGCAGGCTGGGGCTGGGCTGCGGAGCTGCTGCTCATGGGGGAGGTTCAGTGGTCCAAGGGAACCTTTTCAGAGTCCTTGGAAAAGACGCTGGTTTTCCCAAGGGAACATGGCTTGCCAGCACTGTTGTTACCACTTGGAGCAAGTGTAAAAGGAGACTTTGCAGCCAAAACCTGTCAAATAATCCAACAGAGGAGTGACTGAGAGTACGGAGTTCAGTGCTGTTTGTGGGCTCATGCTCCTCTTCCACTACCCAGAAAACTGGGATGGAAATATTTCCAAATCGCCTTCTTTCACAGGGTTAAACTGGGAAATTGTTGCTCAAAGTGTGTGATTTGCTGGTGCAAAAAAACTCACCCAAACCCTCAGCCAGTTGCAAGCTCAGAGCCATTGGCTAATGCTCCAAACAATGGCCAAGAGGCAGCAATGACCCACCTGGCCCAGCCAAAGGGAGAACTTTGGCAGCAACTGGTTCAGTTCGGGCATGATTCCCTTATCAGATGAAGGGAGTTGTGTTGGCCTGCAGAGCCCAGCTGAGCTGTGGAATGGGGAAGAGAGGGAATTTACACCATGCTCTGCCATGGAGGCAGCAGTGACCAACCACATGGGTAGAAGCAGCCCTGCATTGTGTCCTCTTGTGAAGAAGAAGATTGTCATGGAGGGGCAGCTTTCATCTCATGATGCTTCACTCGAAGCAAGATGTAAGAAAAGGGAAACTACCAAATGAATCACATCCCTTTTCTAATCTTATTTTCTCTTGGGGGTGGATTTGGGCATGCTCCAAAGCCACAGCCTAATTTAAATCAGGAGAAAGGTGACTGTGAAGAGCAGAGAAGCAAGAAAGCTGGGAAAAATGGACAGAAATATTTGTCCTTCCATGAATGAATATCTGTCCTGCTGGGAAACGGCCACATCTGGTGATAGAAAACAGAGGTTGCTTCTAGACACTAATCGCCTGCTTTTTATCTGGGGTTCACGAGCCATTTTAAATACTGTGTTGTGATGTGACTGGGGGCTTAGGAGGGGGAATGATTCCTGGCTTCCCCAAGTCTGCTGCCCTTCCTAGGAGATGCTGACAAATGTCTTGGGGAGATAGTGAGCAGCTTGCAGGAAGGAGCCTCTTCAAAGTCTTCTCTCCCTTATCTCCCCGCTGGAGTTGTTTTGACAGCAGCCAGTTAGAGACAGGAGCCCTTGCTGGGATGAAGTCAAGATTGCAAGAAAAAAAACAAACCCAAGAGACTGCATCGGCAGCACAGGCTATAACTCTCCTTTGGAGCAGGCAGATGGAGTCTGTGGGATTGCTGCTAGGCCAGGGGAGCCCAGCCAGTCTAAATAGTCCTGGAGGTAACATGAAAGGTCACTGCTGGTGGAGTTCAGCAGTTTAGTGCTGCCAGAGCTCTGATTGCTGCTGCAGCTCGGAATGGGCTCCTGGCTCCTGGTGGGGTTTGTGATAGGGCAACAGCAGCCCCTGCTTTTCCTTGCCCTGCTGCGTTAGGGAGTGGTTTAGGGATCTCACCTGTCTGAGGGATCTCACCAGGTTCCTTGGTGAATGGCTCAGGGCTCTTACCAGGTTCCCCAGTGAAGTTCTCAGGGCTCTCACCTGGCTCAGGGCTCTCACCTGGTTCCTTGGTAAAGGGCTCAAGCTCTCCCCTGGATTCCTCCCTCCATTCCCTTTGCAGCACTGTGTTATCCATCTCCGTGTGTGTCCCTGGCTCACCCCCACACCGTTCCACTCACTCAGAGGTCTCACTCTGGCTTCTTTTCCACCTCCTGTGCCAAGTGCCCTGTGCCTGACCCCCCCAGGCTGCTACTGAAATCCCTGGCATTCGGATCCCAGGATGGAGCCAGTTCAGAGATTGTGCTTGCCCTCAGCTCCTCAGTGCCCAGGAGGGAGCTGGAGCATGTGGCCACTCAGTCACTCTTGTAGCCATGGAGGTGTCCCCACCTGGCTGTGCCAAGGGCTTGCAGCCAGGTAACTGTGCCCCCAAATCAGACTCTGGCATTCCAATGAACTTTGCTGCCAAAGCTGTGCTGGAGAGCAAAGCCAACACATGCCAGGCCAAAAGAAATCCAGCTTTGATAAATCGTCACCAAAAGAAATTCACTCTGGTGGCTCTGGTGCTTCCCCCAGCAGCCTCTACCAGCTCAACACTCAGGTGAAAGGCACCCTGGCACCTTTTGGACCTGTGTCAGGCAGCAGTAGGGTCCCATTGGATTTTCTGTCACCCCAGTGTGCATCTGCCCAGTCATTTCCATTTAAAGAATGTTAAAGAACCAAAGAACCAAAACTGTACCTCTCTTTTTAAAGGTTTTGGCAATATTTATAGCTGCTAGAGCTATGTAATCACAGCTCCATGACACAGAGAGATAAGCTAAGTATGTAGGAACACAGACGGGATCTGGGATGTGGCCCAGCTAGCCCTGTACCCTCTCTCTGACAGTAGCCAGCAGGAAATGAATGTGAAATTTTTGCAGAAATGGTTGGAAAGATGATAAGTCTCTCTCCCCAGATGCCGCCTCGTGGACTACTTCACTGAAGCTCCTTTGTAATGGATTAAAAAAACAGTTTCCAAAATCCCTGACATTTTTTACTTGGTTCCAAAATCAGAGAATCACAGAGTCCTGGAATGTTTTGGGTTGGAAGAGACCTTAAAGCCAATCCCATTCCACCCCCTGCCATGGGCAGGGACACCTTCCACTACCCCAGGTTGCTCCAAGCCCCATCCAGCCTGGCCTTGGACATTTCCAGGGATTCAAGGGCAGCCACAGCTTCTCAGGGCACTGTCAGCTGAGTGTCCTGAATGTGCTGTTCCTGCTAGAGTATTCCACACCAGTTCATACTTCCATGCAAAACCTGACTGGATGCACTTATGCACAGAGCCCTTCCTCACACCCAATTGACTCAGCATAAGAAACTCTCCAAATAATATCATTTCCATATTTTCCGTAAGATTTACGTCCTGCAGAGCCTCTGGAGCTCCCATCCCTTGCTGCCAGGTGAACCTTGCTGACACTGTGCCCTTTGCCATGGGTGTGGGATGGGGCCAGGGGCTTTGATGGACTGATGGACATCCAGACCTTGGCATTCAATGCCTCTGAGTGACTTCCAGCCATCAGCACACATCAGAAACCCGAGGTTTGCATTCTCAGTGGAAAAGGCTGTTGGGTTTTTGGCCGGTTTCAAGCAGCACTGGAGCATCCTTGATGCGTCTATAAATAAGGAATTATTATTTCAGGGACCCTTTGCATTAGTGGTTGCCATAGCAATGAATGGTTGGGTCTCTGCTGGGCATTATTGTCCTACCTTCATCCAAACAACTTCCAGTCATGGTGTAGTCACTTAAAGACCCAGCAGATGGTCTGAAGTAAATTCTGCTCCGAGCTGTGCACCCTGGCAAGGTGCCACATCCCAGTATCAATGCTGAATATGTAAAGACTACTGGATTTCTCCGTTTAAAAAAACCCCATTTGTTAATTGTCTGTACCAAGCCTGTCTAATTAATCACACATGGATCCACCCTCACAGGCAGGGAGAAATGTGAGTGAATCTGCTCTGCCACGATTTCCCAAAGTGCTCTAAGTGCATGTAAAAGCTGTAATCAGAGGCTGTAATGGCTTCCTAGTTGGAGGCTGCTCCGTAGCCTATGAAAATATGCTGTGTGGAAATAAACCATTTGTGCATCATGCTGAATTAAAACCAAATGGTTGAACTTCTAATTAATTTTTTTTTTTTGAGACAAGGAAAGGAAAAGCTTAATTACCACCAAAACCCTCAGTTTTCTTTCTTTCTTTTATTATTTTTTTTTCTTCACATCGTTGTTCATAATTTAGCTGTGTCCCATAGTTTTGGGGACATCTTGCATTCCTGGCCAAGTGGCCCCAAAAGCCAGGTTGGCTTTGCAGGCTACCTGCCCATGTGGTCCTTGTTGGCTCTGCTTTCAAAGTTTACTGCAAACACATGGATGGCTGCCTACACATTCCAGATGCTAAGAAGGCTTTAGGAAAATGGGGGGGGGAGAGAAAAAAAAGAGGGAGAATTGTGTGTGGGGTGGAGGGGGAATAAAGAGAGTTAAGGAGATCCTGTTCCTGGCAGACAGAGATGCTCCTTCCATGGGTTTGTTGTTCCTCCCTATCTTGCACCCTGTATAATAGAGGGCTTTTTTTGAACTTTAACATTTGGACTCCTTAACAGACTGTTCTTTAGTGTGGTTTGGGAAGGACAAAAGAAGACTTTTGTTGATTTGGCATAAATTATACAGTGGGTATTTTTGGCAGAAATGTCAGAGTTTGATGCTTTTTTGTTGGTTTGGCAAAATATACCTTGAAATCACAAAAATATGCTTCTAATTACAGAATGTATGTTGCAGTGATGTGGGACAGTGAAGTAAGGAACCTTTCAGTATTTATATTAACTGAATAAAAAAATTAACCTCTTCCTGTTGAATGTTTACAGCTGGAACCCAGTCAAGGAATCTGAGGCTGGAGCTAGTAATGCCTAATACATTTCTGCCTCAACAGCAAAGATAAGTAATTCATTATTCAGATTTTAAGCATTCAGCAGGCCAGTCCCTGCAATTAGGGCTTAGACTTGCTTGAGAACTGTCAGGTACCCTGGGCCCCACATTTCAGCTGTGTGCTGATGTTTTATGAAGCCCTACATAAAGAGAAATCTTGCAGGGAAATAAAAGGGCAAAACTGCAATGAAAACAGGGTTTTGTTCAGGCTGAAAGCTCCTTCTGCCACGTTTGTCACTTGAGCATTTCAACAGCCTGCTGGAGTTCAGAGGCAAGAGCAGAGCTGTCTGCACTGCCCAGTGGTTCTCTGTGCAGCATCACCCAGCCCTGCTGGATCTCCATCCCACCCCATCCTTCCAGGGCAGGGTGGCAGAGTGCTGACTCTGCCTCTCCAGCTGTGATAAGATCGTTCAGCAGAGGAGTCAATGACCCTAATTAAGAGCCTATGTAATGTTTTGCCTGAAGAGCTTCCTGTGCGTGGCTCTCCCAACATGCCTGTCTTGTTCAGAGATGCTCTTTCTGGAATTACCATTAAATTGCAGCACTGGTAATTGCTCCGAAGGGTTGTAAATCCAACTTAACCCTTCCCAGGTTATGGAATGCAAGCACCACGGAGCATTTCCAAGGGGTTGGATGTGAGTGCACTCTTTATATAGCAAGAAAGACTTTTCTGGGAGCTTTTTTTTTTAATGCATATGTATTTCTCCTGAAGGACTTTTTATTAACCTGGGCAGCAAGTACTGAGTGCAAGAACAACTGACTAATTTAGTGCACCCTAGACAGCTCTGAAGGAGATTGCAAAGGTTTGCTTGACAAAACAGGCACCAAACATGTCAACTTTTGGGAATGTTACAGAGAGACTATTATGGTTCCAGGCCCTTCCAACACCAGCAGTAGGAAACTACCTCGCCCTGCGGCATATGGGCAGCAAAAAGCAAAAACAATGAGTGTGAAAGCCACTCTGGCTCTATATGTGCAGCCTAGGCTTCAGCAAATCCTATCAGCTCTCACGTCATAAAATATAGAAAGGAATAAATGTTTTCCCCTTCCCGTTTCTTTAGGAATGGTTATACAATTCCTGTGGTAAAATCTGCTTGGCTGTGCTGGTTGCTAAGATAATATGATCATGTTTTGAACAGGGGGGAAGCAGTCTTTTTATTGCTGTATATAATGGCTTTTCCTGTTTCTTCGTCATTATAGTTATGCTTTTTCTTTTTTTTTTTTTTCCATGTTTCTCAGTCTTTCTGAGAGACATCAAGAAAAGACTCAGTTTCCTAAGGTGCTTAGGCAGTAAGGATGAGTCTGTGGAAAAGCAATAGCATGCACACAGGTCAGTTATTGCCACTCTGGAAAAAATTGTCCCCTCAGAACTCTGGAGGAGTTGGTGGCAGTAGTAATTTTTCTGTTATTGTTTTCCTTTTTTTATTAAAGAAACGGAGCCCCAGTTTTGTGCATTATGTTCCCTGGTGATGGTTCAATTGGAGAGAGGTTGGATTCTCCCAAAAACTCTGGTTCCCCATTCTCAGACAGGTTTTTGTATGATATTGGGCAGGGGATGGCATCTCTCTGGCATCACTTCCCTACCTACAATATGGAGATAAGGAAATTACAGGATACTGAAAGGACTTGGCGAGCTGCTGTTTTAATGTGCTGTATCTAGGGCAGGGACTATTTATTCCTAATAATTATCCATCATCCTTTTAAAGTCTCTCTTCTTTCTAGTTCTTCCTGGATACTCTTAATTTTTTCTCGAATTAATACGATGAACAGTTTTGCAGGGAAAGCAAAGGGACATGTGGAGCAGAGGCCTTGGAGGAGAACTTTGCTCAGGTACCATCAGCCAAGGCTTTGCCACACCAAGGACAGGTTGACTCCCTCTCCCTGTTGCAGGTTTTGGCTTCACATCCTCTCTGCACCCCTGGTACAGGAGGGAGGCCCCTGGGCTCTCCACTGATTTCTCCACTTGGGATGATTTCTCATGGAGATCTGAAGAGAAAAAAGTGATCTGTTTCCCATTCTTTGAAGAGAGACCTTTAACTTCCTTGGATAAAATAACGTGTAAAACAATGTTTGGGAAAACTTCCAGGGGGCTCATTTGGGCTTTACAAAGGAACCCTCCGCATTTGAATCCTGATGGGAAGATAAGATAATTCTCCAGCACTGTTTAGTTATCGCAGGGTATAAACAGCCATCCTCTCTTCATCTCCTGAGAATGCAGTGCTATTTGGGAAAGAGTGTGAGGAACAATTAGAGCAACTGGAATAAACTCCACATTCCCCAGGAGATCATGGACTCTGTCCCCATCCCTGCTTGAGGGCTGTCAGTAGGGCTGTGGATCTGAAGGTTGCTATTCATGTCTCCAGGGCGATTTACTGAGGTCTCCAGATGATTTTAGTGTTTTAAAGAACCCAGACTTTAATTATATGCACAGTCATGGCCATCAGCTCTTTCCCTGGCGTCTCTCAGTTCCCCAGAAGTTGTGAGTGCCATTGCTGAGCTGTGCTGAGGGAAGAGCTGGGAGGTCTCTTGAACAATCCGGGATGGGGGAGAAGGAGCATTTAAGGGGCAGGAAGAGCCTTCGGGGACACGGCCCCACGTGTGCTGTGCTGGCAGGGAGCATGGCAGGGAACATGGGAGGAGCAGGGACAGGGCTGTGGCTTCTCCCTCGTGGCATTTGGCTCTTTGACCCGTGCAGCAGCGCTGGGAGGGGAGGGAGCCCTGCTGGAGTTGGCTTTCCAACCTGGGAGGGATCAGCCATCTCGTTTGTTTGCATCCCAGTTTGGCCGAGCATTTAAAGGGAAAGCCTGGCTCCGTGGGGGCAGGCACAGCCAGCAGGAACAGCAACGTGTCCTACCCTTATCTAGAACCTTTACTAATCAGCCTGAAAGTACCTCAGGGGGAGGTCAGAGGTGTTATCCTCATTTAGCGGGAGGGGAGCTATTACTCACTTCGCTCTTGACATTTCTCTCCTTGCTCTGTTGTTACCAAGCCCTGCAAGAGCAGAGAGATCCCTTCCCCTCGGATTTATCTGCAGGGAAGGATGCTGGAGCAGTGACAGCGTTGGTTGGAGACCTGGGAGTGAGCAGAGCAGTGGTTAAGTCAGCCAGAGGAATGTTTTGCCAGTTTGTCTCTGTTATTTTTTGTTTGTTTGTGTGTTCAGCAGAGCACTCTGTTATCTTCCGCCCGTTCCGACGCCATGCTTTTCCTGTTTAAAATTCCGACTTCTGATTTTCCCTTTGGGTTTTTGTTCTGTTATTTTTTTTTTCTTTTATGCTTCCCCAATTGTTCTAGTTTTATGTTCCCGGCACCAATTACCAAATGATATCTAATGAAAGCATTTGAGGACACACTAATTTGGTGCCTCTCTCCTTCTGTCGTGTTCCCTGTGCAACGCTTGGTTCTCCTCTCTTTCTTCCAAAACCAGCTCAATATTTCCCTGTCTCATTAACTGAATTTTGCTTGGTGATCCCTCTTTGCAGAGGGAGCTCATGACATGAAGGAGGAGCAGCTGAGGGAGCTGGGGAGGCTCGGCCTGGAGAAAAGGAGGCTCAGGGGGGACCTTGTGGCTCTGCATCACTCCCTCACAGGAGGGGGCAGCCAGAGGAGTTGGGCTCTGCTCCCAGGGAACAAAGACAGAATGCGAGAAAATGACCTCAAGTTGTTCCAGGGGAGGTTTAGAGTGGATATTGGGAAAAATTTCTTCACAGAAATGGTTTCCCAGCCCTGGCACAGACTGCTAGGGCAGCAGTGGAGTCAAAATCCCTGGAAGTGTTCAAAACACATGTGGATGTGGCACTTGAGGACATGGTTTAATGGTGAGCACAGTGGTGGAGCTGGTTGATGGTTGGACTGGATGATCTTGAGGTCTTTTCCAACCTAAACCATTCCATGATTCTTAAACCAGACACAAAGCTGGAGGAGAAACACAAGTTCCTTCCTGGACACTCTGGGTGCTGCTGAGTGCATTGGATGGTTTTGAAGGTTTTTCAAGCTGTGAAACAGAGGAGATGTTGAGACTTGGGGCTCTGCAGGCATCACTTATTCACTTGGGGCTTCTCAGGGTTCATCTCTGTACCAGGTGTTGCACAGAAAAGAGGAAACTCTGTAAAGGTTCTAAACAACCCCCAGGCCTTGGGGGTTGGAACAAGATGGTCTTTAAGGTCCCTTCCAACCCAAACCATTCCATGAAAATATCTTAAATTTTTAATCATCTGTTTATGAGACACTTCACACAACATTGTTGTTTTGTATAGAATAGGGTTTCAAACAGGGAATATTCAGCAAATTTATTGTTGGGGATAGAGAAGTTGAACTTAGAGGGTTGTTCAGAATATCCAATACTGTGAGTACAGAATACTCAGAAGTTTTGTGGCAATCCAGAGGCAGTAATGGTGCAGCTTTTTCAGTTTCACTGATTCCTGTGACAAATTTGGGCTGTTTTGTCAGGAACTGTACAACAGAACTTCAAGATGGTGTGAAAGAAGTGAAAAACCAGTCTGCAAATGGGATGAATAGGAGTGATATTTAGTGAGGACTGAAGTGCTGTGGGCCCATCACAAATACAAGTTGCAGTGGTTTGGATCCCTGTGCCATGAATCCCAGCAGGAATGCTAAGGAAGCAGTTCTGTGCCTCTCTCACACACACACAAACACACTCAGTATTTTGTAAAGATGTTCCTTTGTCCCTCTCTGCATGGGAAAATGTGCTTTCCACCCAGACATAAATTACTGTGCAAACTGCAGCCTGCGATTCAGGAGTCTGCGTTTTTAGTGGCAAACTCTGCAGATCATTTTGGCACCAGCTCTGAGCAAACACACCAGAAAAAAAAAGGACTTTGGATGAGCAGTGAGGAAGCAAACAACCTGAATTCACTATAATGAACTTTTTTGGAAGTCCTGAAGAACATTTTCACGGCAGGGACTATTTTAAAATGCATTCTGGGAATACAGAATTCAGAGAAACCAAAAAAAAAGCCAGCAAAAACCAAGCCCAACTCTATCAACGACAGCAGAAATCAGAAGCTACTTGTGCATGTTCCCAGATCATGAATTAATGCCAGGGAGTAACACCCTGAAGGAATCACAATCCCCTCACCCAGACAATCCCAGATTTTGCAGGTTCCCTTAAAGTCTCCTATTCCAGCATAGTCCCTGATTTGTGGCATTCAGCTTTTTATAGTTTTGCTTATCCTAGCATTTAAGGTATTTTCAAACTTTCATACACTTTAATTTGTTACATTTGGAATGAGATGCTGGGTTTAGCACATAAAAAGGGTATTTTCCTTGGAGATGGGATGAACAGTTCAGTGAGGAGGAACTTCTGACCGTGGCACCCTGCCATCCCCCAGGTAGAGCAGAGCACAACAATTCCTGTGGCACAGCAATCCCACCAAAAGGCTCACATGGACAGGGAACACCTGGGATAGCCCAAAAGCCCAGATCTGTCCAGTCCCTGGGAGACACTGGGCTGGGAATGGGTGCCAGGGGGTTCAGGGGAGCTCAGCACCCAGCTGGATCTCATCCACAGGATGGAGGAGGAAGCACAAAGATCTTGCAGGATAAATAGAGCAGAAGATGAAGTTCAGAGGGGGGAATAGCTGGCCTGATTGATCAATTAAAGGTCCATGATCATGGAGGTCTTTTCCAACAAAAATGATTCAGTGGCCTCAGCCAGGTCTGACTGAACCAGCAGTGGGTGCTAAGGAGGGCCAGCGTGGCTGCAGTGGGCAAAGGAAGGTGGGAATGGTCTTGGGATCCTGCAGCCATCACTGGAGGGTCTGGTACTGGGACATGGTTTGCAGAAAATTTAATGAACTTATTAAGCATTTGACTTTCCCCTGTTTCCAATTGATTCTCTGGCAGCTCAGACCCTGGATTTTGTCCTCTGTGCTATCCCAGTATGATGGAAAGGGTTTTCCAAATCTGCTGGTTTGGAGCAAGAGAACTGTTTCAGAGGGACAAATCCAAAGTGAATTTTGGTGTTGTTGTGAAGGAGCACCATTTCCCCCCTCTGCCAGGGACTGTCATAGCTTCTGTGCCACTCTTCTGCTGAGAGAACTGCCATGAAAAGTCCAACAGGGAAAATACTCCAGACATGGGCAACACACAAAATTCATTGCAGAGTTCTGTGCTTCTGTGGATTCATCTCACACTTTAAGCATTTCATGGGATGCCTGAAGTAGAACTTGGCTCCCTCTGTAGTGGAGGAATGCAGGTGAACACCTCCAGGGATTAATTAAGATCTTAGGGAGTAATTAAGGTCTTAAGCAGTGCCCACTGGAGATGCAAAGAGCTCTCCATGTGCTGTGGAGAGAGCCTGAGGTGACCAGACTGAGAGGGTTGTGAAATGTCTGTGTAGGATGGGTTCAGTCTTGGCTCAGGACTCACTACATGCTCTGAGTTCTGCACATGGTACCAGGGACCATAATTTTTATCCATCCCATTCAGGATCCCTCTGGCAAGTGTGAAAATAGGAAACATTACACACAGATGAACTTCCACACACTTTGTTCCCCCTATCTCAGAATGTTCCCTTGTGCTTGTGGTATCAGTTTGGATGGAAAGTTCTCCTTGACATTTAATTATTATCAGCATTAGTCATTAGCACTGTCGTGATCTCAAGGAGTTTGGCCACTGATGGACCAGACCTTGGGGCCTGAGTTAGGTCAGCACTTCCCATGTCTTCATAGTGGATGATGGATGTGTTTGGGATGCAGCCTGTGAAAAATATTGTGTGAGAACGACTTTACCTGGGGGAATTCATCAATCCCCAAACTTCTTTTAGGGAATTTGATGACCTTATGGGAGTGTCTAAGCACCCATCCTTACTGAAGGACAAGGGATGTTGGATCCAGGATCCATCTTTATGATCGCTGAGATATTGGAGTGGGAATTTGTTGCCCAGCTCTTGGTTGGCAAGCATGAAATCCAGAAAGAACATTCACCTTCAAAGGAATGCTGAGAACAGTGTGATTGCCCAGATGTTCCCCATTCCCACAAGTGCTTACTCACATGTGATTTCTCCCTTATGAATTTAGGCTGTTATCATATTGATAACACACAGAGGAGCATCTCAGCCCACAGCTGTGCACATCTGGCTGGCACAGCAGTGCCCTGTGCCGCTGGCTTTAATGCTGGCCCTGTGGAGCCTTTTTCCCTGCTCTCGCTGACCCTCAAAGCTCTGCCCCTACAACCAGACCCAGCAGCTCCTCCAGCCCTGCCTGGGCTCGGCAGAGACGTGCCCCATGCCCAGGCAAGCATCCAGCAGGTCCCTTTGGGAATCTGGTGCTCCTGGCTCCCCCCACAATCTCTTTCCGCTGCCTCAGGCGCTGACTTTCCCGACTGCGATATCAGAGATTGGATGGATTATCTACGGGCTGTTTCCAGACTGCTGTTTGTTTGGAGAAATCATATTGGAGATAAGATGGTAAAATACAGATAATTAAGTTTCCTTGATACGAGTGTAATTGTGAATTGAGATTTAAATAGCCTGCTTTGAATCCTGCCTTACGTGCCTCTCCCAGGATTTGCTTTGGGTCTCTGCTGAAGGAGACGAGGGGGAGAGTCTTGCATTGTTGACATTTGCTCTACAGAAACATTTCCAGCTCTTCTTAGGGCTTTTTTTCAGAGAAAGAAACCAGTTCAACCACTTCCCCACGAACATTAAGTTCTTTACACAGCCCAAGAACAGGCTCCCTGGGCTGGCTGCGATTCATTCCTTTGCCTTGCTCTCATTAACACCTCTTTGGCTCACAAGGAGGAAATTTGGGAAGTTTCATCTCGAACAGAGGGCAAATTGAACCGTGAGGAGACCCTCCTTAACAATGTGCAAAGCCCTTACACAGGGACCTAAAAGAAAATAGAAAAGCTTTCCAAACCTGAGGGCCCCGCTGTCAATTATGGAAGCCGTGAAATGTAATAAACTTTTTAAACGGCCCTGATTGATGCAGGATTCTGTTTACTCTGGTGCTCCAGCAATAAACGCTCTGTCACGGCAGCCCCTCCACGGCGTGGTGTGGGATAACTCGGGGATGTGGGGTTTGTGAGCTCAGGGAGGTGCTGGCAGTTCAGGACCTGCTCCTTTCCTGTCCAAACTGCGCCGTGTCGTAAGCCTGAGACACAGTCTGGGGGAAATGAATAAGCAACTGAAAAGAGAGTTCAAAGCAGAGAAGTCTGGGTGATCAACCAGTAGCAATTATCCCCAATCTGCCGGAAACCGAGCTGTCTCGGGCTAATTTGAGCTTTCTGAAGATATTAGACTGCTAGTTTGAATCATATTCCTGAAACTGGGTAAGAGGCAGATGAATCACAGAATGGTTTGGGTTGGAAGGGACCTTACAGCTCATCTCATTCCACCCCTGCCATGGGCACGGACACCTTCCCTGTCCCAGGGTGCTCCAAGCCCTGTCCAACCTGGCCTGGTGAATGTTGAACACTGGATAAATTTGTCACCCAGGATAAATCTCCACTGCAGCCCGTGCTGAGCAGCTGGGCTCAGTGGTGGCTTGACCTTCATCCCCAAGAGCCGGGACCAGGGCAGAGGCTTTGCCATGGTTCCAGCCTTGGTGCTGGCACATGGATCACGTCAGCAGAGCTCTGGGGCTGCCCGCAGGACACACCAGGGCCGGGGCTGACGCTCGGCAAATGCCTTCCACTGCTTGGAAGGTCAGGGGAATTTTTCATAGGAAAGACGTCGCCCCATGCTCTGCTTTCCGCCTCCGTTTCAGGCTGTCCGGCTGATTAGGGAGAGATTACTTGGAGAAGAGGCAGAGGCAGAGCAGTGCTTATCGACTCGGGGTTGTTGTTGAGACAGAAGGGGTTTTTTTCATTGTCATTAAACCCCTCTGCGTGTGTGAGGGTAAAATCCCGTGTGAGGCTGCCGGGCTGTGCCGTGGAGCTTTGAAATCCGAGTGGGCTCCTCCAGGCGATGTTTACGCTACAGGGTAATTTGTGTGTGTGAAAGAGCCTCTACTTCTGTTTCAGCAACATTACAAGGATGGAAGTAATGCCCTGTGACAGCCTCTGCCTGCTCACGGACACGTTCGGGGCTCTTTGTTCAGGAGAGCCTCCCGGCTGAGCAACACGGAGCAAACGTGTCCCAAACATTTATGGGAAATCATCCCAAAAAGCAGCTCCTGCCCCAAACTCACACATCAAATGCCTCTTGTGGGCATTTCCCTGCCAGAGCCTTAACTTGGTGAAGGCTTTGGATCTTTTCCTGCTCATTTCTCTCCAGAAAGTGTCATGGTGTCCCTTGACCACTCAGACACAGGGCACACCACACCATCAGGGGCATGGGTGAGTCTTGGGGCAGGAATGTTGCTGGAATTCCCAGCACCTGAGAATTCCCACCTCCTGAGAAAAGAGTGCCTCCTTGATAAAAATGACCCATTATCTCAAGCAGAGCTTTATAGTGCTATAAAGCAATTTCTGCCATTTCAAAAGTGACGCTTCAGTTGTGAAATGTAAGTTCTGTAATGGTGTAAGAGAGACCTGAAAACAGAGGAACAACCATCCTGACGCCACCAACAATTTTGCTAATGGTCAGTTGTGCAAGCAGGAGAGAGGCAAAATTACATCTGACTCCAAATCCGAGCCATCTCAAAATCTCTGCCTCCCCCACCTCCTTGAAAGAGCATCGTTAAGTGGGTGTTTAAATAGATTTAATTTGAATTATTTGAACTCGCTTGAAAAAAATCAGCCTGTGAGAGCCCCATATCCCAGTGAAATTATATCCTTAAAAGAGGAAAAGAACAGAAATTCCATGAATGCCATTAAAGGTTTGGGAACTCTGATATGGGGAAGGGATTTAGGCACCACAGCGTAAAAACCTAAGATGGATGAACAGCTCAAAATCCTTTTACATTTGGGATCAGGCATGGAAGTCAGCTCACATTCAACAGTGACTGCCTTCCCATTCCTCTTCCACTTACAGTAATGGATTTGAGGCCTTCCAAGTGTCCTGCACTATTGATTGGAGACTTTAATGAGCTTTAAATTACCGAAGGGATTTATGGGTCAGGTGCCTTTGGTGGAGGAATTGTTCACAGGCCTGGGGTTCAGAAGCTGCTCCCGAAGCCACACAGGCAGGACCTGGGAGCCTCCGGCTGCCAAGTGCCCGAGTGCCCTTGCCTTGCCCTACTTATCTGAAGAGGCTGTCAGCATGTTCTATAACCAGTGGAAACCACTTTAGAGCTGGAGCCAGACACCGAGGTGCCGGGGTCCACATTTCATTTCTGTGCCTGGGAAAGTTCGGAAGCAGATATGGCCTGAGCCTTCTCCCAGCAACATTTTTCTGCCTATCTCGTTCTCAGCCCTGAGCTGGCATGTCTGGAGATCAACACAGGCCCTGTTATTTGTAGATATTAAGGTTTTTCCCTAGGAAAGAGAAAAATGTGGCCATCAGAAATTGCTGCAAAAGATGAAGCTGTAGCAGTTTTTAGTGAAATCTGAGAATTTTAATTGTATGTTTGCTGAGAATTTCAGCTCTGCTGTGGGAAGTGTGTACCAGCACAGTCTAAACCCCAAAATCCAGTGAAACTTCTGCTTGAAATTCATCCCATTAGCAGCTATTTGGGCGGAATGACATCCAGGAAGCATATTGGAAAGTTGTTCTAAACTGGTTCCCTTTGGACTGTGTAATTAAACCAGTTGTTCATTAAGAAATGGCACTACCAAAGCTCTGTTTTGTTGGGATTTGTAGTCTCTGGCCCTCTAATAATCCCATCTGGATGATTTCCCATGGCTTGCCCATCTCAGTCACTGCTGCTCCCATGAGACAGCAGTGGAGGGTGCTGGTCACTGCCCGAGTGCCCTGGTCACCTTTTTGAGGGAACAAATCCCTGGTTTGTCCCACCACAGGGCAGTTGCCGTGAAATTTGGGATCTCAAAGTCTCTGTTCCTCTCAGTGCTGGAAATTTGGTTCAGCAGGTGAGCGAGGAGGAACCAAGAGCCTTTCAAGTAGCCCAGCAGGGTGATGGTTTTACTTTTGGTTTGCAGTAAGCTTTGGCAGGAGAGGTGAAAGCTGGTTCCCTATGCCATGGGCTCTCTGGGAACAGCTTTCCCTCCTCCCTCTGTGATGATCTGAAAATGCTTTGCTGGGATCAGTGGGATTCAGAGGTAGATGGTAAAAGGAACCCACCAGGAATGTTGTGTGGGCAGGGGATCCTACACATAGATAGAGACCTCACCTAAAGATGGAAAAAGAGAGCTTTGAGTCATGAATGCCCTGTAATTCCAGACATTTGGACTTCCTTTGTCAGGCAAAGTGATATTATTTTAAAGGAAGGAGAATATTTTCCTAGGGACACGTTATGCTCCTTAAAATACACTTCAGATATTATTACTTTACACAGATCCTTGGGGAATAAACAGAGTTTAAAAACAGCCAGAACTGTTAAAATTTATGGTGTCAAAATATATTCTGTCAAAATATTTATACCATAAACTAGGATCATTAACTGTCCTCTCATCCTGCTCTTGGGAAAGGAGGCAGAGGAATCTGAGCTGTCTGTTGTGTAAATTCCTTCATTTATCGCTGCTTTATTGCCTGGCAGAGCAACAACAAGTGGCTTCAGAGTCTGAATGGATATGGATCTGAAGGAATTCCTGTTGTTGAACAGTCCTTCTGTGGGCTAAAGGGGTGTTTTCCAAGTGACATATTTTCAGAGGCACCTACACACATACTTCACATCCCAGCCCACATGCCAGCGCATGTTATTAGCCTGCAATTACTCTCCAGGAGTTGAGCAAGCAGATTCTGCTCCCATCGAGCTGTGTGGCAGCAGGAAAGGACTTTCTGGGGCTTTTCTATGTGGAAATAGAGGCTGGAATATGGATGTGCTGAGCTCCTGATGTTCTGATCTCCTTGGTTCTGCTTTTCCTTTGAGGAAAAGCTGAGCAAAGTTGTAAAGCCAGGGACAGATCCTCGAGACCTGTGAAACCTCCTCTCCACTCCACTTTTTTGTCCTACAGCATTTAATTAGAAGGTCCCAGGGGTGTGTGATGCTGATCTGTCCCAGGCACAGTGTGATGCTGATCTGTCCAACATGGATGGTGATGCACTGATGGACAGACAGATACCCTGATCTCTGCAGCCTGCACCTCCACAGCACTCTTCCCATGGGCTGCCACAGGTCTGCAACACAGGGACCACTGCCCTTTAATTCTCACTGCCACCACCAGCAATGAATTTTTTGCCACCAGAAAAAGCAAACAGTACCTCAGTCTTTCATAAAAATTAATTGTCCTACTTCCTGGAATTATTACTTTCTTTCTTATCACTTATCTATTAATTGCTTTTGGGTGGAAAGCAGCAGATAGACAGGAGTGCATTTCACACATGATTTAAGGCCCAGGGTTACAGTGTCACCTTCTTCTATTATTTCACAGGAGTTTGGGTCTAATGTAGTGATTGTTAATATTTGCGTTGGTTTGACTGCGAGTGCCTGGGAAAAAAAGGCATCTCTGAGTTTATTTTTCTTGGCAGAGGCAGTCTGTACATACAATGCATCTTTAGTTTTTGTAACAAGTTGAAAAGCAGCCTGGAAAGAGTGATGCTGAGTCCTTGGTGAAGGGCTTCCCAGGGTGAGAGCCCCCAGCAGGGTGTTGCACTGGACCCCATTTCCAAAGGAGGTGCTGGAGCAGGGTCCTGTGGTGTGTTCCCAAACCTCTGCCAACCCCAGCTCACAAGATTCCCCTAAAACTCCAGCAAATGTATATTCTTTTGAATTAACCAGGGAGTTCTGTTCTCTGCCTTCTACCTTTGGCATTATTTGGGTTCCTGGGGTTTTTGCTTTTCTCTGGAACCATTAAGGCCAGAAAATGACTCCTGAAAAAAAGAGGAAAGTTGAGATTCTGGTACATTCACAGGTCTCTGAGGACCAAGGCCTTACAAACCCCATCAGCTATGAGGGTATGTTTGTAAGAGTTGGCAATGACCAGGTTTTCATGTCCAAGTGTTTGTGCAAGTGAAAGCCCAGATTTTCATTCGTCTGAAAATTATATGGTGCGATAAGGAAACGAAGTGCATGAAAAATATGGCCAAGAAAAAGCAGCCTCCAGCTTGGGAGCTGGGGTGAAGGCATGTGAAAATGTGTTCCATTAAGTGAGTGAAATGATGGGTTTCATGTAATGCAGGGGATTTTTTATCCCTTTCTATTTTGGGGGGATATAAACATGTGGGGAGACATGGGGGATGTGCAGTGAGGGTGTGCAAGAGGTACCTGTCAATAAATAGAACTTCTCTAAATATCTCAGAGCAGTGGGTGATCCAGACAGTCCATGTTATTAAATGGAAGAAGAGAAAAAAAATCTTCTGTTTTCTTCTGAAATCATGTAGATTTTAAGGGATTATTGGACATTTAGTGCTGCAATCTGCAGCCACTGTGCCATAGCACTGCTGTGTTCCTGTGGGTCAGAGCAAGGTGACAGCAACAACTGTCTCATCAGAAATTGCCATCTCTGGAGTTATTAACCTTAGGAATACTGGGAGAGGGGCTTCTTGTCAAAGGACAAAGGCAGATGGAGTGTTGGGGAGAGACAACTCATAAACAGAGCTAATGGAAAATGCTTTTTGGGCCCCAGGCCAAGGGCAGTGGCCACTATCTGTATGACCATTTGCACCAGTCCTGGGGGGATAAATGAAGCCACTGGGGTTTGATAGTGTGCTGCAAACATTTTGTTCTTCTTTTGCAATGTGTCAGCCTTTAAAGACACCAGTGTGGAGTGCAGGGTAGTGGAAATACATCCCCACAACACCAGAGCCGTGGCTCCCAAATGGCAGCACCAATGACCCTGAGGCCATGGGAAGGAGCCTACAGCTCATCTGGAGATGGTCTGTCTGCAAGGGGCTCCTGATGCTCCACAGCACAGGAGATTTGGGAGCCATCAGGCAAACCATGAGGCAGAGGGATTGGGAGCCATCAGGAATGAGTTGTTCCCTTGGGTGGCAGCATCTGTGCCATGAACAGTCCCTGGTGCAAGATCAGGCAAGGGACATGAGGAGCTTCTGCTTCTCTTCTTATCTACTTATCCACCCTGCAGGCCTCTCTTTTGCACTGTGGTGGCCCTGCTCACTCCTTTGCCATGAGAAAAAGCCTGGGACAGGCTAGGGATGAACCTGGGAGAAGCAGGTGAGGATGGGGGCTCACCAAGCCAGTGGCAGCCCCTGTGCTCTCATTGCTCTCTCTCCTCCGATACCGGGAGAGAAAATCCTGGGGTTCACTGAGACAGGAGCCAAGACAGGTTCTAAAGCCTAAGTCAGCAGCTCACACCAAGCCTGACCTGGTGAGACAGTCCCCCAAAGCCAGCTGGCAGCCAGCAGCCATCCCTGCCAGGTCCCAGAGCCCCTTTGCAGAGGTGTGAGGAGCAGGTTTGGCTGGCAGGGAGGGAAAGAGGAAAGAGGTGTGCTGGGATTTCACTGTTACTGCTGTGCAAAGCCAAACTCTTTGTTTTTTTCCTCTCAGAAATATATATAATGCTTTAGGCACCCAGGCTTTGAATGTCCTCGGGCAGCAGATGTGTCAGGAGTTAGAGATGGTTCCTCTCTGGCACCGTAACAGGAGCGGTGCCAAAGCTTTGGTTGTGAAATCCAAACCCACGTGAGCCAAGTGTCACTGCAGTGAGAGGGAGGTCAGGTTCAGGAAACTGTCAGAGCATGGGGGCTCCAGGCCGAGGATGTCCCGGGCAGCCCCGAGCTGTTCCAGCCCAGGTTTCAACTTGCCCACGTTTCCGAACTGCTCCTGCTCTCAGCCATTGATACAAGCCTGGCTTGTTTTCAGCTGAGGCTGTGCCTGGGTTAGAGGAACCATAAAAAATGCCAAGCATGTGAAAAGCAGGGGGTCTCAGGGAAGCTGTCTTGGGTAACAGGAGAACTCCAGGCAGGAGATAAACTGGGGCTGTGCTGGGGGTGCAGCCTCACCTCACTGTGACCACAGGCAGGACACAACCCTCAGGGACATCCTACTAAGGAGCCCCCAAAGTGTGTGAGCAGGTTCCTTCCACGTGGATGGTTTGTAAAAGGCTTCTCCTGCACAGGGATGTTCCTCCCTCTGGGTTTTTGGGATGTTGGTGTAAAGAGGGAAGCAAATCTCCTTGACAAGATCTGGTTGTGGGCTGAGCTCCCATTTTTCGTATGAAGAGGCTTTGTGGTACCAGGACAGCCCTTTGCAGGCTGAAACATTTTCTAAAAGGATGTTTGAGCACAGATAAGAGTGTTTCCAAAGCTATTTGTGTCCCAGCCAGAGAACTCTGGAATGGGAGCAGACCTGCATTTTATCTCCCAGTGGGAAATGAGCAAAATTAGTTTTCTGAAGGGACAGGGTGAGGCTGGATGTTTAATAGCCCAACCCCTAAGTTACACATGGAGATAGCTGGAAGTTGGACTTCACTGGACAAACTTTGTGTTTCCCCTCTCCTAAACCATCCCAAAGTGAATCAGTAAAGTTTCAAATACGATGGAGGTAAGCAGAGGTCACAAAGCAAGGTTTGGGCAGCTCAGGGTGGTGCTGGGATGCAGCAGGTGGGAACTAAATCATTGCAATATAAAAAAATCCTCTGGTTTTCAGTGTTTTAAAATCAGATTTTAATGAAGGATTTGTTTCCTTTTCCATTATTATTTTCCCTTCTCAGCACAAGAGGGATCTGTGTGGGAGTGCAGGGCACTGGCAGGGTTCTAGCTCACCTGTGAAAGGTGAGGGGTGAAGGAGTCACAAAAGCTTTTATATAAATGAAGGATGAACCAACCAAACTCCAAAAGCAAATCTTTATTTTCAGAAGCACTGCAAGGAACTGTGTGTCCAGATCTCTGGTTGGGTGGATTTGAGCTTCTGATTCCAGCTTGGAGAGCTGAGTCATGTGAAGGCTGCAAATCTGATTCTCTGTCTGTGACCAGACTTCCAGGCTTCAGTGGCAGGCAGGGTTTGGCCTGCTCCAGTCATCCAAAATACATCTGCTTGTCTCAAGTGAAATCTAATTTGGCACTTTTGTGAGATTTGGCCATCGTTAATTATGCCCTCAATTAATCGCATAATGTAGGCTCCGAGAGCTGCTGAACTTGAGTCTGCTGCCGAGTCAGGGCTTGGCTTGGAAAAATGTTGTGAGATGCCATTCTTGGAGAGGATGTTTCACTGGGCACTTCATTTAGGACAAGTCCTAATGTGCATTTGGCTCACAGAAGAACTAATGGTTGCACAGACTATTTAAACATGACCTGAGCCATTATAGGTTGGCAACATGTGCTGAGCACGACTATCTCCTTCTGCAAAATGAAACTTAATCATGCACCCAGAAGCAGTGAAACATCAAGTTAGCAGAAAGTTTGCCCTCCTGTTATTAACTCTGATTTGTTACTTTAAAAAACTGCCTCTTACTTGATTTTTCTAATGTGATCTTCCAAAGCAAAGCCCTCCTACTCCCCTTGGAAAAGCAGGAAAGCATATTAAGAGCACTGATAAAAGGTAAACAAACCAGGAGACACAAAGTTTCTTGATATGCTCTAATTGAGCTGGTTTCCTTACTTCTGCTTTGAAAAGGAACAGCCATGAGGCATTCTTGAGAGAGCCAAGTGAACTGCTGTTATCTCAAAAAGGTCTCCTTAATGTCTCGCTCGTGGGGGCTCCAAGTCTGCTCCGGCCATTGCCTGGAAGTCTAAGAAAAGAAGTCTACTGGCCTCAGTGATAAAGCTCCCATTTTTAGGCCTTGGGAAGGATGGGGTTGTTGACAGTTCATTCCTGTGAAAATTCAGTGCGGCCCAGTCTCCTGATTGTAAATGGAAGGAATATATGGCAGCACTAATGCAAAAGGTATGTGATTAGATAGTCCTGTCTGCTATCTGCCCCAGCGTCCTGCTGATAGGCAGCTCTCTCGTGGTGCTAAATGGGAGCCATCAGAGTTGCCAGACTGACGCCAGGCCCTTCATCAACTGCCTCGAAGATAAGGGGGGAGGCTGCAATCTTCACGTAACACGACGTTTCCCCAGTGGGTGAACTTGAGCATTCCTGGCTGCATCTTTCGCAGGCATCTTGAGGGGCCAGAGCAGGGATAATTTATAGTTTCATACTGCAAGGGGACCGAGAGTTCAGTGTGAGGGATCCTGTGGCAGCCACACACAGCTCCCAGTGCCTGCCCAGGCGGGAACCTTCTCCTGAGCAGTTCTAGATACGAAGCCACCAAAAGATGGATGGTGCTGGTGTTCCAGGCTCCTCAGGGTGGGAGCCTGCCTGGCCACAGCAGAGCCCATGGGATAAGCCACCTCAAACCCCGTGCTCATGGTAGAGATAAAAATAGATGAAACTGCCCTGCAGTGAAGGACCCACTCAGGGATGCTCCATGAGGGCACTGCCAGGGTTCCCATGGGAGATCAGTGCCAGCACTGCCCTGACAGGTCAGCAGCCCCAGTCACTGGTGGGCTGAGCCCTCCAAGGCCTCTGCAGGGCACTAAGAAGGTGCCTTCAGCATGGACACCATGGAGCTCCAGGCTGCTCCAGTTTGAGCTCTGAGCTCTGTGGTGGGAGTAGAGCAGGTTCTTGCTCACCTGAGGCTTTGTGTAGTGCTGCTGGGGTTTGGTCCACAAACCTATTGCACAGACCCGAAGAGATGCCCTTCCATGGGCCTCCCACCCCATAATATCCCAACTTCTGGAGGGGTAAGCCAGCAAAATCAGCTGCCTCAACCTGTGTGGCCACTGCTGGTTTCTGCTGCTGCTGGGGAGCTGGGACAGGGCCCACAGCCTGTCTCTGCCCTTTACTTGGGCATGTGGGAGATGCTCCTGGTGCCACAGCTGTCTCTGCAGCTTTCCAGGGATCTAGGTAGGCTCAGCAGAGTTTTTTCCACCACTAGCTTCCCTGCATTCTGTAGCTGAAGTGAATGACCCTTCTAAAGTCTTTCAGCACTTGGCAGTGGGTGATGACTTTCATAAAATCTTTAAACCCTCCCCAGTGAAATGCACTGCAACCAGGATCTCAGGTACACTGGTTCCAGTTAGTCCAGAGCATGAGTCAAAGGCACCTATGATTTATAGGATCAAATGCCAGCTGTTTCTAGGAATGTGCTGGAAGCTCTTGGTAGACCTGAAGTCTCCACAGACAATTGCATTTCCTCCTTAAGCCTTATCTTTTTCCACACCCTAGAAAAACCTTAGAGCTTATTCATTCATTAAAACAGAGGGGAACTTTCCTCTAATCTTTTCTGGGTGACTCACAGGCTGTCAGAGCTGCCATCAGAGGCGTGACCAGACTGTGGGGATGTTGACCCAAGTTTGCTCTGGGCTTTTCGGCTTGGGTGCCCCAAACAGTGTTCCCATGGCAGAGTGGATTCCCACGCGTGTGCCAAGCACTTGTGACACTTGTAGCTGGTCCTACAGACCAGAATGGGAGTTATTTGGGTTTGAAGGAACCATGTGCATCCTCCTGTTGGTCTCAGTGGTCTCTCGACCCCACACGTGTGACGCAGCCAGGCTGGAGAGCGCAGCTCCCTCAGAGCCATGTGTGGGCTCCTGTTAGTCATTGTTTGCAAGGATTTGAGTGATGGCCAGCGCTGATAGAAGTGTCTACACAGCCCTAGAGATTCGTAACTGTCGGCACAGAAGAGCCTCCCACAGAAAATCCTTAGCCTTAAATCCCTAAATCCAGGTGCTTTATTGGCAGCTGGGGCAGGGATGCCAGAGGTCTCCTGTCTGGCAGCTGGCAGGTTGGACAAGACACACAGTCAGATGTTGCATGGAGTAGGTGTGAAATTCAGTTTAACTGAATGAGTGTTCAAAAAGAAAAGAAAAATAGGGGTGACATTTGCAACAAATGTTGCAATCAGTAAATGACATCCCTGGGCTCATTGCAGTGCATTTGCCTAGGGATCATCTTGTTCTTCTCGTGCTTTGAGCTTCCTCTGTCTCTAAAACTGTCTTGATTTTCATGTCTTTTCCATGGAGTAACTATGCCAGCAATTTTGCAATGAGGTAACTGTGAGATTTCACATTAAGTTTGTTTCTGATTTCTTGGAGCTGCCAATTTAACAAGGTGTGTGAAGCTGGAGGTGTTCAAGTGGGTTCTTGAGTGAGTACAACTCAGGTGCAATGCATTGCTTAATACAAAAAGGAAAGGAGCTTGATTTTGTGGGACTGAGGGGTGGCACCAGCTCCAACATCCCATGCATGGCTGGCTGGGTCTGGGCATCACCTCCTCCAGCCAGGGAAGAGCCAAAAGAGAGAGGAAAAGGAAATACAAATGCATTTCTGTGTGTGTTAGCCAGGATTTAGAAGCAAGTTTAGAATTTCAACTTTCATTTTGAAGGAGATTCCAACCACCTCTATTAGGGACATCCTGTCGGATGCTGCTGCTGCAGGGAGTGTGGGGCCTTCATTTCTGGGAGCCAATTTGAAAGCCAAGTTTAAACACACAGACCACTGTTTATTTCAGTGAATCATGCACGCTCAGGACCTGATCCTGCAAGCTCCAGAACATCTCGTGGGAGATCTTGAGAGCTCTCCTTGACACTACAATTATCCCTTTTCAACTGGAAGACTAAGGCAGCAACTGTGTTGCTTGGAGAATTGCAAGGGAGGGCTTGGTGGTATGGGTTCTGCTGATGAAAAAACCCATTAGGAGCAAGCTCTCCCCATTAATTGCCCCAGTAGCATCTTGCAACGTGGACGAACAAGTGGTTACATGAACAACAGATGTAGTTGGACACACAGCCATGGGTTGTTCCTGCTTGTTTGTTCACTGTTTATATCGCAGCTCAGTTGAGGAGCTGACCTGAAGGCCATCCCCTTTTCCAGCAGCAGAACCCACCCACGTGGAGGATGATCACAGGAACGTTGTTACATTTTCTCACATCACATTGTCCATTTTCAGCCCAGTGGGAAGCTCAGGGCTGCCAGTAGCAAGACACTCAGGGATTTCTATGAGGTTTGAATCCAGTTTTACTCCAAATCATCACCTTTCTCTTTTTATTCAGACAGGGCAGATCTTGGTCTTAACCACTGGGCAAGATCTGATGAACCCAGCACGAGCATGATCCCGTCTGAAGGAATGAAGCTGTGGCTGCCCCATCCCTGGGAATGTCCAAGGCCAGGTTGGACAGGGCTTGCAGCACCCTGGGATAGTGGAAGGTGTCCCTGCCTATGGGGACAAGATGAGCTTTAAGGTCCCTTCCAACCCAACCCCTTCCAGGACTCCATGATTCTGAGAGCACACCCAAACTCACAGGGATTTCTCTCTTTTCTTTACTGCACCTCCTGTTTGCTGCAACTGAATTCATATTATTGCACACACACATGAAATGAGGTTTTACCTGCAGTTAGAGTTTATTTCTCATTCCAGGTGAGCAGATCCAAGCCCTGCCATTTTGATGGCTGCTCTCACTGCCGTATGGAGCAGCTGCCAAAAAGGAGGCAGCTCACAGCACTGAGGGAATGAGTCACGTTTCTACACACTCGACAGGATTAGACATTTCACTCCTTAATACTTAAATGGAAGGTCATTAAAACAACCCTGTGGTTTGGGGAGGATAGCAATTCCATAAGTTGCTTATTTTGGTGGCAAGTGAAATGCTTGGTTTGAATCTAAATTGGTTCTCAGTGTCGTGGCAGAGCAGAGCAGCACGGATGAGCTCCTTCGTGCTGCTGCCTCTGTTCTTGCTTTGTTGTGTCCAGCCATGTCTTAGGAAAGTGGGAATTTCACTGACACTATTTATGGTTTATAGCAAGGTCCTGCTGGAGCTCGAGCTGGTAGTGCCCCAGGCAGGCACATGAGAGCCCCCACTCCAAGAGCTCAATGTCTAGGGATAAGGCAAAACAAAAGATATGGGAGACTCTGGGGAGAGATCAAGGCTGGAGGGTGACTGTTATGTTTTACCTGGGGTTAGTGCTCAACACCTTTCCCAGAGAGAGGTTTTAGAAAGCCAGTGGTACCTCCCCAAAGCTCTCAAGGCAGAATCTTTTTTTAATTGTGATAATAAAAATAACTTGCCCCATGAGCAGCAGAAATACTGAAGCTCTGGTTTCCTCCCTATTTTTACCTTGTGATGGGATTTTTGGGTGACAACAAAAAAGCAGCTTCCAATTCCAGATTTTTCTGACAGAGTATTTCCACCCTGCCAGTAAATTCTGTAGTGTCTCTTCTTCTGAGCTATAATTTGGTCCTTCCCCAGCAGTGATGCTCAGGGGCTGCTCTCCTGCCAGCTGGAATGTTCACAGAGCCCCTCACCTGTGGAACAACTAAACTAGGTGGTGACTGACCCTTGACTTTAAAAGCCCCTGCCATGGTTGGGGAATGTGTGCACATGGTAACATCCACTGAGAGCAGCTACACGAGCTTAGAAGACCAGGTTAGCACAGGAGAAGTGTGTTCTGGATAAGGCTATGCTGGGTATGATCTCGTGGTTTCCCAGACTGAGCTGGGGGAGGAGGCTGGACAGCAGCAGAGGGTCCAGCTGAGCCACCATGGAAAGCCTTGGGAAGTGTCTGGAAGCAGCAGCACTTCAGGCTGGGCTCTCCCAGGGTACAAAACATCTGCAGCAGGTCGAGGTAAAGCACCACAAAAATCATTTTCACAGCCAAACATCCCCATGGAGCCAAGATCTTTCAGGCTGTGTCTCCATCAGAGTGGTTGCTCCACTCTGATGGAGCTGTGAGCAATTCCCAAACCCAAATGCCTTTTGCCTTCTAATGGAGTGGTTGAAGCAGAGGGGTGGATGATGAAACGTGTTTCTCTTTAATCTGCCTGGATTAGGAATGTTTCATTGCTCACTGAGAAGAAACTCCAGCAGGATAAGTGATGCTAACAGCAGCTAATCAGATGGTGCCAAAGCAAGTCCCTGCACATCAGGCACTTGAAGCTGGTGGAAGAGGCACAGGCTCATCCATGGGGAGAAATAGGAACACACTTTCAGTCTGTCAGGGGAAGCACATGAACAAGGTGTTCTCAAGGCCAGGAGCAAGTACAGGTGGTCATGGGGAAGGTAGCAGCCCTCATCCTGGGCAAGCAGTGATTTCAGTGAAAGAGAGGCAGGAAAATAGAGGTGACCCACCCCAGTGCTGCTTGGGGGAAGGTTAATGCCAAGGAGAGGCAGTTGTTATATGGAAGGGAAACTGCCAGGATTTCTTGATGCTGGAGATAATGGAAGAAAGTAAAAGCTGTAATTATTTGGGGATTTTGAGTGAAAGACACGTTGTTTTAAAAATTACTGAATTTAAGGCTTGAGTTTATTTTGGGAGTTGGGCGGGGAGCAGGTGCTGGTTTGTGGTTTGTGAGTCCAAGTTGAACACTTGGCTTGTTTCTTGCCTCAGATCTCTAATAATTTTATACATTTTTAAAAGGAAAATAATTAAATCCCTGTGTTCTTTGGGAGATCCATAGCAGAATGGCACATGGAGTCAGTGTTCAGCCTTCTCTGTCAGTCTTAACAACCATGACAGTTTTGTATGCATCTTGTTCCAGAATTGGTGCTAAAATCTGGTTTTGGCTTCTCTACCAGAGATCCAGAGCAACTCCATTGACTTCAAGTATCACTTGGAGCAAGATCTGGCACATGGTCTTCTTCCTTTTGTGTTTCCATGGGACCTCTGGTCCCATCTCTAGGTTGGATGTTGTATTCATATATTCTAAATATCGTCTCACTCACTACCAAAGTAAGTCTCAGCCTCCTCCTGTGATCCCTGGCAGTTTCCTGCTGCTGGACACCCTTGTTCTTATCCAAAGTGGCTCCAGCCTGAGAGTCTGATCCTGTGTGTGGAGTAAGATTTAACATTGAATGGGGAGCACAGATTTCAACTGTGTTTTCGCCCCCATTGAATTGGACCTTGGACTCCCAAATAATGGAGCTGTTTTTCTTTTTAAAACCTAAAGTTTATGTTCTGCAGAATCTGGTGGGGCCAGCAGAGAAAACCTTGATACCAAAACACTGTCAACCTCCTGACGAGGTCCCTGACTTCAGCTCTGTGCCTTAACCACAGGGCTACCCCTTGTCCTCTTTGATAGGACCATTTATTTGTGAACCAAAAACAAGCTGATGGAAGCCACCAAACAGCTCCAACTTAGAGAAACCCTCTGCTGTGCCTACAGAGCACGGGCAGGCTGGGCTGCAGTGACTCTCAGAGCCACCACTGACGTGGTGGATAATCATTACATGTCCCTCAGAAGGTTCACAGGGATGAAAAGGCTCTGTGCAATTGTAGATTTTATTTTTTCCCCTCTAAGGCCAGCGTTTGGCTTGGGCTCCCCAAGGCAGTTAAGTTTATTAATAGTCTGTTTCTGGAGCCTAAGTGACTCCATAGAGGGGAGTTATTCCATGCAAAACAAAACAGGAAAAGAAAACAATGTCCAACTCCTCCGTGCTGGAGGGGTGCTCAGAGAGCTGCATTGTTCCACCTTCTCACATGAAGCAGAGGAGACCCAGGACAGAGCAGCTCTGGCAGGAGGAGGGCAGTGAGGTCAAGCCCAGGGCCAGAGAGAGCATTTGGGGATGAAATGTGTCAGTCTGCTGAAAATGAGTCTGCTCCTGGCCAAGTCACTTGTTTAAGCATTCAGCGAGACAATCAAAGGGGGAACTTCCCAGGCAGCAGCACAGTCTGGTATTTGATGGATCCGAGTGCTCATTCCCTCGGAAGGCAGCAGGATCCCTGCGTCCCCATCAGCGCTGCCACGTGTGTGCTGGGCACTGAGACTTGCCCCATGTACAGCAGTGCAGTGGAACCTTTCCCTGTGCCTTAAACCTGAGCTTTTGTGGGACTCCTCAATTTGGGATGCAGTGCACTCCTTTTCCTGCCCTCTGCTGTTGGTTTGATCAGCACCACTGGTTCCTCCCCTCACACAGTGCTCAGACATGGGGAGAAGGTGGAGCAGGGGGCAGAGGAGGGACAGAAGATCCAGGTGAAGACAACAGCCAAGGAACAGGCAGGCAGATGGCTCTTCTTCCAGGGACTGTGAAGATTAAAGGAGACCTCTCAGCTTGGGAGAGCCCAGGAGGATGAGGTTGGAATCACAGAATTGTTCAGGTTGAAAAAGACCTTTAAGATCAGAGAATCCCAGAATGGTTTGGGTTGGAAGGGACCTTAAAGCTCATCCCATTCCAGCTCTGCCATGGGCAGGGACACCTTCCACTATCCCAGGGTGCTCCCAGCCCCATCCAACCTGGCCTTGGACACTCCCAGGGATCCAGGAGCAACCACAGCTTCTCTGGCAACCTGTGCCAGGGCCTCCCCACCCTGACAGAGAACTCCTTCCCAATATCCAATATAAAGTCCAATCATTGAATACAGCCATTAACTCAGTTGTTTCTCTTCGCAACTGATGTTGTGGGGTTTTTGTTTGTGCTTTCCAAGTCTTCTTCCCATCCTGGCAAATAAAGCCACGAGGGCTGAAAAGGACACAGAGAGGGGAACTAGGATTGCTCCAGCTCTGCATCGTAAGCAATCTGGTGGGAAACATGGGAGACAGTTGTTCCTCAGGAAAATAAAACTCCTCCAGGGAGAAATGGTTTTTTTATCATGAAAAACCCAGCATCATCCAGCTCCTGCCTTCCCCCTCCTCCTAAAAACAAAATATTCCTCACATGCCTCGTTCCACTGGGATTCTGCAGTGGTTTGCTGGCTTTTTTCACTGCCATATTTCAACATGTGCCCCTGTGACAGACAGCAAAGTGCCTCCCATCAGGTTTAGAGCTTGGGATCATTTTCCTACAAGAGGAGAATAAGCTTTAAACATCCTCTGAACAGCTCTGCTGAAGCCTGGGATGAGTTGGGGGAATTCCATGAATCTTTGTGACAGTACAAGGTATCCACTCAATGACACCTTCAACTTCCAGAAGTTCCAGAAAGTTTATTACATTAAATCTGGGATGGAAATGGATTATTGGCAGTTGCAAATTTTTGTTCTAGTTCTGAATAAACCAAATTCTTTTCTGGGAAATGACGACTTGAACAAAAATGGTTGAATGCATGACTGGAGTTGCTTTCCAAACTTCTTACCATTTTAAAATTGGAATGAAGAGTTGGTTAGAAATTGAGATGATTTCAACTCAAAGAGTCAAAACACTTAATTCTGAAATTCCTCAAATTTCTTCTCATGGAAATTCCACATCCATTTGAAAGGAAGTGACCGACCTTGGGCTGGGGCACGTCTGAGACATCTAATTTTGAATCTTTAGCTTAAAATCACTCATCTGGGTGGAGGAGCACAAGACCCATCAGCAGCCACATCTGAGGGAGGCTGAGCTGGGCACCAGGTAGGCTTCAGGCAAATTAACTCATTACACCACAGGCTCATGAGCTCCTTTCACTCCCTTTGAACACCACAGAATTCCTCCTCGTTAGTCACTATTTATACAGTTGCACACAGATTCTTTCTTAAGCATTCACATATTTTATGAAGTCAGAAAACACTTTTAAGATACAAAAACGCCAATGGTTTTAATGAGTTTAACAATAAACAGGCAGAGACTAAAGCGTGCACAGTGCTGGGGTCAAACCCACACTGAGTTTCCACTGGCCTCAGCTCAGAGGAGCTTCAAACCCATGCTTTCACTTCCAAATCCTGTTGTGTTGGTGAAAACAGAGTTTTTGCTCATGCTTCACACATAAATGGGGAATTTTGGAGTGTGGGGGTCACTCGGAGCTCAGTGCTGGGTGCTGCTTTGGCTGAGTTTTCACAGAGGAACTCTTCAGTTTGGTGGTTGCTGCTGGCACCCAGCACTGAACTGGCAGCAGAAACCTTTCTTCACATGCCTTTACATTTAACTGAGGCAGCTTAATTGTTACTCAATGAAAGCCCAAATCTGCAGCAGAGGCATCGCTTCACGCCAGGGAGAGGAGCTGGGATTAAAGAGCTGGCAGGGAGAGACCCTTATGCAAGGGCAGGAAGATCATTCAGAAATATTCATAAAACACGAGACAAATCTTTAAATATTTATTAAAAACAAAGTTTGACTGTTAATTCCCCCTCACACATGACCCGTGAAAGAGATTGTAGAGATGGGGAAATGAAACCACAAAGCCAGTAAGGGATTTGCCTGAGGCCTCAGCCATAAATCAGGCTCTGAACTGGAGAGCAGCTCCTCCTGCTCCCTCCTGACTTCATCTCCTCTCCCCAAAAAAACACAAAGGGCTGAGGTTGTGGCCGGGTCCCCCTGGGCACCACGTGGGAGTGATGCTCAGCAAGGTGTCAGAGCTCAGAGATGAACCCTGCAGCTACACAGGGAGCACGAGGGAGTGGCTGTGATCTCCTTATTTCTCCCAAATCTTATCCTGCCATGATGAAACAACTGGCCTTCTCCAGCTGTGATGAAACAACTGGGGATTGCTGTCTCCAGTTTGGGAGTGCTTTCCTGGCCTTATCAATGAAAACACACCTGAATTTTATCCAGTAGTCTGTGTCATTAGAGGGGACAATGATTGGTGTTGGCAGTTCTGTGTTTAAAAAGAGCGTTTAAGTCTCTTTTCGGAGTCTTTCTGATTTTGCCCACGTGTTCTGTGATTTTTCATTTGGGTGGCTCAATCCATACCTGTGCAACCATGAGGCCACCTCTGGCCCAGGGGCCCTGGTGCCCCTCCCAGAGACAAATCCATCTATCTGCATTCCCTTTTGCAAGTTGGTTGAGCCTTACTCCCAGCACCCACGAGCAGCCAGGCTCCCCAAACCCCCTGGGCTCCCCAAACCCCCTGGGCTCCCCAAACCCCCTGGGTGCCGTGGCTGTGCCGCCGTCCCTGCTGTGTCACAGATGTGCCTGCGGAGCCTCGGCCAGAGCCGCTTCCTCCCGTGGGACTCTCCAGATAAGTCACTTGTGTATTAAAAGTTGTTTACCCCGTGCTTGGAGCAGGATGCTTCCCTTATCTGCAGGCAGAGCCAATTCCCTCAGTGCCTCCGTCATTCCTGGCCGGCTCCTGACTCCGGGCTCGCTGCGCCGGTGGCTCTGTGTTATCTCCGTCTGCAGCACAGACAGACCCTGCCCCGAGCAGCCCCCGGGCTCACCATACCCACTCCAGTGCCTTCAAAGGCTGAAAATTACTCTGTAATTTGAATCTTTAACAACACATGGAGAAATCTACCGGAGCTGGCCTGTATCATGTCTCTGAGTGGCTTCATAAATACCCTGCTGAGGAATTTGGATTTTCTCGTGTGTGTGTGTGCGTCCGTGAAGGATGTTTGTATTCTGAAAAATACATTTTCTGCTTTCTCCTGCTGCAGACCAGCTCAGATTTACTGTGCAGCTCCTTTTCCTGACCCTTCCTTTCACCTCTGTCCCATATCTCTGGTTGTTGTACCCTCATGGAGGGCAGGGTTTAGCCCCCTCCTCAATTCCCAAGCCAGCAGGCTGTGGTGGCTCCTCCTGGGCCACCACCATGGTCAAAGCCCCATTCCCATCTTCCTGAGATGCAGAAACCACATGCAGAAAGTCAGGATAGAAAAAGAGCTCAATGGAATGTATTTATCTGCAAACAATAGTGTGTCTGGATGGAAAAGGCAGTGTTTTACACCAATCATGTGGTTGTTATTAGTGTTTTCCAAAACACCCAGAGGAACCTTATGTGTTAAGTAAGGGCAGCCTGGCCTATTCTGCTTAAAAAGCAAAAAGTGCATCTCTGCACCTCAAACTGCTCTTGTATTTCAGGCCTGCACTGAGGCCCAGATGGCTGCCAGAGGAATTTCCCGTTCCCCCAAATCTGTAGTCACAGGGCTTGAGTTCAGCCCAAGATGCTGCAGCAAATATTTATGCTTGTGTTTCAGTGCTTCTTTTCTAGTCCCTTCCCTAAAGCAGGAGAGTGTCCTGGAGGCGTGGATGGAGTCTGAGCTGCGGCCCTGGCAGCCCTGCCTGGCTCTGTGGTGCCATGAGGGCTGGGGTGCCATTCCCAGCACCCGTGTGCCCCAGCTCTGGATGCAGTCCTGGGCCAGGTGCTCTGGGATGACCCTGCCTGAGCAGGGACATTGGATCAGATGAGGGTGATCCCTTCCAACCTGACCCATTCTGTGATTCTGGACACTGTGGGGACCCCGTGGGGATGATGCTCATGGGCAACAGGGCAGTACCATGGCTCCAGCTCCATCCTTTAACCAGGCACAGAGCTGCTGCAAGGAGGGATCGTTTGAAGCTGCTCCAGCCGAGCTGGAGGGTTCATTTCCTCGGCTGAGGCAGCCCCAGAAACCCAAGATCCACTGATAGCCATTGAGCAAGGATTTCCATTTTTGGTGTGAGCTCAGACTTAAAATAGACAGTCTTGAGCGAGGAAGAAACTCTGTTGACAGAACATAGGGAACATTCCTCCAGTGTACTTTTGCAAAGGACTATCTCTGTCTTTAATCTCCGCGGCGTTTCCTGCAGGTCTCCCGGGCCCAGCTTCCCTCTCATTGTTCCTGGCGCTTTTGGAAATGACCTCAGGCAGTTTGCAGTGACTGGCGACCCACGGTCAGAATGACTAACCCAGTCTGTCTCCATCCCTTGGACATGTCCCATTGACTAAATAAATGACAGGCACTGACATGTGAATAGAAACAAAAACAGCCTGACAAGTGAAATCTTAACTCTTTGGAGCAAAGAGACGTCTGGACGCAGAGGCTCATCCTGCACAGGGAATCGCTGCAAAAAGTCCTGACAACGGTAAAAGTGCAGCAAGGCTCCCCAGCTGCCCAGGACACATGCAGATTGGGGAGACAAACTCCTCTAGTATTATTTTTAATTGTTGAAAATTGGTTTGTGCAGCTTTTTATCTCAGCACATCTTTAATTAAAAGTGCAGCTTGGTGTTTATGTGGCCGTTTGGGTGACTGGGCTCAGCATGAATAATTCCACTGAGCGTTACAAGGGGCAGTGAGGAGAGAGGCTGCCCCAGGATCCCAGCCCTATACTGGACCCACAGCTTACCACAGGGAAGCCTGAAGATGCTTCCTGACATTCCCATTCCCACTTAGAGCACAGAACCACCCTTTGGAGAGATCCTGGCTCCCCAAGCCTGTATGGACCTGCCCTGCAATCAAATGTAGAGGGAATGTGAGGGGACACGTAACTTTTAAGTGGATATACAGATTTGTGCCTCTCCTAAAGGCCCCTGGCACTGCTGCTGTCAGGTTTCAGGGACAGAATTCCTCATTTTGCTCTTCTCCCTCCATCCCCATCCCAGCTAAGTGACACCAGAGTTTGGGAACATGCCCCACCATCCCAGCATGAGCCATTTTTTTAGGGGCTAAACTTGCTGTCTTTGAAATCTAACAATAGTTTTACCAATAAGAATAGAACGAGTGTTAATAAGCTACATTTGTGGATTTTTGGGGGTTGAAAAAGCAGGCAAGTATTCTCTTTAATATCATCAATTAAATGCTGTAATTACAATAATTAATAATGCTGCTTAGCAGTTATTAGCACTGGGTGCCTTGTTAGGATGTCTGTGTTAGCTCTGGTTTAATAATGAGCTTCATATAAATCCAAAAAGAAGAAAATAATGATATGGGGAGTGGTTGTAGCACTGTGGTCTGAGGGCTTCTTGCTTTAAAGTAAGCAACAAATAATTCCCTCCGGCTCTCGACATTTGTGGATAAGGCTGTAAAAAGGGAGGAGAAAAAAAAAAGGAGGAAACCTGAGCTAATAAAAATGCCACCCTGGCTTTACAGCCACATGAGGAGCGTTTGTTGTTTGACTAATGATGATGGGAACAGCTCCTGTTGGCATGGCCAATGTCCCTCTGTCCTCCTGCACATCCCACCTGCTTGGAGAGCACAGGGATGGGGGTGGCACTGGGAGCTGGGCCAGTGTCACTGCCACGGGCACAGCTCTCAGCTGAGGGTGGCTTCGGGAGGTGTTGGCAGGGCTTGCAGCCAAAACTTTTCTCCTAACCTGACTTTGGGAATTGTCTTTTCTCCCTTGTCCTGAGCTGGTGCTGACCAGCTGCTGTGTGCACCAGAGAGCTGGGTGAAGCTCAGTGAAGAGAGGGACGGTCCCATGAAAAATGGGATAAGAATTGCTGGGATTTGGTTCCTGCACATCCAGCATGCAATCCCTCAGCTGAGCTCTTCCACACTCCTCCTCTCTCGCTGCTGTTTTGGTCTTGGTTCACCACACCTTGTCACTGTGCATCAACCATTTACCAGCTGAATAAAAAGAGGCTGGGAGCTAAACCACTAATTTCTCTAAAATTTGTTTTCTATCGAGTACCTGCTCCAGTCAGTGCTCCATCCTCTTGTTCCCATCCCAGGATGGCCTGGTGGGCTGTGGGAAGCTGTTTGCAGACAGCAGGTCAGTTTTGCATCCCTGGATTTTGGGAAGGGTGGGCAAGAGCCAGCGTGCCAGGTCAGGCTGGGCAGTGAGGTGTTCCAGGCCGTGGCTCACCTCAGAAGGCAAATAAAGGTCAGAATTTGGCTGGGACCTGTCTGGGGAAGGTGACAGCTATGCCAGCTCCCACCCTCTGAGGGCTTGGCTCACCAAAACACCCCTGAAAGGGTTTAGTGTCAGCAGTGCATGTCCAGCTATGGAAAACCCCAGTCGTGGCTCCAAGAGGATGGAAAGGGATCTGCAGAGGGCACCTGCACCCCAGAGGTGCTGCTGGCACCCACAGAGCCTTGGGGAAACAGCTGCTGCTCCTGATCATCTCCCAACAGCCTGGGATGTCAGAGCCAGCATTTTCCTGGACACAGGCAGGTTCTCAGCACAGTTTGAGGAACAGAAGAACCAACCCTGGGGGGTTCCAGCTCAAGGAGGGGTTTTCTCATTCTGCAGTGTGGCAATGGGATGGAGAAGATCCCCTGGAGACCTGACTGGCTTCCAACCACCATCTGCCCTCTCAGCAGAGCCTGCTCCTGTGCTGGGTGTAAGAGCCAGCGTGCCACCACTGCCCGACCAAACTGTGTCCTGCTGTGTCCTGGTGTCTATTTAAGGTTGATTTGCTCTCAGTAACACCCAAAGGTGCCAATGACTTCAGGATCAGCTCCTTTCCTCCCTAATGCTGCTTTCTATTGGAAAAGCAGCCCAGGAGATCCTGCAGCCAGCTGCCAGCAGGAGACTCAAAAGGCTGTTTCAACACAGAAAGAGATGTAACTTTGGTACTTCAGCAATGAGTGCCTCTGGCTATCTTGGGTCCAGACTCAAAATGGGGAAGACAATATTCTCTTTTTCCCACAATGATTTTCATATCCCGATTTCGAGGCTGCAAGAAGTTTGGGGAAACTTCAGCTGATCCCGCAGTGTCCCAGGAGCAGCTTTCGAAGCCTGCCTTTTTCAATTTTCCCTTGCTGCCTCTCCAGCCAGTGACTCAGTCCCTATTTCTATTCTCTGCCCACTTCTGTTCCTGCTTCTCCAAAGTTTTGGTCAGTGGCAGCAGCTTTTGCTAATGTCTTGTGGCTGCTTCTCTCGGAGTTATTATTGGAGATGCCTACGAAATAACAGTGCTGCTCTGTGAGACGCTGCTGCACCACTGCAGAAAATATTTACCAAAGCTGTGGTAAGCAGCTCTTTACTGGAGTGACTGGCGTCTGCTCTGAAGCTGCCCAGACGCCACTCACTCCAGCAAAGAGCTGCTGCAACAGAACAAATTGCCCAGGGCAGCAGATCTTGGGCAGGGAGAAAAGCCAGCAGCCCAGTCTGTCTGTCTTTGTGTTTTCTAAGGGAGAAAAATTATCTTTTTACAAGCCTGCCCTAGTTGGCTCTGACCAGCTCTTCCCAGAAAATACCATCATAAATAGGAGAGCAAACTATTGCAGAAATGGACAGGTTGCCATTTGGGGCTGACCTTTCTCAGATCTGCTTTGGTGTCTTCCTCAACCTTCCTTCTCCTCCAGCCCCACCGTGTTTTTAGCTCCTGCTTCTAGCAGAGCACCACTGGACACAACAAACCTCAATTAAAATCCATTTTGGACATAAACATATACATATATATATACTCCCTTTGCTTTCTGGACCAGCTCCAAATAGAATAAGCCTTTTTTTAATCCTACCCCCTGGGGAACTTCCAGTTTTGTGTTTGCAAATTGTATGGGTAAACATGGAGAGGGGTAGATTTATTTTTTTTAAGGACACTGGGCTTGGCGTGTTATACAGTTTGTTGCTGGATCAGCATGGTGGCAGCACACAGAGCTGTTTTTCTTACTCAAATAGTCCCTTTCCAGCACAGACATGACAATTCACCAAAGCCAAGCCAACTAGAATGTAAAGGGCAGTTTCAGAACTGGGTGTTATCTGCCTGAAAAAGGTTCCAGAAAGGCAGACAGTCTCCACAGGCTGCTGAATAAATGCTGATAAAAGGACAAACTCCTGCATGTTTGTTAGGGAGGGTGTGATTTCTAGATGAGTCCTCTGGTTGTAATTCCCTTCCCATCTGAGCAGAGCAGCTGGTTCATGTGACAGAACTGGGGTCCTGTAGCCAGAGCAGGACAGGAGGGGTTTAGGAGCTGCTGGTCCTTCCGAGGCTGGGGAAGGAAGGATTGAGGCTGAGAGAGATAGGACAAATTCCCAAATTCCCAGGCAAGCAGCGGCTGGGCTCAGCATGTGCATCTCTCTCCTGCAGGAGCCTCAGAGGCTGCACCATTTTTGGAGTGGCTGAAGGTGTCTTTTCCTCCCCACCCCCTTCTTCATCTTNGCACCCTGTGCCAGGGCCTCCCCACCCTGACAGCAAAGAACTTCCTCCTAATATCCCATCTAACCCTATGTGATGTCAGCTTGAATCCATTCCCCCTTGTCCTGCCATTCCAGGCTCTTGTAAGAAGTCCCTCTCCATCTTTCCTGCAGGCTCCCTCCAGGTACTGTCCCCTCCTCGTGCAAGTCCTGCGAGCAATCCCTGTGCTCACAGCACTGTGGGATCCACTGGACTTTCCAGTGCACCACGAGGCAGGAATTTCACCTGGATAAAGAACTAGATTGAGGCTGAGCAATCAATGTCTCCATCCTCTCCACCCACATCTCATTTTCTTAGCTCATCCATTCAAAAGGCCACAGAGAACCCCAGTCAGGAGCAGCAGGAGGGACAGTGGCAGGTCTGACAGCAGCCCCGTGCCATGGCATGTGCTCACAGATCACCTTCCATGGCACTGGCAAAGGGCAGCCTGGGCACACTTCACAGAGCCCTCATCCCTTTCTGCTTTGCTGAGCTGACTCTGCATTTTCTGAAGGTATCTGAGGCTGCTCAGAGAGGATTTGTCTTCCCAGATGGGATTTTCAGCACCACTGGAAATGACAGAAGATGCTTCTCCTGCTTCGTGTTTCACCCTGTGACTGACCAAGAGCCAAGGTGTGCCTCTGGCTTGTTCTGCCACGGAAAAAATGGAAATTAATATTTTATTCAGGAGAAAAGCCCCACTTTTCTCTCTGTGGAGGCTGGCATTGTGTTTGGATGAAGGCACTCTTCCTGTCCTACAAAACCGGAGACACCAGTGCTTTCCTTGGATTGCAGCAGGGCTTTTCTGGGATGGCTTGAGTTTGTTTTCCTAAAAATGAAAGCAGCAGCACAGGGGATAATCCTGTACTCGTGGCACTGGCCTGACTTGTGGTTCAATCCTTGTTTATCCTGAGCCAAGCCAGGGAACTGAACCCAATACTCCCTATCTCAGATCAGGGCTCTCATCTCCAGTGCTAAAGTCAGACTCCTTCTCCCTGAGTAACTGCTTAATTATTTTTTACAAATTAGCCCAGCTCCACCCAGAAGGGATTTAAAGAAGTCCATGTCCCTTCTCCAAGCAAGGGACCTTTCTGGAATGGGGACCACCATGGATGGGTGCCATCACCCACCACCAGGACCTTGGGGGAGATAACTTTACCTCTGTGGATTTGACTAGAAATCCAGGCTTGCTCCCAGAAAAGTTTTCCAAGCAACATTTCGTGGAAACTGGTAGTTTGCTACCAAAAAGAAAAAAAAAAAAAAGAAAGAAAGAAAGAAAGAAAGAAAAAAAAAATTCTGGTTTTGCCGAAGTGACATTTTCTAACCCAAGAAAACATTTTGTCAAAAAGCTTCCCAACCACTCTGCTGGGAATGTGCTCTTTGCCATCAGTCCCCAAGGCTGGAGCTCCGGGGTGTTGAAATGTTACTACAGCCCTGGAAACTGTGAGTCAGCTTGTCCCCACCCACAGCAGATACTCGTGGGAAGGGCCTTGAAAAGCCTGGAAACTCAGCAGCTCCTGCTTTGCGGAGTTTCCATTAACCCATTCCCATTAATTTCTGGTGAAATGCAGTATTTGGTGCATTTCTGTTGGATTTTGCCTCTTTTTCTCCTTCCTGACGGTGATAAAATTTGGAGGATATTTAATTTCAGTACATCCCTAAGCAATTTGGCTGCTGTGGCCCTGATTGTGCCCCCAGCCCTGAGCCCCACGGGCAGCAGGTGCAGCCTCACCACGGTGCCACTGGATCCCAGGGGATTTGGATGGGATCAGAGGATGGTGAAACTTTGATCCCACTTGGAAGAAAGTGCAAAACTGACCACTGGGCTGGGATGGAAATGCACTGACCTGGGCATCCCCTGGCATGACAGAAGGTCCTGCACTGCTGTCCCCGGTTCTCTGTGGGGTTGGCACACACTGGAACTGCCCTGAGCAGGGCAGGGCTGGGGGTGTTCACCTGGAGAAGAGAAGGCTCCAGGGAAACCTCAGAGCCCCTTCCAGGGTGTAAAAGGACTCCAGGAGAGCTGGAGAGGGACTTGAGACCAGGGCTGAAGGGACAGGACACAGGGAATGGCTTCCCACTGCCAGAGGGCAGGGATAGATGGGATATGGGGAAGGAATTGTGCCCTGGAGGGTGGGGAGGCCCTGGCACAGGGTGCCCAGAGAAGCTGTGGCTGCCCCTGGATCCCTGGAAATGTCCAAGGCCAGGCTGGATGGCGCCTGGAGCACCCTGGGATAGTGGCAGGTGTCCCTGCCCATGGCAGGAGTGGGTTGGCTTTATGGTTCCTTCCAACCTAAACTATTGTACAATTTTATGCCCCAGGAGAGTTGGCAAAATGTGGTTACATCCCATGGGAAGGGTTTTGCCAAGGCTGCAGCTCCTCCAGGATGGGGGCACAGGCAGAGGTGCTGAGGTGAGATCACATCTCTGCCCCAAGGGTTTCAAGATGCCAGGGAGGGAGTGTGGAGTCCAGCAGTTGGGAAATTCTATGTGGAGGAAAATTCTTCAAACATAATTTTTAAAAATACTTTGGATTTATCAAAATGCCTCATTCTGATTTTAGCTTTTTCCATTTTGAAGAGGGTCCAAGGTCCTATCACAGTGTGTTACCACACGGGGTACAACATTTGCAAGAGTAAAATGAAAAGTCAGTTTGAACTGGAAAATCATGGCAATGTCATGAAAACAAAGGAAACAGGACATTCTGATGTTGTCAAAACCTTTTTTCTCTGGTTCCTTTCAAAATCAGCTTCCAGCAAAACCAGCAGGATTTTATGAGGCATTTTAGTTTTTGGCAGAGCCCCTGGGTCTGGAGCAGCAGGTTTGTGGTGGCTTCTCTGGTTGTGCTCAGACACTCCAAGCTCCCATTCCTGGGGGGAAAAGGGGGTGCAATGTGTCCCCCAGCCCCCACCACCCCTTGGGGGTCCCCATCTCCCCCCATTTTCAAGGCATCGAGATAACCTACAAGTCAAGTTCTTCCAACATTATTTAAATGGCAATTATTCATTTTCTGTTTTAACCCCTGCATTCTTCTTTTTGACCAGGAATGTATCAAATAGTACAGATCAAAAAAAAAGCAGAAAATGATGAGATTTATTTTCTTTACTGAACACCTGAAGTGCCACAGTCTGGGTTTGGGCTCTACTGATGCCTTTGAGGGTGCTGGCAATGGCAGGGCTGGTCCCTGTCCCTCTTTTTTTCCCATCCCAGCTGTAGTTTGGCTTTGGGAAGAAGTTGGTGCCCTCCTGGCCACCCACGGTCCTCTTGGACCCAGAAGGATTTGGCTTTCTGTCATACCTGGGAGATCCATGTCAGATAACACTGGCAGGCTTTCAAAAGCTTCTCTCCAGCTTCTCTGCCAAGACCTATAGGATGTGTTCCAGAGCATCTCCCAGGAATGTTTGTTATTATGACAGGGAAACAAAAAAAAAAAGTAGGGGGGGGAAAAAAAAGGCAGTGAAAGAGCACATCACTGTTAATCACTAGAAATCCTTTAATAACCAACATTACTATAAATTGTGTGTGCATTGTGACAAGCACAATTGAGGGCTCTGTTTCTGCTGCCCACGTTAGGGCAGGAACAATGTGCTGTTGTTGCAGGAGCTGGGATGGATGGCATTCCCCGAGTGGAATCAGGGCTGCTCCTGCATACCTGTGCCCGTGGAGATGCTCGGCTGCTCCAGATCCCATGAAAGCCCCATTGTTCCTCCTGTCATATTGCACACTCCATGATTACAGAGCGTTGGATAGGCAGTGAGACGTTGCTTGTTGGAATAATAACCTATTCTTAGCTTTAGCAGTGCTATATTTAAGATTTATATATATTTAAATGTCGGTAATTGCACATTTGGGACATATTGTAATTCGGGTGACAGCTTGGAAAGGCAGTGTTGGAAAGAAAAGCATCAGCTGTGCTGAGGGAGGTGAATCTTGGGGTCATGCAGGACAGAGTGATCCATGTGGATTTTAAACAAGCGTTGGAAGCTCTCTGGAGGAGCCTCAGGATGGGGGCAGGTCTCCCACCAGGGTTGGACACCCATGCCTGGAAGTGTCCCAAGGCCAGGCTGGATGGGGCTTGGAGCAACCTGGGATAGTGGAAGGTGTCCCTGCCCATGGCAGGGGTGAAAGCAAATGGACTTTAAGGTCCCATCCCACCCAAACCATTCCATTATTCCACAAGATCCAGGAAATCCCAGTTTCTACTTCCATGTCTGAAGCTGAATTTTTTTTTCTTTTCGGTAGCCCTTTTGTGCCTTTTCACTGTGGAAAAAAAGGCATTTCCCTACCACAGAGGGGTATTGGGTGACTTTAGTCCAAACCATGGTACAGGTGTGAAATGTGGCTGCCTGCAGGTGGCTGGGAGCTGAGCAGTGTCAGAGGCAGCAGGTTCCTCACAGGTTTTATGAGTTTTTACATTTTTAACCAGGCAAGCTGCACATTTCCTAAACATCACCCCAAAATGGCAGGGGAAAATGAGCTTTGCCCCTGGTCCTACAGGTCAAAAGGGGCAGAAGTGACCCCAAAATCAGAACACCTATTTACATTCTGTGGTCATATTGGTGCAAACGTCAGTGACACATTTACCTGTGGATGGTAAATGGAGTGTTTGATGTTTCACTGATTAAGTTTGCTGTAAAAAAATGGTACTATCTTTATCCAGTACATTTAAATTATGTTCTTGAGTGGATTAGGGCAGGTTTGGGTAAACATGGACACAAATTTGGACAGAAGCCTTCAGGTACAGAAAAAGCCACCGAAAAGTTTTCAAGAGAAAAACTATGAACATTCAGGTTGCCCAGGATTTGTTGGCTGAAATAATTTCATTGGTTTGGTTTTGGGTGTTCTTCTCTTAACTGATCAACTGCTGGGGGATTAATCGCCCAGATTAATTTTTGCTCATTAGTGAAGTGCTCAGGCTGCTCCCAAGCTTTTCCTCCAGCAGGTTCCCACCGATCCATCCAAGGATGGGGGAAACTTCCCTATCTCCCTGAGGATGGAGTGAGGATGGGCAAAGCCATCCCTGGGGATGGGCCCGGGGATGCTGTGCCCGCGGGATCTGCGCGCGGGGGGGTGGGAATCGCTGTTTTAGAGCCGTTTCTTTATTTATTCTGTATTTGGGGAAGGGTTCTTTGAGGGGGGCGGGGGGAACCCAGCTGCACACGCGCTCCCCCGGGCACTCTGTCGCCGTGGCCGCGTGGGACGGGACACGAG